>MU226068.1:2917599-2958220 GCA_018584345.1 Thuja plicata | reverse complement strand
TAAATTCTTCTTCAACCTTCTCAAGCATAAGCAGAGAAACGAATCCATCAATAGAATTGTTGTTGATAACATAGAGCTTAACAAGGATTGTGATATTAAGTCTGCCTTTGCCTCCTTTTACAGAAGTTTGTTCACTTCCGAAGATACTGATGATGCTAAACGGGTTAGGAATAACTTTAAGAATCTTATCCCCAATAAAATCTCCCAACAAGATGCTGCTCATCTTGGTGGTAATATTTCTATAGAAGAGATAAAGCAGGCCATTAACCTTCTTAAGAATGACAAGGAGCCTGGCCCTGATGGGCTGCCCGTTGAGTTCTATAAGGCCAATATGGAATGGATTAGTCAAGATTTGTTTGATATCTATAAAGAAGCTCTCCACAAAGGCTCCCTGGGTCGATCCATTAACATTGGCATTATAAAACTGATCCCCAAAGATGGAGACAAAGCTCTTGTTAAGAACTAGAGGCCGATTACCTTCAATGTTTCCTATAAGATTATTGCTAAAATCCTAGCTATCAGGGTGGAGAAAATCCTGCCTAAGTTCATTAGCTCTTCCCAGACTAGCTTCATTAAGGGTCGATACATCCTCAAAAACCTTATTACTGGATGGGAAGCTATGGAGTGGTCCAGATCCTCTCAACAAAATAATTCTATCTTACTGCTTGACTTCGAGAAAGCTTACGACAGAATTGAATGAAATTTTATAACCACCATGTTAGAAGCTTTTGGCTTCCCTTCAGGTTTCAATAACAATGTTAACCTCCTCCTTAAGGATGCTTCTGCCTAAGTTGAGGTTAATGGTACCCTTTCTGAATCCTTCTCCCTTGGGCGATCTATTAGGCAAGGCTGCCCTCTTGCTCCTGCCCTTTTTGTCATTGCCTCTGGAGCCCTTACCTATATCCTTAGAGATGACTCCACCTCTCAAGCTGTCAAAGGTATCACTCTGCCTGATAAATCTGATCTGATTAACTCCCAATTTGCCGATGACACTGCTCTGTTTCTTGAGATTTCTGAGGAAAATTTTACTGCTTTGTAAGACAAGATTAACACCTTTTGCACTATCTCTGGTGCTCGGCTCTCCCACTCCAAATGCATTTGCCTGGGATGGAAGGATCGACCACCGGAATGGATGGATACGTTTAACTTTCAATGGGGAGGGCCTCACCAGATAGTTAGATACCTTGGTATCCCTTTCTCGGTGGAACCCTCTACCAAAGACATGTGGCTTTGGATTAAGGAAAGAATCACCAAAAAATTGAATAAATGGCATAATAGACACCTCTCTTTGGCTGGCCGTGTCCAAGTCTGTCAAAAAATTCTCTCATCTTACAACATATATTACTCTTCAGCCTGGATGTTCAATAACTACCAGATTCTGGAAATCCAGAAGACCATTAGAAATTTTCTCTGGTCTGATGGTAAAGGGAACAAAAAAATGCATGCTGTTAACTGGCAATGGTGCCACACTGATAAATCTCTGGGTGATTTGGGTCTTAAAGATATTAAACTCCAAGGTATTGCGCTTGCCTCGAAATGGATCTTCCACTCCCTCGAGGGGGATGAGCCTTGGAAGGTTCTTAATAGTGTTTTCTAAGAGCTTTTTCACTCACCCTATCAATGTGGGATAGACAAAATCACTTTTTTCCCATTTCCTTTTATTTCGGGATTTTTGCTTTTTCGCCCCTATTTTCTTGCAATTGCTTTTTTGGCCCCTATGTTATTGTGATTGCTTTTTCCTTTTATATTTCCCATGCCTTGTACATTATTTTCCTTCACTTAAGTCCTCAATAATTTTTATTTACACTGCCAATGTATTATGGAATAAAGGGGACCATTTAATTAAATATTTCCCACAGACTATGGATTATGCATTAATAAAGTTAAATAATTAAATTTAACTTTATAAAATAACTTTATTAACTCATAATAAATTATATTAATGATAAATAAATGGTCTTGTCGATATTAACAATTTATCATCGACATGCCACTATAACTGGAAGTCCAACATGCCCATAAGGACTTACTATAAATAGTAAGTGCCCCCAAAACTACCTCATAATGAACTGCAACCAAAACTGCCTAGGCCAAATGCCCTCCAAGTCCTTTCTATGTCTTGGTTAGCCTACAAGACCAAGGGAAAATAGACTAACGACACATTGTTTTGTGAACGATAGAAAGGGGACATTACAATGTCCTTCGGAAGATGTGGGTGCAACAAATAAGCATAAGGTTGAGATAGAGTGTCTAGTGATGCATAAAGGTCCAGTGTTCGATGAGGAACCTGATGAAGAGAGAGAGTCACTTGAGGAATAGATAGAGAGGATTGAACACTTGTTCATTGCAGTAGTGGACAAAGTTGTAGTTGTGGTGACTGAAGAGGATGAAGAAGACGTGAATGCAGCATTGGAATGTGAAAAGGTTGCAGATGATAAAGATGAGAATGAAGAGGATGTTGGGACAGCGAAGAAGGATAAGGTAAAATCTGAAAATATTGAGTTTAGTTTCGTTTTGTTTACAAGATTGAAAATAGGAGAGAATGCAATTACAGATTTGCATATGGGTATTGAATGTTTGCGTGTGGAAGTAGAGGATATTGCCGATAAGATTTGGTGGAGGTCAGACTGTGGTGTGCATGAGTTCACGAGAGGGAAGAGGAGAAGAGGACAAACATGGTGGAGGAGGACGGATAAGTGTCCCAAATAAGTGCTAGAAGAGGCAGAGGAAAAATCTATCTCTGTCTACATTAGCAATGGAGTTCGTTGCAGGTTGTTTCTAATCTGAAAGGGTAGTCCAACTACCTAACTCTATTTTGTGAGTTCGACTCACAAAATGTTTCCTACCTAGCATGTCTGATGCAGGAGCATCTGGGTGAATTGGTGATCGGCATCAACCAAAAAATATATCCTATTTGTTCATTTCAATTTTGTTTTGTTTAAATTCTATTTGAAATCTCTCCATGCTGCCAGCTCCAATTCAGTTGTTTAGTTGGCAAATTTTGTAATGCAACTACCAAGAAAGACATGTCTGCAAAATGTGGAATTTGTTTAAGAATGCCTCAAAGAGTTTTTGTCCTACGGAATGCAATGATGCACAAAAAGATTAATAAACTTTCTAGCAGGCACAAAGGCGATAACCGCAACTTCTACCAGCAATAGAGATACGGGAACCCACGTAGAGACATTGAAGCCACAAGGGTAATGAAAAAAAGGGAATTTGTCAAATGTTATCAACTACCAAGGTGGGCTTGTATGCACATGTGTAAGCACAAACAAGATCGGTCAGCTGTTTGACAAAACGCCTCAATGAAATGGGGTCTCATAAAAATCCATGATTGTCCAAAATTTATTGCATGTGGTATCTATGGAAGGGCTTTAGAAACTTCCAAGCTAGTGCAATTGGCAGGTGTATAGCTAAACTCCACAACCCTTCTCAGTGTTCTCCTTGTCTGCGCCAAATGCAAACTTTGAAACAGGCTAAGGACATGCATCGAGCTTAAAGATTAGGGAGATTTTAATCAGAAATGATAGTTGCAAATGCCCTGGTAGGCAAACATGCAAAATGTGGAATCATAGACAACGCATTATAATTGTTTGACAAAATGCTTCAAAGAATTGTGGTCTGTTGGAGTGCCATGATTGCAGGCTGTGCACAAAATAGATTTGCTTTAAAGGATTCAACAAATCACAAGAATATGCAATCGGCTGGTCTTGTCTTGCTTACACCCACGCGGTCTTGGAAGCAAAGAATAGACATCCTTTAAGGCATATTTGAAATAGCTTTGGTGTCTTTCAAACTGATGACAGTGCAGACCTCAATCAAAACCGGTTAATGGGAAGCCCAAATGCCACGATGGAAGTCACAAACTCAAAAGACCCCATTCATTGATTAGGCACGAGAGTCGATAGTAAGGAGTGAGGAGGGGAAGAGAAAATGAAAAGGCATCATGGGGAAACAAGAGGTTTCGCTTCAGTTGCTGGCTGCATACCCAACATAAAGAGGTAGCATTAGGAGAGAGAAGGAGGGGGGTGGGTTTGTGTGAGAGGTGTGGAGCAGCTAACCCAAGAGGAGTGTGTGGGGAATGTCAGCTCTTGAAATTAGTGAGGCTCTGTAAAGAGGGATGAGATATGTGAAGTGGCATAATACAGGTTGAGTGTGAGAATCGATCAGAGATATGGAGGTGCAGAATAAGAACAAGAGACTTGCAAAAATGGGATGCATTGAAAATAAGGAGAGAGTTGGGGCAGAGTAGTCTCAAGTTAATAGATTAATTCTGTAATTGTCTGATTATTTTTACTACTGATTAATCAGTTTTCAGTATTGAAAAAGTTCAATGTTAATGATCAAATGTATATGATTATTGCAATCATCTGCTTGTGAGTGTTGAATAGACTTTTTGCGTCATATGATTACCTCCTTATCACCATCCTAGAAGGCATAAGGAAGAGATTGAGAAGTCTATCATGAATTTTCTTGACATGGGTCACATTAGACCAAGTTCAAGCCCATTTGCTTGTTTCGTAGTATTGTTCAAGAAAAGGATGAGACTATAGTGTAATATCCCTACCAAGAAATTTTAAACACTTGCAAATATTATGAATTTTAATTCATTGGCATTTCATCAAATAGATGATAAAATATTGTTCATCCCAAATTTCTGAGCTCTTTGATTAGGAACAGCTGCAACTATTCAGTAATTACAAAAGGTATACTCACAAACAATTTGCATGCATTGAACAAATCATTGGCATATTCACAAACAGTTAACCACGACAATAATAACATGCTCCAGAAATGAAATCAGATGTAAAGCTCATTTATTTTTGATATAAACTTCTTCTAATAAATTTTAATTGGGTAAAATAAAGCAAGAGCTAGGTCTAAAGATATAACATTGACAATAATAAACATAAACAGTATGCTATAAATCAGATATGCAAATTCTGAGTACAAGTTTGGAAAGAGGAATCATAGACAAACATGTTATTGAAATTCAGGCCTAAAAGTGCAGGAGCATGTAGCTAGGCAACATAGTCCAAGAGGTTTTTGATGTAGATATCAAGAACAGATTCTGACTCAAGATGTCGCTTTGATCATCTCCCAAAAAAAACACGGAAAAATTGTCAGACTATGCGGCTAGGCCACAGTGTCTAGGCTTTTTTGCCTCTTCAAAATGTGGATCTCTTTGTCTGTCTGATCTTCTTGGATCTATAATTCTTCTCTCTCAGATCTGAAAATTTGCACACAATAAGAAGTGAAAATGGAGTTGAAATGTACAGGGGTTTTCCTAGGTCAGACCCCGAGAGGATTCAACCTTCCCTACAACAAATGATGTATGAAAGAAATCTTGAATCTGAAGTAAAGAATGCTGAATAAAAAATGTTATACCTTTGCTATGAATTCTCCTTGTCTTGAAGCCTTCATGAAAGGTTGATGATGCTCGTAGGGAGCCCATGCATGTGTTCACTCATCGAGGAAACATATGAACTTGATTATGGACGCCATCTTCAATGCTCTCCTTCACTGCCTTCAAAACAACTGAAATGTTTGCTCAATGCTTGATAAGAGATGAATTGTGAGAATGAGATGTTCAAATTAGGGGGTGAGACCTCCTTTTAGTCAACCTCATGAAACATATTAACTTTGAAGAAGGCTAACATCGGTCGCATTTTCCCATTCACCATTTTCTGAACATTAGAGGGTTCGAATTTGGGCATGTTTTGGCCAGAGTATGGCACATAGCACCATAGTCTACTAGGACTAGCTAACATAGGGAGCATTTTCCCGTTCATTTTCTAACCATTAGAGGGTTCAAATTTGGGCATGTTTTGCCAGAGTATGGCACGTAGCACCATACTCAACTAGGACTAGGGCGCTAGTCCTATCTTGCTGGGTGGAAATAGGCCCGGGGACCCAGAACGGTGGTAAACTTCCCAAGCTAGGCACTAGGTTGAGCAAGATCAATTCGATTTGGGGGCATGGAAAGAGGAGTGCTAAAGTGAGTCCTAAATGAGCATGAAGTTATATGAGGATACAATTTATGACACTACACAAACATACAGTGACTCTTATTAGAATCCCAAAATTCCAATCAAGAAAAGAAGATGGAAAAGGTTTCCTTCGAAAAAAAGCAATTAAAGAAAATATGCTAAATAGATTCAGGCACTCTACAAAATGGGCAAAGATTAGAGTTGGGGGAAGACAAAGGGAGATTTTTTAAAACAACAGCCATTTAAAGCATGATTTCTTTGGTTCCAACACACAAGACCACAATTGACTAAGGGATTTAGATGATTAGGCTAGGGTGAGGTTCAGTCTCTAACAATCATTAAGGTGGCTGGTCACAAAATGATTCTTTACCAAGGAGTGATTAATCACTATGCTAGTAACTTTATGTAGTGTTGTGCCATCAGACCATTCAGCAATATTGAGCATGTCAGCATCAAAGGCAATTTTAGTAGGATAGGTCACCACCTTACAAGCTTCCTTGAGCACTAAGTATGTTTTCTAGTGGGATTGAGACAAACCATTCTTAGTTTTAAGGTCAAACTAGGATTTCACCTATTTTCTATCTATAATATGATTGAAATTTTTTATGCATTTATTGTATCAAAATTTGGATCAGTAGCCTTGCAACAGTGCAAGGGGTCTATTTTTATGATATAGGTTCCACCAGATGGATCTAGAGTCAATGAGCTCGTTACCATCATTGTTGTAGAATTCACAACCACCAACTTTATCTCTAACCAATTCCAATGCTTTCCAAATTCTCTTTTACACGCTTAAGCAAGAGGTGAGCACAAAGAATTTACCAATTAAGGTGTCATAGATATTCAACCCTTTCCAACCTTTATCATGTTTAGGATGAGCCAATTGAATGTTGTTTCTAACAAGAACTTTCTAGGGTTCATTACCCTCAAAAGCTCTAAGAATCCATTTAACTTCTAAAGAAATACAATGTACTTTTAGGTCTTTAGGACTAAGGCCACCTTGCATTTTACTTGAACAACACCAATCCCACTTTACCGAATATCTTTTCTTTTTTCCTTTACCATTTGACCAAAGGAATGATATAATTTTCTTTTGGATCTAATTGACTTGGAAACTACAAAATAACCATATATAAGAGTAGTATAGGCTGTAAGAAGATAAAATCTTTTGGCAAACTTGCACCCTCCTAGCTAGACATAAATAATGCTTGTTCCATTTTGCAATTTTAGCATCTATCTTATCTTTAATGCAATTCCACATGCTCGTGAGATATGAATGAATGAATGATTTTACTGACGTCCACGAGACCAAACAGCCTAAGGGACCACCGTATCAAAGCCGAAAACTAACTCAAGATTTTTTTCCAAGTCGGACCTCTTGCTGTGAAACTTGACAATCAAACTAGCGGTTTGGTTGATCTTATCCTCCTCGAATAAGCTGTGCATGTTGTTTGTCCTCGAACTGATCAACAACAAATGGGATACCCAAACACCTAACTTTTTTATTAAGGCTACCTCACTGAAGATTAAATTTCCCAAACCAGTCAGGTGACTTGTCCCTCCACCCCATTACCATTGATATAGCCCTAGTCAGCTTAGCACATGAAGCTTTGCAAAAGATCTCTAATCTACTCAGTAAGTTATGAAAATTATCTTCATTCAGAGCTGCAAACATGGCAGGGCCATATGCAAATTGCACATGAAGTAGATTATCATAATTTGGAAGATTAATGCTGTGAACACTTGGTCCCAACCTTTGGCTCGTGAGCAAATAATGAATAGCATTAGAGACAATAACAAAGAGAGATGGGGCCAAGGGGAATTTTTTTTACCATTGACATCAACTTGGGTCTTTGCACCTTGGAAGAGAGTTTTGATCATCTAACAAAACATAAGAGGGAAGCGAAAGGCATCAAGGTTCATGAGTACAAAGGACCTCTCCACTCTGTCATTATCCTTTTGAAAGTCAAGCAGAAACATACCCACTTCTTGATTAAGGCTTCTAGCCCTCTCCATTGCTTCCGAAGTGGTAATTAAGTTTTCAAATATGCATCTTCCTTTAATAAACCTTGTTTGGATATTACTAATGAAATTGGAAAGAATATCTATCAATGTCAACACCAGAACTTTGGCTAAGAATTTGTATGAAACATTAAGTAGTGCAATAGGCCTCTAGTTTTTTATTAAAGATTTATCATCTTATCTAGGCAAAAGCTTTATTATGCCCCTATTAATGCTGCTATCAAGTGATCCATTTTCAATAGCCCTAGTATAAAGTTGCAAAAGATCCTCACTAATCTATTGACATTTAGGATTATAGAACTTACTACGCAAACCATCTGTACGACGAGATTCGTCATTCTTTATGGTCATAATAGCTTGTATAATTTCCTCTTTAGAGATGCTTTTGTTAAGTTTTTTGACATCTTCTCTGCTGAGCTTTCTAGGAATAACCTTCTATAGAAATTTATAGGTTCTAGACGGTCATGACAATTACCTTCATAGGAGAAAACATTTTTATAGAATAGGAAAACTGCTTCATGACATCCTTTGGATCTTTCAAAATCTTGCCATCATTCCAAATCCCATCGATTCTCTCCTTGATATTAATTAATCCAATTCATTCTGGATCTAATCCTAAATCCTTCGGCTTTCTTGGTCTGCAATATCCTAAGGCCATGCTTGGTAGAGGCCATGTCATCATTTAGTAACTCATTTTCAGGAGTATCTTGTAGGGACTTTACAAGTAAACACAATCTGTTATGAAAATTCAACTTTTTTTTAACTCCCATCCAAAGCTCTCTTCTTTCCAATGGCTTGAAAAATAGCAGTTCAACTATTGACATTCTTATTCCATCTCTCAATAGAAAAGCAATTTTTTTAAGAGGGTTTCATTGAGTTCCCCAAGAGTAAATATAACATCTTTGCAGTATTCCACATTCAACATAGAAGTATTAAGCATGAATAGGTTATCTTTCTTGACTTCCAAAGATTTGGCCTTACTCCTCAAGATTTTTACTACAATTGGATGATGATCAGAATGGGAACTTGGTAGGAATTTTACTCTACACTCATCGTCCACTAGGTCAAACTAGAAAAGATCTCTCTTTGCATAAAACCTATCAAGCCTGCAATAAATTCTTTTAGGGCCTTTTTGAAAATTGCACCATGTAAACCATATCCCCTTACTATCTTTTCTAAGGTCCTTGCAAGGATCATGTACGTTCAATTTGTTTTTCATCTTATACTAAAGGAACTTCTCATTGCCCTTCTACCCCATTTCCATGCCACCAATCTTATCCTAATTACATCTATTTCCATAATTCCATACAGTTTAAATATTTATTGGGGGCATAAATTGAGCAAATTTCTATTTCTTTTTCATCAATCACCTGGGTGATCCATATAGCTTTGATAGGGGGATAGAACAAAATACCTAATAGAATGAGACAATCTTTGTTTAGAAGCAGGGTAGTACATTTTCTACCTTTTTCATGTCTGGTGTAGAAGTGTAATGAATTCTTCCAAATAAGCTTCAATTTGGTATCAAGAGTGAAGCTCACCACCTTCACTTCCTGTAGTAGAACATTAACCCTACCAAACTGATTAGGCATTCTTTTGACGGTAAATTTCCTATCAGGGGACTCAAGGTCTATGATGTTCCAACCAATACAATTAGATTCATTTTCAGTTAGGTTGTCTGACCCTTCTTTAGAATTTCTAAACTTATCAAAACATTTAGGAATTTTGTCATATCCTTGCTTTTTATTTTTTGGCTCACTCTCACCTCTATTGAGATGTTTCCTCTATTTGTTTTCCTCTTTCTTTTCAATAGAGTAAAAAGCCTTGACAATTTCTTTCATTGTTTCATCTTTTCTAGATAGTGGAGAGTTATCTATTATGGGGTTTTCCAACCCTTTCTCTGCACACACCTTATTAACTAAAGATTCTTAGGTCCCCTCTTATTCAACTTGTTCCATCAAATGGAAGTTTTTTATTCTTGCTTTATTGATTTTTCCTTTTATATCGTCCAATGCTAGCTCTTGGGCATTTTTTTTGCTCAATGCTAGTATTGGCGATTTGCTAGGTAAATCTTGGGTGACATTTATTTTCCTTTTATCATTTTTGCCCTTTGGAGCAGAAGAATGTATATTTTTTTCCCACTAAAGATTTTTTTCTCTGTATCACTTATTGAGTGACAATCTCTTGAGTGAGGCACAATAGGACCTTCAACAGAAATGTCCATATTACCGTTAAGATTGAAGGTAGGATTCTTCGAGGCCTTAGCTTAAATCTAGGGCAATTTTTCTTTTGGTGGCCATTTTTTTGCAGAGAAAACAAATCCAGATTGCCAAGAAGCTAAAACTTACAGATGAGAATGTTCCTCCCTAGGTCAATACCAATTTTCTTTGGGATATCCTTTCTCAAGCAGAGGGCAACTAAGAGTATGGCATCCATATGAGATTTGGTGCTTCTAATCTCTTCCACTTAGAGTACTTTGCCCATACTGGAGAGGAGTTGGGGCAAAAAATCCCCTAAATATTCAAGCACATCTTTCACCACCATCCATCCAGCCACAAAAATTGTTAGAATTTCTTCATTTAGGACATTAGGTGACCACTTGACTGCTCTTAAAATGGAGCTTCCCACATTCTAGAATTGCTTAGCCAAATCACACTCTTGAATAGAGTTTGATTTAAAGAAAACAACAAAGAGCCCTTTTTGAATCATGTGAGGGAAAGGAAAATGAACTCCAAGTTTTTCCCCCACACTCCAAAAACTAGTCATTGAGAAATCTCCTTGCCAGGGACTTGTTATTATCAAGAGCAACAAAAAGGATAGCTACATTTTTAAGCTTTTATTCTTCTTTGTCAACACCAAGAATATCCTCATTAGGAACAACAACTAAGGTACCTAGGCTAGAAGAGAGGAGCTTAGCTTCTTTTCCTCTAACTTCTCCTTGACCACCAAGACCTCCATCTTCCTGAACATCAAACTTAGCAGAATCCAAAACTTTCTCTCTTTCTTCACTAGAAACAACCTCTTTGAAAGATTTCACATCCATATTAATTTCCACATTCTCTTTGTACCTTGAGAGGAGTCCTTGAGGTACTATTGCAGTATTGCTTGCGAGCATTAAATGTCCCAACCAGCCACCTCAACAACAGGGAGATATAATCAAAGCAAAAATTTTCAAAAATAATAAAAAATAATCCAAGAACAAGAAGGAAAACAAAGCATACAAACTACAAAACAAACTATCTAAAGCCCACAAAAGCATTGCAAATAGATTAAAGGCTGATAAAAAGAAAGTAGCAGGCTAGAGCAAGCACAATTAGGTCCGAAATGGAGGATGACTCTTCACCTCCCCAAAGTAGAGCACTCACTGCAACCTTCATCTAAAGAGATCATCTGTTAGTTAGGTCTTTATTACCACTTATGGAAAAGAATAAGTCCTCCCTCATTTTCATGAAGGTTTGACATTGTCAGATAGTTGTTTAGAACTTTAGAGTCTTAAAGTACTCCACTCTCAACTCTTAGGTATAAACCCTAGATCTTTTCAGAGTAGGGGTTACCAAGGATATACCAACTAATCATTTGTTAGATTCTGTCATGGTTTCCTTGCCGATCAGTAAGACCATTACCAGCTTATTTTTTTCTTTAGAAATTGTATAAAGAATGGAATGTTGATGATTTTGAGTTAAGACCAAGCATTGATAGCAGCAGTTAAAACAATCAAGACAGATTCAGTTGGGGCATTGTAACTCTCTTTGTAGCATAGTTTGTTAGTTAAATTGATAGATTAATTGTTAAATTCATTTCCTTTGATTTAGATTGACATGATCAACTAATAGCATTGTCAGAATAAGTTGTGTATCCTAGGCTGTGACATAGTCATGGTAGATAATCGCCCACAGCCACTATTTTGTCAACTGATCAGTGATCCACATCAATTGTTGTGTAGTTAGGTTTCTTTCACTATTGCTATGCTTTCCTTTCAATTTTGTGCTTTCAGTTAATCTTCTTTATGCAATTGATAGAATAACTTAGAGAGCCCTTAGTTGCATATGTAGTGCCAACATCATTCGAGAAGACATATCCCTGGTTGATAATTAAATGGACCTCTCTAAGATAAATATGTTACTTGATAATGGATCCATTGCTTTGTTGAGCTGTATGCATGACTTTTCTGTATCAATCTATTACACTTAGTAGGAGTCAGTTAGTGGATATTCAATGCCTACAAGCAATCTAGTTCAGTTTGAGGGTCATAAGTAGACAGTTGCATTTCATTCATGATATCGAATCATCGAGTGCTCTCCAAGATGTGTAGCAAAGAAACATATAATGCTAAAATAAACACTTTCCTTATATGTTAACAAATCATGACCAATCAACCTTCCAACACTAAAAGCCAAAAAACGATTCTATATTAAAATGCGGAAAGATATTTACAAGAGGGGAGTGACCTTATTTATATTTTATACAACTACGACAATCCTCATGCAATGGAAACTTGAGGAGCTTGAGAACACTTAAAAAGAATTTAGAATAAGAGAGAAAGAGATGGGGTAGATGTTAGGGAGGCCATAACATTTGTAGGATGACTTTTATTGATGCTAGATTGATGGAGAAAAGATGGCATGTATAGGTAATTGAGCATTTTAGTCACAAGAAAATGGAACCATTATGGCTTCCCTTTCATGCAAATAACGCTATTTGCATCTAGGAGTTGAAGGTCTGCATAATTTGGCAAAGAACAAATCGTAGTTGACCACCAAGGTGTGTGCTAAACATGAGATGGAATGGTGCATGTTAGGAAAACATTGATTTAACCAAAATGTGGAGAGAACTCTAAGAGTCCTTAAAAAGGGATATACCATAGGGTGGACCTACCCATTATCATATTGTAATGGAGGGGTAATCTGAAAATAGTAGCACCATGACATTCGATGTCCTCAAATGATAATTGATTGTTGAATCCTAGAGGAAGCCAATGTGAAATTGCCAATGAAGACCTTTAAAAAGAGGTGGATATGTGTAGAGAGGTAGGGCCCCATTTTGATGTTAGCACCATAAGAGAAATACTGCTTCTATCTTTGGATGAGTGATGAAGGCTCATGACAATTTTGGTTTGTTGAGTCATCCCAAGGGCAAAAGCATTTGTGAAATCAATCACAAAAGAGTGGGGTCCATGTGAATAGGAGGTTAGAAGGACAAAGAAGTTTTCAAAGACAATGAATGCAACAATAAAGACTTCTTTGAAGAGGTCAAAGAATTTGTAGAATAAGGGGGTTGTCACCAAAGCACTAAGAACCAAAAGGAAACTCATATAGACATTGTGACACTTGCATCTCATATTGAGTTGTGTGGACCACAAAAGGTGATCTAAAAATTGAAGTAGGTACATCTTAGAGACCCAACTAGGATCTAGAATCCAAAGAGAACAACTAAATGAGAACTTTAGGAATCCATCTATGTTAGCCTAGAATATTCGAAGGGTATGTCAAAAAAACACACTTCAAAACTTAAAATTATGTTTCCCCCTTTTACAAGAGCACCCTAGACTGCTAGGCATGCATTCGCCTTAACACACTTTACCTTTTGCAATTATCCTTTCATAGATGCACCTTGTTCACTATTGAGCGTTGTTTTAAAATTGACTCAATTTCTGTGTAGATGCACCCTTGTTCCTTTGGTACACACTCTATTGTTTGTTTTAACTTTTTGCGTTATGAGCCATGCTCTTTTCAAAGGAAAATAACATCTTATATAAGTCTGCACTTTGTATTAGCCTTTGAGCACTTGTATTTGAATCTAAACCTTCTCTCTGCTGGCTCATGCTTTTAAAAATTGAATGTCTAGTACATTCTAATGCACACCTATGAATGGATTCCATCAGTTTAAAGACTGAAAACTCAAATTTGTTTTTTCATATTAGGTGTGTGCTCGAACTCCACACTTCACAGATTTCTCCATCAAGAACTACTTTCCTTCACCATGGTAGATGTCTTCAAGAACATCTTTCCATAATCAGAAAAAGACAAAAATATAAGCTGAAGCAGTTTAGACTAGATTTGATCATGACTTGGAGGAAAGCAACAGATTTCAGTTTTAAATCTTGACGCAATATGAAAGTTTTGTACAAGTAGAACACGTCTTTGTCTTGTTTGATCTGTTGAAATGCATCTTCTGTGGGCTATGCACTAACATTGATCAGATTTTAAAAGGATGACATTCAACAACATGGGAGACAAAGGTTTGACAATGACTAATTAGATGAAAAATGGTTTATGTTTGAGTCAAAATTGACTATGTGAAAAATCCTCATATAGGTTCAACAATTTCTCTTGTTGACCCTTTTAATGAGATCAACTTTTTGACGCTATTCTTTTTCATACCTGGTCAATTATTTTGTCAACTTCTCCATGGTTTGGGATGGTGTAAATTTCTATTTGCATGGTTTCAGTTTTATTTTATCATAATAATCCATCGTATTTATTCTTTGATTAATTCCTTTGTTGTATAACATACATCTTTTGTGCCATTACCTCTTATGGATTCAGTTTCTTATTTTCCTTTGTGTAAGAGGCATGAAGAGAATATGGTTTACATGCTCCTATCACAAATTGTCTGATCTGGATACCTACACAACAAGAAAATAGAAACAACTTACGTAACATAACTAAACTGAAAGCTTATAGGTCTTTTGTGGAAGAAAACCACCATGCAATCTGTTGAATAGGCACATGTCCCTTGATGTTCATCCGTTCTATAGGGACACTTGATTGCCAATATAGAACTCAAGTGAGCTCACTTTCATAGACTAGACTAAGATAAATACTAAGCAATAAAGTTTATAGTGATCAAACTGCATTGAGAGACTCAAGGTCTTCACTCAATCACTGCCTTGGGAGACCCAAGGAACTCAGTGTAATTAATGCCTCAGGGGCCTGAGCAATCCTCTCTATTTAAAGCATTGGGGAATCAATGGAATTCACTATCTCCCTGCCTAAAGGTCTAAGAAATGCAGCACTTCAGTGAATTCACTATAATCAACCTCTTGCTTTGTGGATTTGACTAACCACAAATGTAGATCCTCAATGAATTCTACTGTAGATATTGCTTTTGTACTTTGTATTATATTTTCTGTACTACAGCTCTTTTCAACATGTCTGGAGCTGAATAAAATGCACATCACAGTAGAAATCAGTGGAAGTTCTTTGATTATAATCCATTTCAATAATTTCAGTAGATATGGATCTCAATATGATCTATGTAGGATTGTTCATTATTAGCAATGAGATTTAAGAATATTCATTAGTTTTAATTATTTTAATTTTAACATCATGTAACTGTGGCAGTTTTCTCTCTTTTAAGAAGCATGCTATGTTTGTTGTCTGCAGGCTTGTAAGGACTTTCATGCTTGTAAGTGGCCATCAACATTATCAATTTCCAGTCTCTCTCTGTCTAGATACTTCAATGAACTGAACTATAAGTATTTTGATACAATTCGGGAGATTAAGGAAACAAGTTCCCAAGTGATCACCTTCTCTCATTTTCTTCCTAGGTAATATGTTACTCGTAAAAGGTATCTTTGAAAGGAATCATGTTTCACGATTTCTCGGCTGCTCTAAATTGTGATGACGGAAATTCTCATATTTTAATTTTGGATTTTGTTTCTTTTTCCTGATCTTTCTGACATTGTAGTGCTCTTCATTGTACATGTCATATAGATGTTTTGTTTTATTCATGTAGATGTTTCTAGTTTCTATTAGTGCCTCGTTTTACTAACCTAATAGATCTATAAATATGGATTAGAATTCAATAGGACACCATTGTTGGAGTGATTCATATTGGCTAAGCATTTGGCTTAAGGTATGGACAATGTTGATGAACAACTTGCTGTTTCTAAATAAATTATTTTTTATGGACGTAATCATTGTGCATTGTCCTCCCATATAGGTATATTGTTGTCTAGAAAGCGGGCAACATCTATTGGAGGTGGCATTCAAATGGATCTATTCTATGCTACCATTCATATGCATGGGGCAAATGTCAACTTACACAAAGAACAAGAGATAATGGAGAATAAGGAGGGTAGGTACAAAATCACCAATAATAGAAATTTATTTGATGCTGTTATTGACAATTTCATTGGTTTTTGTGATAAACAAGAGAATGAGAAGGTTGATCTCATCCCTCACCTTGTGGATGACAAAAATTTGAATGATTCATGGACCATGTTTTTTGATGGTGCTTGTTGAAAGGATGGTTCATGTGCAAGGGTTTTCTTAGTTTCACCATGTGGTGTATTCGTCAATTTTTCATTTAATTAACCTAACATTTCAAGGCACAAACAATATTGCTGAGTATGAAACCTTATTGTTAGAGCTGAACATCACTCATAGGCATGATATTAGGTCCTTAAGAATTTAGGGAGATTTAGAGCTGATAGTGCAACAAGTAAAGAACATTTAAGCAGCCAAGGAAGAAATATATTAGGTGTACAAAGATGCTTTTTGGGACAGCTTGGAGCTATTTGAGCATTTGTCATCGAATGGGTGGATAGGTCAACAAAAGTAGAGGTTGATGCTCTAGCAGATGTAGCATAAAATATAATTTGGAGGCTTTTTCTCCCACATATCATTGCAATGTGGAGATTCTCACAAGGCCAACTATTCTATACAATATTTGCAGTTGGCAAGTTTCTGATGATAGCCAGAAAATATACAGTTTCCTCAACTGTATGTATGAATTTAATGATCAAATTATTGACCAGAAACCTATGGTTGAAGTTGAGAATGGAAAAGAAACATTGTTTAGTAATGAGATAGTGGAATGAAACCAACACTTTTCCTAAAAGGCTTGTTGCATTAGAAAAAGATGTTTGATAGTTGACATCATTACAAGAACATGAGCAAGTCAGTTCAAAAAAATGATCTTGAAGGTGTAAACGTGGGAGCAAAGGCGAATCCCTAAATGATTTATATAGGGAAGAGATTGGAGTTTTCAGAAAAACAAATGTTGATAGCATTGTTGAGAAAGTTTAGAAAGTGTGTTGTATTGTCTTATGATGAGCTCAAAACTTATAGGGAAGATCTGCTTCAACATACTATTACCCTCCAGCCAAATGCATAACCTTTTAGACAAAAGCAAAGACCCACAAATGCAAAAGGAACTAATGAAGTTGAAAGAGGGAGGTATCATCAAACCTTGTAAATCCAAATTGAACTAATATCACATCTAATCTAGAAGTAATTAGATTAATGATATAAACAGTAGTCTTATACCTTACGTGGAATCTGAACAGTATAAATTTCTTTGTGTTTTGCAGAATGCTATTCAACGTCTCTTCACTTTATGTTTACTGTGCTGTGCATTGAAAAAAATCCAGTGGTGGCAGTTTATATACGAAAGCGGCAAGGATGAGTAGTCACGTCTATGATAGACGTGACTCCTCAAGGAGTCATGCCTATCATAAGTGTGACCTATCGTCACCAACCGCCATGTAATTTGCCCATACCCGATATATAATTGGGGTCTCTAACATTAAGCGATAGTTAATATTAATTTTGTTTATTCGATCAGAATATGATAATGATAATCATTATCATTTTTATATTATAATAATAATATAATACTATAATACTATAATAATAATAATAATATTATAGTATAATAATGATAATATATATACAATAATGATAATAGATAATAATAATAATAAATATCAATATACATAAATTATAATGATAATATCTCTTATTATTATTGTCTATATATATATATATATGTCACAATTTATCTATTATCATAAATTCAATAATTTATCTGATCGAAGCTACAAATTTCAACACTCCCTCTTAGCTCAGGAAGATAAACATATCACAATAATCTCTATGAGTAGATATAAATTATCTGTTTTATGATATATCACTCAACTTATGATATAAGTAATCAGATATCACATAACTCGTGATATGAAGTATCACCTAACTCGTGGTACTGAATATCTCATATCACATAACTCGTGATATGGAGTATCACCTAACTCGTGATACAGAGTATCACATATCACATAACTCGTGATATGAAGTATCACATATCTCGTGATACATAGTATCACCTATCTCGTGATACTGAAGAATATAATATGCTCGAGAACATTACATTCTCCTTATATATCCCAGTTATGGTATGTGCACTGACATTAAGTCACATAATGTCTACCATAACTAATCATGGCAAATCCATGAGTCATACTGATATCAAGTCGCATGATATCAGTCTACTGAACATTATAAGATCGTCACCTTATAATGTTAAATACAAGTGTTGATTATCCAAAAAGTCGTCACCTTTTAGAAATATAAACAGGATGGGTAGGCCCATAAAGTCATAGTCACCCATATATGACAAAAGAAGTTTACACACTAAACATCTTTCATATATTAGTACAAATCAATTTGAAAAATTTAGATTTTAATCATACCAAGATTCTTCTTGAAGTGTTCAACATTCACTTTAAGGAGAGGTTTGGTAAGAATATTTGCAATTTGATCTCCTGTACTGATATACTCCAACTGAATCACGTTCCTTTCTACTATGTCTCTCACATAGTGATAAGGAATCTCTATATGCTTAGATCTATCATGAAATATTGGATTCACTGAAAGCTTAATGCAACTTTGATTGTCATAGTGGATGATAGTTGGCTTTAGAGGTTTACCGAATAATCCCACAAGCAGTTTTTTGAGCCATACTGCTTCTCTAGCAGCCATAGGGGCTGCAATATATTCGGCTTCTGTAGAACTCTGAGCTACTGAGGACTATTTTTTGCTGATCCACGATATCATAGCCGATCCTAAACTGAAGCAACATCCAGAGGTACTTTTCCGGTTAGTCATGCTTCCAGCCCAATCTGAATATGTGAATCCATGAAGATCTAAGTCAACCTTTTCATATCTTAGGCCTTTATTAAAAGTACCTTGAAGATATCTCATTATATGCTTCACAACCACAAGATGTATCCCCTTGGGCTCACACATAAACTGACTCAAGGCATTTACAACATAGCAGATATCGGATTCTGGTATTGACCAAATACATCAGAGATCCAATCATTTGCATCTAGAGAGTGGGATCTACCAACTGAGAATCTTATGCTGCTTCCTTTAATTTATGAAGATTTGTTTCCATGGGGGATGACATAGGTCTGTAGTTCATCATAATCTTCAATATATCAATGGTGTACTTCCCTTGGTTCAGAACAATGCTATCCGATTTCTGCCAGACTTCAAGTCCAAGGAAGTAGTGTAATAGACCTAAGTCCTTCATATCAAATTCTGAGGCTAGATCTTTCTTACACTGATCAATAAGGTGATCTTCTCCTGTAATCAATAGATCATCAACATATAATATCAATATTAACATATTACCTTTGCTTTGTTTGAAGTAGAGATTTGGGTCTGCATCATTCTTTGAGAAGCCTAATCTCATGAGGTAACTGTCAATTCTTTCATACTAGGCTCTGGGAGCCTGTTTAAGTCCATATAAGGCTTTCTTTAATTTACACACATATGATTCTGCATTGTGAATCTCAAATC
Organism: Thuja plicata; assembly: GCA_018584345.1. NCBI lineage: Eukaryota > Viridiplantae > Streptophyta > Pinopsida > Cupressales > Cupressaceae > Thuja > Thuja plicata. Next base: position 2,938,617 of record MU226068.1, on the reverse strand, counting down.
CTTCAGGTTGCTCTAAGTAGACCTCTTCTTCAATGGTTCCATTTAAGACAACAGTTTTTACATCCATTTGATAGACTTTCCATCCTTTGGTTGCTCAAATGGCTAGAACTGCTCTGACTGAGGTATATCGAGCAACTGGAGCAAAGGTTTCTTCATAGTCGATTCCTTCTTTCTATGAAAATCCTCTGGCTACAAATCTTGCTTTGTGTTTTTCTATACTGCCATCTATAGCATGTTTGATTTTAAATAGTCATTTAGAAGAAACAACAAATTTCTCTTTTGGTCTAGGTGCTATCTCCCACACATCATTCTTTAAGATGGATTGATACTCCTCTGTCATGGCATCCTTCCATACTTGGTGCTGGAGAGCTTCTATAATATTAGTAGGTTCTGATTTGATGAATTCACTCATCAAAGCTACATAACTAGAGAATCTCTTAGGTCTTTTACTTTCTCTGAAAGTCCCTGATGGAGCGGCATAAGTTCTTGCTTCTTCCATTGTTTTAGTGGCCCAAAGTGGTCTCTTCTTAGGATTTTCCAATGATGTGATTTGTTCTTCATTTATATCTTCCTCAGGATACTCCCTCTGAACCTTAGGAGCAGGATCCTCTTCTATGTCTATGGTGGAAGTTTTAATTTCTGACTCAATAGAATTTCTGGCTCTTTTAAAAGCTATGTCTTCCTCAAAAATACATCTCTTCTTAGTTTAATCTGTCTTTGACCAGGCACATATATTTTATAAGCTTTTGAGGTTTCGCTATAGCCTACAAAAGTTCCTTTTCTCCCAGAAGGTTCTAGCGTAGTTCTTTTCTCTTTGAGCACATGAATGTAAATGGGACAACCGAATATCCTTAAGTGACTGATGTCTGGTTTTACACTAGTGAAAGATTCTTCAAGAGTTTTGTCATCAATATGGGAGTGAGGACATCTGTTCTGTATGTAGACAGCAGTACTAGAGGCTTCTGGCCAAAGTGATGTTTCTATGTTTTGATCAAGTAACATAGCTCTAGCAGCTTCTTCAATGGTTCTATTTTTCCTTTCAACAACTCCGTTTTGTTGAGGGTTGTAGGGTACAGTGAACTCCCTCTTAATCCCAGCATTCTTACAAAATTCTTTAAAAATATTGGATGTATATTCCCTCCCATTATCTGTCCTTAAGGTTTTTACTTTTCTTCCAGAAGAGTTTTCAGTAAGGGATTTGAATTCCTTAAATCTTTTCAGGATCTCTTGTGATTCTTTACATTTGAGGAAATAGATCCAGGTCTTTCTCAAGAAGTCATCAACAAATATTACATAGTATAGAAACCCACCTAAGGAAGGTACAAACATGGGTCCACATAAATCTAAGTGGACTAATTCTGATACATCATTTGTTTTGCTAGAACTATTTTGAAAAGACCCCTTAGTGTTCTTCCCTAAGGCACACCCCTTGCATGCCCCTACATGGTATTGTTTGAGTTTGGGTAAACCTGTGACTGGTCTTTCCATGGAAGATAGGGCACGAAAATTGAGGAGTCCTAATCTTCAATGGTAGATTTCATTAGAGTCTGCAATTTCATGAATTAGGGCTAGATTTGGTTTAGTACATAATTCATACAAATAACCTTGTCTATGACCTATGGTTTGAGCTTTCTTAATAGTAGAGTTCTTTGGCCATGCCAACATTTTACTGTCCATGAAGGTTACCCTATATCCATTATCTTCAAGTGCAGATATGGAGACCAAGTTCCTTTTGATGCCTGGAACAAACAATACTCCAGTGAGTTGAATAGAGATGTTGGACTTTAATTTGATGGTGCAAGTTCCAACACCTTTGACTGGACGAGTAGAGTCATCTCCAATTGTCACTTCCTCATTTGTTTCTTCTACCATGGAGTTTAGGAGTTCCCTGAACCCCGTGATGTTTCTTGAAGAACCAACATCTATAACCCAAGTGTTGGATTTATTTCATACTTGATTTGAAAGTGCATAGTAGAATACATATTTCTCGGATTCATGCTCTGTTTTGGACTTCCTTACTTTGGCATATGACGCTTGTTGCTTGGTTCTGTCAGGACATCTGACTGCATAGTGCCCATACTGGTCGCATCTGAAACATTGGATATGAGAAACACCTTTCTTGGATGAACCCTTCCCATGGTAGTTTTTCCTCTTCTTGAAGTGTTTCTTCTTTCCTTTCTTGTGAGAATTTGCATTCAAGACATGAATATATTCATCTACATTCTTCTGAATGAATCCTTTCTTTGTCTGTCTTGATTTCTCTTGAAGACAGTCTGATCTTAGCCGGTCGAATTTTGAAAATTTAGACCTTGTACTAATGCCTTGAACAAATGTCTCCCAGGAATTTGGTAGACCATCTAGAGCAATAAGAGTTAGCTCCTTACTTTCAATTTGGTACCCAAGTGTTGACAGCTGATCTCTTAGTGTAGATATTCTCATAAAGTATGCGTTGATAGATTCTCCTCTGTTCATACTTATGTGATTGATTTCTCTCTTTAGAGCCAAGGTCCTGCTGGAATCATTTATTTCGTATGTGCTTTCAAGTGACTTTAGCATATGATATGCAGTCTCATGTCTTGTCAAAATTTGCACAATATGATCTCTAACTCCATCAACTATGATTTTCATGGCTTTTTCATTTCCTTCAATCCATGCTGTTTTCTCGGGATCATTCTCTGTTTCTGCTTTATTTTCTTTCACAAATGACTCAACTTTATTTTCTTTTAATATCATCATAATCCTGAGCTTCCATGATGAGAAGTTATTTCCTCCTTCTAGCCTATCTTCGAATTGGATTACAGTTGCCATAGAGGAATGTAATGTTCTTTAGATTTAAATCTGAATTTCTCAAGTTCAATTGCTGCTAGGATATTTCCTAACTTGGCTCTGATACCATGTAAATGCAAATTGAACTGATATCAAATCTAATCTATAAGTAATTAGATTAATGATATAAACTGTAGTCTTATACCTTATGTGGAATCTGAATAGTATAAATTTCTGTGTTTTGCAGAATGCTATTCAACATCTCTTCAATTTATGTTTACTGTGTTGTGCGTTGAAAAACATTCAGCGGTGGTGGTTTATATATGAAAGCAGCAAGGATGAGTAGTCACGTCTATGATAGACGCGACTCCTCAAGGAGTCACACCTATCATAGGCGTGACCTTTCGTCACCAACCGCCATGTAATTTGCCCATACCCGATATATAATCGGGGTCTCTAACATTAAGCGATAGTTAATATTAATTCTGTTTATTCGATCAGAATATGTTAATGATAATCATCATCATTATTATATTATAACAATAGTATAATATTATAATAATGATAATATATATAATAATGCTAATAGATAATAAAAATAAATATCAATATATATTATAATGATAATATCTGTTATTATTACTGTCTATATATATATGTGTGTGTGTGTGTGTCACAATTTATCTATTATCATAAAATCAATAATTTATCTGCTTGAAGCTACAAATTTCAACAAACCTATTAGGCATTTTGAATGGGTTTCTAACCTAGTCCTACTGAGAATAAAAAATGGGAGGTCATACTACATGTAGATTTTAGAAATTTGAATGTCAAGTCCTTTAAAGACAACTACTCTATTGCAAGCATCCATCTTTTTCTATAGAAGGTGATAGGTTTAGAATTGATGTCTATGATAGATGGATTCTTAGGGTATAACTAAGTAGGTGGTGGTCATGGAGTCAGTCATAAGACAACATTCACAAATCCTTGGGCCACTTATGTTTGTGAGGATGGCATTTAAGTTGAAAAATGCAAGTTATACTTTCTAAAGGGAATTGGATGTTGCCTTTGCTGGTTTATTGATAAGATCATGATAGTAATACCAAATGATCTTACTGCATTTTCCAGAGGGGTTGTAAGTTGTAACTACCCACCTGCCTTTTACTTTTATTTTTGCAATATAAAGATGAATATGCATTGTCTTCAACACCATTTGGTCACCTAGATCCCAGAGTGGGCAAGGTAAGAGCATATGGTTCTTCCAACCACATTGCAATGTCCCCTTTTGTAAATGCCCTAATTATTGCCCTAAATCACAAATTCCAAGTAGAACAAGAAGTAGAATAGAATTAGTAACATCGTGTACTTGGTTGAGATCCTGCAACATGTTAGGAAATTATTAAAACATAATCCACAAAATAGATCTTCCTTATTAGAGCCATTAAATGCATAGATCTTTCCAACTAGGTTTAGGAACATTAATTTTATTATAAGATATATTTCTTTATTGATGGAGTTCAACCATAGGAGAACTAGGATAAGGGGCATGCTAGGGTGCCTAAATGATGCTCTACCCTAGGCCCAAAGTAGATATCATCCCTCTTGGCCATCATGTGGTCTATTCCCATCCATATGAGGGGGGTGTACCTACTGAGGAATCCCATAGCCGTTCTCCTCTTCCATCGTCACCCTTATCCTCATGATTAAAGTTCCTTAATGGTCAACCATGGTAAGGGTTTGGGGAAACTACAATATGGTGTCCGGAACGTCCTTGCCTTTTAAGCCTAAGGGTCGGGCACTCCTTGCACTCCCTAGGCCTCATTGGACTATCCGTCACGTGTGCTTAGAAGAGGACCTCATAACTGTTTCCCCTCCTTATATTCCCTTATTATCCCTATCATGATTGATTACATCAAATATATAAACAATTACACATTATTGTCTATATTCTATATATAAAACATAATATATGATATCATATCCTTAGATTGCATTCACATCATTCATAAGTGAATGATTAAACATCTGACTCATTATGCTATCTACCACAAGAATTATTTCTTCATACCAAATCACAATTGTAATACTAAATCTTTATATGCCTGAATCGGCTGTCTTATAATTGATCTTGTTCGATCTCCATACATAGGCTTTCTAATTTTATGCTGTATACCTCAAATCAGATCAAATGTATACCCCACTCAATTACCCCTATGTAAGTATCACACTTATATAATGTTTCCATACATAAACTTATTAATTTTAAACTGATAACATTAGATTAGATTCTGCTATGATTTGTCTTATTTTTTTTATTATAGATCTGATGCTTATTTTCATTTATTTCTTGATCGTCCTTGGATGATTTCCACGAAAGAGGTCTTCTTCCTTTTATGTCCTCCACGATAGGAGTCACAAGTCTCCATGTGTGAGGGATGCATCTCTTCACCAATGGATCGCTACCTTCAATTATTTAATCATTAGTCAGCCTTGACAACTTAATCGTTGCTATTTATTGTAGTTTGCTTAGAAATTAATTTAAGTCGGCCTCCAAAAGGAACTTATGCCTAACCTGAATCAGCCAGATAGATAGACCCAGTCGGCCTCTATAATGAAATATTATTTAATGCCTTCAAATGAGGGTTAAGATCTGGTCATCAAGGCAGTGATTTCTCCTAATACCGTGGGGACATGATACACCTAGCTATTTGAACTGAATGCAATTACAAAATGAGGTGTCAGCATTCCAACCAAAATATGTAGGTGGTAGAGCTAGCCTAGTCAAGATCTCTTCGGAAGATTGTGTAAAGTGATATGTAGGTGGCAAAGCCAACCTATCAACATTTTTTTGGTGGATTGTGTGAATCTAATGCAAACCACTTGCAGAATGTCTAAGCTTGACTCACACCAAAATGGTTGATAATGCCATCTTGTTCAATACCAAAACAGGCTGTACGATATGCTATAGTTATTAGTGGCAAACTATCTAATCTTACCACATGAAATGCATATAAAAATATGATCCTTCAGCAGTATTACCATTCGGAATCTACAAGATATAAATGAGATGCATTATAATATAGCAAAACAGCAAGTGCATTGCTGGAACAAGCTGATATAATATGTTGATTATAAAATTAGAGTGTTGTAACAAAAATCAGCTTGAAAGATGTACAAAATGCATAAAATACCGTTCCCTCAATAGCCAAACACATAACCAACTGAAGTATATTTTGTTTAGATGATGTAAGGTGCTGATGCAAGTCTTATAAGACTCTGTTATTGCTGCCACACTAGTCAAATCAGGCTTTATTCACTCTGAAAACACACCCAAACAGCTGTAGGCAACACTTGGACGCACAAAACTCCAACAAGGACTGAAAAACCACTGTAAAACATACTTATTACTCCTTATAATCGATGTAGATCAGACTTACGAGGCATATTATATTACTGCAAGTCTGGTGCAGGGCATAATGGATGTTGGTATTGTTGATGTGAGTTTTATGCCACTACAACAAACAGAACGGAAGACTTGATATCCCAAGATAAAATACCAAATTTCCAACTCTCTCTTGAATACAGATGTTCATATGCTAAACAATATAGATGTATCGTGTGATCAAATGAGACAACCTCAAGGTTCCTTCTTAATCGTGGACTTCCACTCAGTTTTATGATGTGATAGGCTTGTTATCACAAAGGGATTTACGTTATTCAATCAAGGGATATCAACTTGACTTTAACTTCTTTAATCACTTCCAGCCAAATAAACTGCAAAGGATAAAGGGTTTAGAGAATCTAATATACTCCTAGAATGCAAGAAACTATGGATGTCCTTGTGACTCTACTAGACTTAGTTTAGCTATCGACATCAACCAAGCTAGTGCAATCTCCTAAGGTAAATGTAAGATGTTCAAACTACCACTATTCCATTAACATCATCCATCGATGCATATCAATGTGCAAGCAATAATCGAAGTGAAGCTCGTAAATATGTCTTTCGACCACACAAGGCAAACTTACAATCAAGTAGCTAGTGGTTTGGTCTAAGCAAGTTCACTAAAGATGCATAAAAAATCACTTCCGTTCAACTAAACACTACTTCTAATTAACATAAGGAAATGAAGAAACCACGCAACACTTCAAAGCAACACAAGTAATCCACCATGAAGACCAACAATGAATCAACAATTACTTTGATAGCATTATGGAAACAATTTCAACAAGTCTCCTCCTAACCTACTCTCTAATCTATTCTCCTAATCTCATAAGTTACAAATGAGGAAGCCTTGGCCTTTTATAGTTGTTCAATTACAATGAAGGGCCAAGATCAATTCAAGATCAAGGGCTGAGATTAATCCATTACAAACCCTAATTAGGGTTGCCACACTATCATCCAATTACACGAAGGTACCATCCTATGGGCCAATAAGAAAATTACAAATGCTTTTGAGAGCCAATAAGAAAATATGTTAGGTAGAGGCACTAGATGCCTTCCACATGTACACTTGGCATAATATGGTTGAATGTGCATGAACACGTGTAACTGGAATTTTTTGATTGGTTGAGGACAAGTGGGCGTCACCTCAACATCCTTATCTCATAGACCTGATCAATTATTTTAGCGATGAGAAAATATCTCTTGATACTCAACATTATCAAGCCTTCGATTGTGATGTCATATTCCCAAATTGCTTCATCTTCTCAAATTTTCTCGTTCCTTCTTAGAATTTTCTCATTTTCGGCTTCTTTACCTTGACATTCTTGAAGTGGTGAAGTCTTTCACGTAGCTGGATCCTTCAAAGTGAACTTGGATTTTCGAAGGAAATTCAAGTTGGTGATGATTACTTTCACTTGTAGTGTAATGTCGGAAAGATCCCCAATCCCGGTGACCTTGGAATTTAATGTAAGTTTCAGAATTTGAATCTTTGACTAATGTTTGGTATCTCTGAATGGTCTTGGCTGAATTCTGATTTCTTCGTCTTTTCCTTGTGTTTTTTAGTTTTTTGGTGTTTTTTGAAAATAAAACATTTACACAACAAATGGAAAATAAGTAGCATTTAGGAAATGTAAACACATGCTGCAATTCTTATTATTACTGAAATCTGAAATAGAACATACCCGGATTATCCAACAATCTGATATACTAGCTTCAAGAAAAGATCACTACAAACATACAATATTGTCCATGACAAGAATAAACACCAACTATATGGGAATGCTTGGTGTGTGCCCCAAATCTGAAGAAAATGCTGTTATAAATCCACCAATGCCTAAATGAATGCTATGCCGCCCAATAATGAGAAAAGGGCTTCCTCTAAATCCCACGTGAGCTGCTGGAATGAAACGCCTAAAGCCAATAAGCTGGCCGCTAGGCTGAAAATGACTCTCTCCAAAAGATGTACTGTTGATACCAAATCAATCACTTCCTCTGTCAATCCAAATGCAATGAAATACCAATCCAATCACCAAAGACTTGCTGAGGTTTGCGTCACAATAGTCCAGACTTGAGGATTTCATCCCAAGCCACAAATCTCCCTCCAGAGCAATTCCACAATTCAAAAGTTTCGAAAATGTCAAAAGGTAATCATCAATTAAGCTTCCATCTCTTTATAACTCCTCTCAAGGGAAAATCGAACCCTAAAGGAGAAATAACCTTAGCACTTTATAATTAAATAATTTTTTCCCAAATAAAGGTGTCCATGCTATAGGAAAAACATTACTTTATTAAAATGTTATAACTCAAGGCACCAAAAGGTCTCCGGATAGTGAAAATAGTTTATAATAATTCGAGACCTTTCAAATGAGCTATCACACGAAGGCATCCCTGACCAAATGAAGCAATTATTCCCTTATTACTCCGAAATGGTTATAAAAATAACCTTATTATAAATTATTTAATCACTGACTTAGGAAATATTTAAATATATTAAAATATTTCCCTTTTTGCCTCTGATAGCCCAAATCAACCAAATAAACATGAGTCTTACCATGTCACCTGTCTGAGACTGATACCGAACGAGATGGGTCAACTGGCAGTCCCATCCCTAAAATTTAGGGATGCTCCTAGAAACTAGGGAACACACCCTGTCATCCTGAAACTGAAACCATGGAATGGTCCAGTGGGACCTCACATCTGGAAACTACCACATCCTCCTAAAAAGTAGGGATATCCCCTAAAATCTAGCAACTGCTCCAAACTGCCTGTAAAGCCAAAATCCGGTCACTGTATGCACTTAATGAGTCCCTATCCATCTGTGCTAGCCTACAAGACTCCAATGATAGGCCAACTCCTCCGTATTTGATGTCCACTCTAGAAAGGGGACATGACAATCCTCCCTTCCCGGTGATTGCTTGTCCACAAGCAATGCAACACTATATCACCACCATCCCAGACATACCGTTTATACTGTATGCAGTACTTTGACTGCATCTGCTATTGCACTCTGAAAAAAATACGATGTATCCCTAATGTCGGAAACAACTCATCACCCCCTGAAGTGCAAGTGTCATCACAAAACCACTGCCTGGATCCCACATCAAGGCATAGTTCACACTGTACAGGATAGAGGTGAAGTAGATCACGTCATCACTGTTGGGTATCCAACCCTGACTACCCTCGTGACCAGAAGTCCACACAACTGGCCATTCTGCTCCTCTGTCATAACTCGGATTAGTAACCAACCCAAAATCAAACCTGTACCAGTCCATGAAAGTCACCCCATAATCTACCTCTACCCAGAAAATAAAACTCTCTAACTGCTCATACGACTGTAACAGGCAATGCAGACTCTGGAAATGCTAAGTGGGCTTGGCCAATGCAACCATTAACCCAGCTGGAGTCAAGGCATATGTAGACTCCAATCAGTAGGGGTATAGCTACCCGACCCAAAGAGAAATGCGATACCATCAAAGATGACTCAAGCATACCCTCGACCCCTATCATAGAGACCTCTAGAGTGGTTGATCCACACATGCGACTCATCCCAACACTATGAGAATGGAATCCCTCTTGCCACACAATCCATACCAATAGCCATCCAAGCCTGCTAACATAACATAGACCAACATCAAACACGGTATCAATCAAGTGGTCCCAATAGTGCCAATCCAAGAAGGATACCCCACAACCTGTCTCCACCCCACAGACAAATCTCTCTACAATCTCATACTCCTAAAGTGTTGGGGTATCTATTGCCATCTTAGGGAAGACTGGATGATATTGACTAGGGTAACCATCGACCCAACTGGAATTAAACAACATGAAGTCACCCATCAACAGTGCTATCGCTACCATGTCATGCACGCCACATAGTCGTCTCAGGATCAAGGTGAATGCACTAATTATGTCACTCATCCAAACGTAAGCCTATGTATGTTGAAAGTTGATCCCTGAATCATGTATCACACTGGGATGCATGGCTTCACCCAACTGCTGCAGTACTATGATATAAAATCCTAGGTGCGTGGAATGAAGCAACTCATCAAGGATCCTCCAATTGAATGCACTGCATAGGATGATACCAGGATCCCACACTGGATGGGAGTGCTCCCACAACCAAGGTGATATCGTACTGGAATCCCTGTGAAACAAAGCGTCAAACGAGACAACACCTGGATCCCAACACAATCTGAACCCACATCCATCTGTCATGAGAAGATATTGATAGTGGAAAGCGTCATCAACAACAAATCTCCCTGCGGTCACTGTGAATCTCCCACCACTGTGATTACCATCCACAACATCATGCCTGCTAATTCCCACCCCATCATGTAACCATGGCTTTGGATGAAGTCTCTATGACATAGAGGTGATAACCTCTGTCGGAAACTGAACAACATGATGGTGGATTGTTTGCTGGTCCCACAAACAATGCCACCCAAACTGTTGGGTCAGGTCCATGCAGTCAATAACTCTATCCTCTGAAGATGGAAGTGCACTACCGCAACATAGATAGTAAAAATCTAGAGCCAACTCCCACTTGTGTACCACCCAATCATCTACCAGTGGACTAAAGGAGAAGTGGAGTGTACTCCTCATGGTGCAATCAAGATGGACTCCCGTAGGCTCCCTCAATGTCTCTATGGCATATTCCTGTCCAACCAACTCATATCGATGAATCATCTCATCATCGCCCAGCGGTCTAAATGAGGAGTGATATGCACTCATCACTGTGCAGTCAAGATGAAGTACAACAGGCTCTCTCAACGGTTTTGTGTCAAAATCTTGCCCAATAAGCTCACTATCACTCCCACTAGTCTCATCGCACGAATCTGGGTATAATTCATACATTTGATCTCCGAAGTCCAAACAAGGACCTTTTAGAGGCCACAACTGACCACCTTGATTCTGCTGTGAGATTAACTGGTGTCCATGGTCAGCTGTAGGTGGTGTAATACTAGATTTGCTCCCTAGAGGAGGGAACAAATCAACATGAGCACTGTATTCCCACTCCAAGGACACTTTGTTGGTCTCCTGTGAAGATGTTGTAGGGATGTTATCAGAAACCATCACACAACTCTCTGGTGAGTCCACTAGTGTCACTGGGAAACTCTGTACTATAACCGCCTTTGATGATGACTCTGCCACTCCCAGACTATTGGTAAGCTCCTCTAACTGTAAGTTCACCTCCCGAAGGGTTGCCTGGGTATACTCCAATGACTCACTCATCTCCTCAAGTTCATGGGTGAGCCCATCAACTTCCTCCTCCTTCCGCATCAGGGGATCATAGCAGATGCAATCCTTCTCTAGAAGGTAACTCCAATCAGCCACTGAGTCCAAATAATCCTGCTTCAATATCCCCATAACCTCATGAAGAGCATGAAACTCAGCCATGGAAAATCCGCTACTATCCTGCTCATCAATCATGAGAGCGCTCCAATTGAGCGTAGATAACATCTGTCGAGTGGCATCAAAGTGCTCAACCGCTGTGTCTACCCTCCTGTCATCAACCCTGAGTTGTCTAATCAAGCAATTAGGGGTTTGAAACTGATAATTCTCAGGCATGTGTACTACCTCTGGATCTGCACTATGGTAGGATACTATGTTTGAGTTCGGTACATCTCTGTAAGGGGTATCCAGTATGCATTCACTAATGCATGCACCCTCATCTATAGTACTGCAACTCTGTACCTCTGAGACCACCTCCTCAGTCAATGATGAAATTGTTGTCACCACACTATGCTACTCTCATCAGCTCCCCATGTGTCCGCACATACAACTGAATCACAATCTTGGAATTCAGTGCCACTATGAGTACACATTGCTCTAATTTCTCTGGTCTAGTCTAGGAAATCAGACTCATCATGACATGAATTGTAATTGCACAGTGCCTCTGAAATACCTGTATCTGGATTACTCTCTTGTGCAAACTCACCAAAATCAACCTGACCCTCTGTATTACTTGCTGTTCCACCCAAATCAATGCTGGCTACATGTGTTTCAGTCCTGTTTATAACTTTTTCATGTGCATCATCACAGGAGATTTCTTGTCCCACTTGGGTTTGCCCTGTTTTTGTCATCTTGTTTTCTTTCATTGCCCATTTCTCAATCAGCGTTGACATGCCTAATTGATATTCACTGAACACCTAGACAAAACTGTTCATTTCTCTAACCAAGCCATTCATTTGTTGATTTCTTTTAATATGTCACTCTTTCTGTTTAGTCATTATTGTCTTACCAGCTGTCAACTGAAAACATAATTGTGTAGGCTAACAACTACCCAATTGCTGATATGAATTATCAAAACCTTTTATCAAATACCCAAATGCTGGAATGATTTATCAAAACTTTTTATCAATTACCCAGTTGCTGGAGTGAATTATTATAACTTTTTTTGTAGTCATCTGTGACAGAATCCCACAAACCCTACATGCTGGCAGGATGTAGGCTCTGATACCACTGAAAGATCCCCAATCCCGGTGACCTTGGAATTTACTGTATGTTTCAGAATTTGAATCGTTGACTAACGTTTGGTATCTCTGAATGGTCTTGGCTGAATTCTGATTTCTTTGTCTTTTCCTTGTGTTTTTTAGTTTTTTGGAGTTTTTTGAAAATAAAACAATTACACAACAAATGGAAAATAAATAGCATTTATTAAATGTAAACACATGCTGCAATTCTTATTATTACTGAATTCTGAAATAACACATACCTGGATTATCCAACAATCTGATATATTAGCTTCAAGAAAAGATCATAACAAACATACAATATTGTCCATGACAAGAATAAACACCAGCTATATGGGAATGCTTGGTGTGTGCCCCAAATTTGAAGAAAATGTTGTAATAAATCCACCAATGCCTCAATGAACGCTATGCCGCCCAATAATGAGAAAAGGGCTTCCTCTGAATCCCACGTGAGCTGCTGGAATGAAACGCCTCAAGCCAATCCGCTGGCCGCCAGGCTGAAAATGACTCTCTCCAAAAGATGTAATCCTGATACCAAATTGATCACTTCCTCTGTCAATCCAAATGCAATGAAATACCAATCCAATCACCAAAGACTTGCTGAGGTTTGTGTCCCAACAGTCTAGACTTGAGGATTTCGTCCCAAGGCACAAATCACCCTCCAGAGCAATTCCACAATTTAGAAGTTTAGAAAATGTCAAAAGGTAATCATCACATAAGCTTCCATCTCTTTATAACTCCTCTCAAGGCCAAATCGAACCCTAAAGGAGAAATACACTTAGCACTTTATAATTAAATAATATTTTCCAAAATAAAGGTGTCCATGCTATAGGTAAAACATTACTTTATTAAAATGTTATGACTCAAGGCACCAAAAGGTCTCCGGATAGTGAAACTAGTTTATAATAATTCGAGACCTTTCAAACGAGCTATCACACGAAGGCATCCTTGACCAAATGAAGCAATTATTCCCTTATTACTCCGAAATGGTTATAAAAATAATCTTATTATAAATTATTTAATCACTGACTTAGGAAATATTTAAATATATTAAAATATTTCCCTTTTTCCCTTTGATAGCCCAAATGAACCAAATAAACATGAGTCTGACCATGTCACCTATTTGTGACTGATACCGAACAAGATGGGTCAACTGGCAATCCCATCCCTAAAATTCAGGGATGATCCTAGAAACTAGGGAACACACCCTATCATCCTGAAACTAAAACCATGGAATGGTCCAGTGGGACCTCACATTTGGAAACTGCCACACCCTCCTAAAAAGTAGGGATATCCCCTAAAATCTAGCAATTGCTCCAAACTGGCTCCAAACTGTCTGTAAAGCCAAAGTCCGGTCACTGTATGCACTAAATGAGTCCCTATCCATCTTTGCTAGCCTACAAGACACCAATGATAGGCCAACTCCTCCGTATCTGATGTCCACTCTAGAAAGGGGACATGACAATCCTCCCTTCCCAGAGATTGCTTGTCCACAAGCAATGCAACAGTATATCACCACCATCCCAGACATACCGTTTATACCGTATCCAGTACTTTGACTGCATCTGCTGCTGCTCTCTGAAAAAAATACGATGTATCCCTAATGTCGGAAACAACTCGTCACCCCCTGAAGTGCAAGTGCCATCACAAAACCACTGCCTGGATCCCACATCAAGGCATAGTTCACATAGTACAGGATAGAGGTAAGTAGATCACGTCATCACTATTGAGTATCCAACCCTGACTACCCTCATGATCAGGAGTCCACACAACTGGCCATTCTGCTCCTCTGTTTCGGATCAGTAACCAACCCAAAATCAAACCTGTATCAGTCCATGAAAGTCACCCCATAATCTGCCTCTGCCCAGAAAATAAAACTCTTTGACCGCACATACGGTTGTAACACTGTAACAGGCAATGTAGACTCTGGAAATGCTAAGTGGACCTGGTCAATGCAACCATTAACCCAGTTGGAGTCAAGGCATATGTAGTCTCCAATCAATAGGGGTGTAGCTACCCGACCTAAAGAGAGATGTGATACCATCAAAGATGACTCAAGCATACCCTTGACCCCTGTCATAGAGACCTCTAGAGTGGCAGATCCACACATGCGAATCATCCCAACACGATGAGAATGGAATCCCTCCTGCCACACAATTCATACCAATAGCCATCCAAGCCTGCTAACATAACACAGACCAGCATCAAACACGGTATCAGTCATGTGGTCCCAATAGTGCCAATCCAAGAAGGATATCCCACAACCTGTCTCCACCCCACAGACAAATCTCTCTACAATCTCATACTCCTAAAGTGTTGGGGTATCTATTGCCATCTTAGGGAAGACTGGATGATACTGACTATGGTAACCATTGACCCAACTGGAATCAAGCAACATGAAGTCACCCATCAACAGTGTTATCGCTACCTTGTCATGCACGCCACATAGTCGTCTTAGGATCAAGGTGAATGCACTAATTGTGTCACTCATCCATGCGTAAGCGTATGTATGCTGAAAGTTGATCCCTGAATCATGTATCAAACTGGGATGCATGGCTTCACCCAACTGCTGCACTACTATGATATAAAATCCTAGGTGCGTGGAATGAAGAAACTCATCAAGGATCCTGCAATCGAATGCACTGCATAGGATGATACCAGGATCCCACACTGGATGGGAGTGCTCCCACAATCAAGGTGATATCGTACTGGAATCCTTGTGAAACAAAGCGTCAAACGAGACAACACCTGGATCCCAACACAATCTGAACCCACATCCATCTGTCATGAAAAGACACTGATAGTGGAAAGCGTCATCAACAACAAATCTCCCTGTGGTCACCGTGAAACTCCCACCATTGTGATTACCATCCATAGCATCATGCCTGCTAATTCCCCACCCCATCCTGTAACCATGGCTCTGGATGAAGTCTCTGTGACATAGAGGTGATAATCTCTATCGGAAACTGAGCGACATGATGGTGGATTGTTTGCTGGTCCCACAAACAATCCCACCCAAACTGTTGGGTCAGGTCCATGCAGTCAATAACTCTATCCTCTAAAGATGGAAGTGCACTACCGCACCATGGATAGCAGAAATCTGGAGCCAACTCCCACCTGTGTACCACCCAATCATCTACCAGTGGACTAAATGAGAAGTGGAGTGTACTCCTCATGGTGCAATCAAGATGGACTCCCGTAGGCTCCCTCAATGGCTCTATGGCATAACCCTGTCCAACCAACTCATATCGATGAATCATCTCATTATCGCCCAACGGTCTAAATGAGGAGTGATATGCACTCATCACTATGTAGTCAGGATGAAGTGCAACAGGCTCTCTCAACAGTTCTGTGTCAAAATCTTGCCCAATAAGCTCACTGTCACTCCCACTAGTCTCATCGCTCAAATCTGGGTATAATTCATATATCTGATCTCCGATGTCCAAACAAGGACCTTTCATAGGCTACAACTGACCACCATGATTCTGCTATGAGATAAACTGGTGTCCATGGTCAGCTATAGGTGGTGTAATAGTAGATTTGCTCCCTAGAGGAGGGAACAAATCAACATAAGCACTGCATTCCCACTCCAAGGAGACTCTGCTGGTCTCCTGTGAAGATGTTGTAGGGATGTTATTGGAAATCATCACACAACTCTCAGGTGAGTCCACTAGTGTCACTGGGAAACTCTGTACTGTAACCGCCTTTGATGATGACTCTGCCACTCCCAACCTATCTGTTTGCTCCTCTAACTGTAAGTTCACCTCCCAAAGGGCTGCCTGGGTATACTCCAATGACTCAGTCATCTCCTCAAGCTCACGGGTGAGCCCGTCAACTTCCTCCTCCTTCCGCATCAGGGCATCATAGGAGATGCAATCCTTCTCTAGAAGGTAACTCCGATCAGCCACTAACTCCAAATAATCCTGCTTCAATATCCCCATAGCCTCCTGAAGAGCATGAAACTCAGCCATGGAAAATCTACTACTATCCTGCTCATCAGTCATGAGAGCGCTTCAATTGAGCGTAGATAACATCCGTTGAGTGGCATCAAAGTGCTCAGTCACTGTGTCTACCCTCCTGTCATCAACCCTGAGTTGTCTAATCAAGCAATTAGGGGTTTGAAAATGATAATTCTCAGGCATGTGTACTACCTCTGGATCTGCACTATGGTAGGATACTGTGTCTGAGTTCGGTACATCTCTGTAAGGGGTATCCAGTATGTATTCACTAATGCATGCACCCTCATCTATAGTACTGCAACTCTGTACCTCTGAGACCACCTCCTTAGTCAATGATGAAACTGCTGTCACCACACTATGCTCACTCTCACCAGCTCCCCATGTGTCCGCACATACAACTGAATCACAATCCTGGAATTCAGTGCCACTATGAGTACACACTGATCTGATTTCTCTGGTCTGGTCTAAGAAATCAGACTCATCATGACATGAATTGTCATCGCAGAATGCCTCTGAAATACCTGTATCTGGATTACTCTCCTGTGCAAACTCACCAAAATCAACCTGACCTTCTGTATTACTTGCTGTTCCTCCCAAATCAATGTTGGCTACATGTGTTTCAGTCCTGTTTATAACTTTTTCATGTGCATCATCACAGGAGATTTCTTGACCCACTTGAGTTTGCCCTTGTTTTGTCATCTTGTTTTCTTTCATTGCCCATTTCTAAATCAACGTTGACATGCCTGATTGATATTCACTGAACAGCTGGACAAAAATCTTCATTTTTCTAACCAAGCCATTCATTTGTTGATTTCTATTAATATGTCGGTCTTTCTGTTTAGCCATTATTGTCTTACTAGCTGTCAACTAAAAACGTAAATCTGTAGGCTAACAACTACCTAGTTGCTGATATGAATTATCAAAACCTTTTATCAAATACCCAAATGCTGGAATGATTTATCAAAACTTTTTATCAACTATCCAGTTGCTGGAGTGAATTATTATAACTTTTTCTGCAGTCATCTGTGACAGAATCCCACAAACCCTACAGGCTGGCGCGATGTAGGCTTTGATACCACTGAAAGATCCCCAATCTTGGTGACCTTGGAATTTACTGTATGTTTGAGAATTTGAATCTTTGACTAATGTTTGGTATCTCTAAATGGTCTTTGCCGAATTTTGATTTCTTTGTCTTTTCCTTGTGTTTTTTAGTCTTTTGGAGTTTTTTGAAAATAAAACAATTACACTACAAATGGAAAATAAATAACATTTATGAAATGTAAACACATGTTGCAATTCTTATTATTACTGAATTCTGAAATAGCACATACTTGGATTATCCAGCAATTGATGTATTAGCTTGAAGAAAAGATCAGAACAAACGTACAATATTGTTCATGACAAGAATAAACACCAGCTATGTGGGAATGCTTGGTGTGTGCCCCAAATTTGAAGAAAATGTTGTAATAAATCCACCAATGCCTCAATGAATGCTATGCCGCCTAGTAATGAGAAAAGGGCTTCCTCTAAATCCCACGTGAGCTGCTGGAATGAAACGCCTAAAGCCAATACGCTGGCCGCCAGGCTGAAAATGACTCTCCAAAAGATGTAATGCCGATACCAAATCAATCACTTCCTCTGTCAATCCAAATGCAATGAAATACCAATCCAATCACCAAAGACTTGCTGAGGTTTGCGTCCCAACAGTCTAGACTTGAGGATTTCGTCCCAAGCCACAAATCGCCCTCCAGAGCAATTCCACAATTCAGAAGTTTCGAAAATGTCAAAAGGTAATCATCAATTAAGCTTCCATCTCTTTATAACTTCTCTCAAGGGCAAATCGAACCCTAAAGGAAAAACATTACTTTATTAAAATGTTATAACTCAAGGCACCAAAAGGTTTCCGGATAGTGAAAATAGTTTATAATAATTCGAGACCTTTCAAACGAGCTATCACACGAAGGCATCCCTGACCAAATGAAGCAATTATTCCCTTATTACTCCGAAATGGTTATAAAAATAACCTTATTATAAATTATTTAATCACTGACTTAGGAAATATTTAAATATATTAAAATATTTCCCTTTTTGCCTCTGATAGCCCAAATCAACCAAATAACAATTAGTTTGACCATGTCACCTGTCTGTGACTGATATCGAACGAGATGTGTCAACTGGCAGTCCCATCCCTAAAATTTAGGGATGCTCCTAGAAACTAGGGAACACACCTTGTCATTCTGAAACTGAAACCATGGAATGTTCCAAACTACCATTGAGAATTTGAATCTTTGTGGGACCTCACATCTGGAAACTACCACATCCTCCTAAAAAGTAGGGATATCCCCTAAAATTCAGGAACTGCTCCAAACTGGCTACAAACTGCCTGTAAAGCCAAAATCCGGTCACTGTATGCACTGAATGAGTCCCTATCCATCACTGGTAGCCTACGAGATGCCAATGATTGGTCAAGTCCTCTGTATCTGATGTCCACTGTAGAGAGGGGACATGACAATGTCCCTGTTATTTATTAAAATAAAATGTTTGTATTTGGGGTCCCCGATTGATTTATGTATATCTCGGGCCTATCTTTTATTTTATTTTTTAGTCGTCAGGTAGCATGTAGCCATGTCAACACTTTTTGTACTCCTTCGGGAAGTTTTCCCGAAGCTATATTTATGGTCGGGTGTAGGATGTAGTTGGTATGCGATTTTGATATTTTATTTGTGATTGCGAATTCCAGTTGGAGTTCTGTTGTCTGCCATTTCGGAGGTGAAAGACCCTCCCTATTTGGTATTTGCAGTTTCGGTGGGAGTAACTCCTCACCTTGTTCTGTTGGCTCTGCGTGCGTCCAAAACTATTGTAATCTGAAGTGCTATCATTATTGAATATGGATTTCTCTTGCTTTGGCGATTCCATTTAGTAATTGGTATATGATCATTCTTGCATACTCGGTTATTTGTCTATGAAAGCCTCTTATGCTGCATCCGTAAGACATAGCTCGACATAACACATTCATAACTGGAGAGTCGGTACGGGGAGCTAAAGACTGGGTGTACAGGGCTTAGATTTGGCCGTACGGTATAGACCGTATGAAGGAACAATGTGCAGCCATTCGGTGATATCACCGTATGGTGGTAGGAGGCAAACAAGCCATACAGAGGTCTAGAACCGTATGGGGTGGGTGTCTGTCCTAGACCTGACGATGTCATTGCTGCCATACAATGAGGGTGATGACACAACCGTATGGAGGTCAAATAGTCCGTACACGAGCATGTAAGGGTTGTATGACAATTGGTCTGTCCTTAAGCTAGGAGTCCGGGGTCGTACGTCAAGCACTAAGACAGTACGCAACTACCGTCAGCAACATTGGACTCCAGAAGGGACATTACAGTTGTATTTGAGCTAGTGATCTTGCTAGCCTATTGGGTAGTGAATGCGGAAGGAGCTTCGGGTGTACACCAGAAGGAGGTATTGTTCTCTCGACAAAATGGGGGAGCCACAGGATCCGGCCGTTGAAGTTATGGAATTATTGAGGGAGTTAACCAGAAGTTAGGCACAACTCAATGAAACCATGATCAGAGGGCAAGAATGACGACTCATGGTAGAGACGTTGCAGAAATTGGCTAAAGGAAGGACTAATGGAGAACAAAATGGACATGGCGGTGATAATTCGGTCACAGGGAGAGAAAACTCTCATTCACGCCCTCGACTGTCAATGCTGATGTTTCCGCCAAGGTCCGAAGCATCTCGAAGGGAACGAGAGCCCACCTTCAAAGAAATGCAGGATCAACTAATGCAAGATTGGAGGAATGTGAATCTCGAGGGAAACCTATCCTTCAGAGATTATGCTGAGCTGCGAGTGAGATACTCAGGAGGTAGTGGTCGTGGCTAATACAATGATGACCTTAAGCGGAAGATAGGCAAGGTAAATCTATCATCTTTTGATGGAGCTGGAACAACAACCGCGCGGGCATGGGTACAGAAGACAGACACATACTTTCAACTTAACCCGATGCCGGAGGAGGCAATCAAGTTTGCAGCACTCCATCTGGAAGCGATCGCGTACGAGTGGTGGCATCATGGAATGGTGACCCTCGGCCATGATCAAATAACGTCGTACGCCGAATTCACGGAGAGGTTGATAGACCGCTTCGACGGGAAAGATTCAGAACTTTGTTGGCTAAATATTTTGCAAATCACTATGACTACAACTTGCAAAATGTGTGTTTTAGGCAGCAGTGTGTGAGATTTCTCTCTCCTCTCAGCAATAGGGGAGGCTCCCTTCTTACCGCAGGTGGCTTCAAGTAAAACTGAACTGTAACACAAACAGTTCACCTTGCAACAGTAATACCGGTGACTCGATGATTGACATAAGAAC
>MU226068.1:2869071-2903376 GCA_018584345.1 Thuja plicata | reverse complement strand
TTATTTTTCAGCTCCATAAGACATCAAATCATAAATGTATGTAAGATGAAGATCCATGAAACGTATGTCTATCAGTATTGGATAGTTGCATCCATTGGTCATTAAGAGACATATCTTTCCAAATCGCGCCTCGCCATGAACATTTTCTATTTGCACAAACCAGCTTTAGGGTTATAACGAAGAGGAAAGACAAAAAAAGATTAAAAAAACAAGTGTTTTTTAATTTTTTTGACTTGACGGCCGATTCATGCCAGTTCACGCATGGCGATTCATGCCAAAAACCGCCAATCTGATTCACCGGCTCCCAAAAGTTCAGGGAGGGTGAATCAAATCGTGATTCCCGTGATTCACGCGATTTTAGCGTGATTCTCGTTACTATGGTCTCTTCTCATTTCAATCTGATTTTTATTAGATTTTTACATGGATCTGCACTTACAAAATCATTATTTTTTCCTTGATTCATCTTATTGCTCCTCCCCATTATCCTCTTCATCAATTTTGCATTAGAACCTTGCCCCTTTAGCCACTTAGAAGTTGCCTAAAATAGGGCGGAAATTTTGGGTATGTCGGGATTGTGAGTCTTGACAAGAGGTTGGATTCTGACTTAGTGTCAGGATTGGGAATCCCAACAAGAGGTCGGATTCCGACCCTATGTCAAGACTACTTCCTCTTTCACATGGTTTCCTCCTTGTCAATTCATCCCTTCAATTCATATTCCATGCTTCAAGATGACTTTCAAGGCTCATTTACATGTCTGTTCATTCTGATTTACACTCTTAGTTGACTAAAATTCATTAACATCTGATTTCCTTCCCTCCATCGTCAAAATTTTGATCACTTTCTTCCAAGATCTCGATTGGTTTTCATCTTTCATCATCTTTATCAACTTGGAGTTGAAATTTTGCCTTAGATTGCCCCTAAACTTGGGCGGAATTATGAGGGCTATCAGGATTTTGGCCTAGGAGAGGGGCGGAAATTTGGCAATTGTCAGGATTGTGAATCCTGAGAAGGGGTCTGATTCCAACCTCCTCTGGGGATTACTTTTCTTTTGTAAAATGACTTCCCAAGATCACATTTCGTTGCTTTTTACTCATTCCCCTTAGTTATTTTCATCATTTTGCACTTGAATCTTGCCTTGTATTCACTTAGAAACCATCCAGACTTGGGCGGAATTTTGAGGGTTGTCGGGATTGGGAGTCCTGAGACATGGTTGGATTCCAACCTAGTGTCAGGATTTTTCCACTTTGCAAGTTAACTCCCAATTGGCTCACTTCAATCTCTTCAGCTTGGAAGGTGAAATAATTTATATAAAATATAACATTTAAGTATAAGTTAACTTATACTTTAAGTTATATATTTTATGTAAATATTGTCAGGATGTTTGAGAGTGGTTTCAGGTTCATTGGAATTATAATAAAGATTTTAGATTTTGGGAGTTGCTAAAAAATTCCATGCTTAGCCAAATTTCAGAAATCAGCACACCTTCATCAGTGTTATCTCCCACAACCTTTTCTTGACTTTCTGAGGTGGAATTGAAACTGGAACAAGGATAATCATAAGATTTCAACTTGTTTCATCACCAATCCCTTGATTTCAACTCCATATCCCAAACTAGCTTAAGCCCAGCTCTTGCTCACATCTCTGACTCACTTGACTACCCAACAAGCCAAAGTTGCTCAAACTCATTCTCCGGACCTGGAGACTTGAAAATTGCTACCAACTGAGACCACCTAAGACCACTACTCCTACTGCCAAAGCAAAATGAGGGGGTCCTCATTTGCAATGGGGCGATGGTGTGAGAACCTCACAATAGGTACAAGTACAGCAGGTACGAACTCATAGAAAACTCACTATATTCACCAAATTCCACATGACTAAGACTTAGCATTAAAAGTTACTCCCTAGATGCCTCCAAACCACTGAAGATTGGCTCCAACTAGGGAGTGCTTCAACTTCCAACTCTCACTCCCTTACTCTACTTGGTACTTCCCTCATAAAAGGTCCTATATTCATTTTTAGGTTGTACGGCTTGCAAGTTTAAGCCAGTAGAAACTCATTCAACAAATTAGATGTCTACCTTTTCTGGTCAAACAAATACTAGTAGTAGTTTGGAGAACTTAGGATGATTTGATCAGCTATAGTGTATTGGTATGGCCTACTTTCAAACACCAACTTCACTGAAACAAGTGAAAGCTGAAATAATCAACTCCAAAAAATCTTAGAAAACTACATACAAATCAAAACATTAAAATTTGCATCTTCAACACTAATGTAACATACCAAATCTAACTATCTGAAAAAAAGAATGAAAGGAAATTAACGAACAAAAATAATAATAAAAATAATTTACTTTAAATTATGATAATAGAAATAATTGCTTTCCTTTTCCTATGAACATGAATAACAGAAGTTCATTATCTAACTGAAAAAGAGAATTTATAACTAACTTCACATGAAAGTCTGATTAACTAACTTAATCTTTTCCTTTAATACTGAAAGAAAGAATTCGACAACTGATATCACCTAAAGAGGAAATTAACAAATTTTCCATTTCTTATTATTGAAATGAAGAAAACATTAATTGAAATAATTGTCAAAGTATAAACCATGGAACTTGGTAAACTTGATGGTTCAATCTCAATTATCTCTACTTTTTCTCCTAACCTCCTCAAGGAAAAAGAGTATCATCAGGGGTTTTTACCACCCAACTGTTGATCTTACAATCTTGACCTAAATGGTCTCCCACACAACTTCCACACGGAAGTGGCTTGACCCTTCCCAAGGGAATGCAGACACAAGATTCTATTTTTCATGCCATTCGAGACTTGGTACAAAACTCACAATTGTCTTAGCCAGTCAACCTATAGACATCTTCGCCTATTAGAGTGACCTTCCTTGCTAGACATTGCCCTACTGGTTCTAGTGATTGATGATAACTACCCGTAGCATAGTACCACTTTGGCCAAGGTTTTGAAGGTACAAGCACTATACTTTGTGTTGTCATTATCACCACCAAACTCGTTAAGAGTCATTACGACTTCTTAATTAGGTCTCCATGACCTAACAGACTCATTGGTCGATAGAAAGTATGTTACCAACGTCCCTTGGCCATATGATCACATTACTAAACCCCTAGGTTGACCATGATTTACCTCGATAACCTATATTGTTATGTTTCATATTAGTTTGTATACTGTCCTATCCAGAATATACAAGCCCTTAAACTCTACCCATGTTTAACAAGCCTTAAGGAATAAATAGAATTTGAATCACAAAGGACATTGATCAAGGCAGTCAAGACTTAGCTCAAAATAAGTTACAACTTAGATCAGATTAATACAAGACTATCCAACTCACAAAAATGTAGTAGATATTAACTGTCCAAAACCTTATTTCTCATCTGATTAAGAGGTATCTTCCTCATGTGATATTGATAAATCCGCATACTACAGATAATAGAAATATCTCCAAGGTTCTTGCTGGAAGGAAAAATGATGATCGTGCAATATAGAGTGATGTAACTAAACCTTGTTCGAAACAGAGCATAAATATTCTTTTAAAGGACTGATTCATGAATAAGATTCTCTACTATTGATTGTATATGCACAACAATATATTATTACCATGATTGTTTGATCTGAAATGACATGTGAAATGTATATGCATTCCAGTGTGGTTCTATTCAACTAATTATAAAACAATGTGGTCTCAACACAGTGATGAATGAACAAAAAACATACAAGATGCATATCTAAAGGTAGTGCGATATTTATATATAAATCGGAATACAACTCATAATGCAAAGAGATCACTGGCTTAATTCCATGATTGAATGGCGATTGCATATTATTACATGATACGACATAGTAATAAAAGGAAATCATGCTTGATAATCTTGTTATCGATTCCTAGACTTCGCACAATGGTTCTAGAGGAGCACGACCAACTCAACTGTGATGAAAACATTGCAAGAAATCCCCAAAGAGAACTAATATGCAGAGCTCCCAAGATGCAAGCAGCTAATACTTCCAAATGAGCCAATAAGCCAAGAAATGGTAGCTCGATCAATATCAAGTAACTCCTTGCCATCGGGTTGCAAGGGGAGTTACCAAGCCACTGCAATGTCCCCATTTTTGCGCCTTCCTAAGCATCAATTGTTTTCAGAGGTTAGCCTATTATTAGTGGTCCCCGTATGCTAATGTGGTGATTAGGGGGGCCTTTGAGGGCGATTCAGGGATATTCAGCTGACCATTTGGGCATCTATTTCAATACTCTCCATCTCAGTGCATCAATTTATTTGTGGTTTGCCTTCAAGGGGACTTTCAAGCTCCGTTTATACACACTTTTTAGTAAGTCACTTGGACATTTAGGTCCATACTATTTATGGTAAGTCATCTGGATGGTCAGAGGGCACCATGGTTATATCTGAAAAGTTGGTAGGATCAGTTGTTGGTTTGATACTTGACATTTAATGGAGTTTAGTGATTTAATTTAATTAATTGATTCTAACCTATCATTGACTTTAATATAATTAATTAAATTAAATATCTTTATGATTAAAAGGGATATAAGGGGTCAATTGTGCATTTAGTATATGAAAAGCATAAAGTATTTAATTATTATGCCAAATGGGGTGCCAACTTATGGAGTTATAAGGATATTAAATGACTTTATATTAATGAAGAAATTATATGAGGGGGTCACTTTATTATTATTTTCCATATGCAAGTTAAATATTAAATTATAAAAAAGTGGGAATTTTAAATAGGGTTTCCGGAAAGTTCATGAGAGGATTATAAAATGGGCATCGAGGAAGAGCTGGAAATATCATTTATTTGCAGATCTACAATTGCTAGGGTTTGGAGGAAATTTTGGTGAGTTTGGCATTACCAAATTGCAATCAGCATTGTGTTTCAAACCTTCAGTTATCTACAGAAATCACAGACATGTTAGAGTCCAGATTTGAGTTTGTTTTATCATCATATGGTCTGCTACATTGCTTATCTCATTGTCATTGGAGTTTGTGTCATCCGGGTGTGTTGTAATTGCTAAACACTCAAATACTTAGGGTTTGTACTTTCTGTTACAGCTTGATAAATACCATGTCAGACTTGATTTAGTTGTAATCAGACCTCGTATTTATCGATAAAGGGTTCCTTTGATATTGTTAAGTTGTTTGTTATGTTCTCTCTTGTTTGGTACATGTAATTGCAACACAATCAATTCAAAATTCAAACAACAAAACTCAGAAATTTATATCAGACCCAGAAAATCATAATTCAGAGGTTTACATGACAAGTGTTTGACAAAATGCCAAACATCCAAAACTAAAAAAAAAGGGCAGAATTAGTAAGGGTTCTTACATCCACGCAAGCAGCCAAAACCGAAAAGAATATAAGGTGATTATAATTCTCCAGATCGGTTGACTATAATAGCCATTAATAATAATATCAAGTCCCCAAATGCGCTAAGAAGCATAAATGTATTTAGATACATATAACATATGCTTATGCATATTATTTATATGTAATTATATAAGTAAATGCATATGTGCTACGGACTTAGTGCCAATTTTCACTTTGCGTACTTAATTGCTCAATCATCATATAGATACATTCACATGGTTTTTTTAGAATACGACTATATGCATGGTTGTGTATTTAGCATTCATACATTCAATGATCATTGGCATACACACACACACACACACACATATACATATGCCCTAACAAATATGAATGAAGAGATTACCATGGTTGTTCCTTTAAATCGATAGAAAAGGATCGAATACAATAAAATTAATTAAAGGGGTCAACATTCTTTATTAAACATCGGATGAGAAAAGACAACCAACTAGACATAACCAAGGCAACACCCCACCCTAGGTCTGATGATCGGTTATTCAGTTATGGTTCCTACTCGGATGGCATTTTTGACCTTCACCACATGTCCACTTCCCCTCTCTCTGATGATACTCTTTCCCTGCTCGCGGGCTTGATCTTCTCCTACTCCGCTGACAAGGAAAGATTAGTCATCTTCATCATTACAAAATTATAAACAATGAACCATTTATAGTATTGTAAAACCATTATCGATCCATGAATAAAATCCCAAATATAAATCATTGACTAAATATTCCACATAAATGAAATCAGGATCATAATAGTCATAATTCCTTAATTTAAATAAATGAAATCCACTTAATTGACTATCTTCATACTTCACATGAAATAGTTATTACAGTTATTTAAAAGGTTCATAAGGAAAGGATGTAACAACTAAACTGAAAATCTTCATTTGCAGTACAACTGTTACTTTAGGATCAAATCAATAAATCTAGCTAAGAGGTTTTTCGTCCTCAAAATTAGTATTTCTAGAGTGTTCTTGTCCTCGAGAAAGATGAGAACTCAAGTCTCACTTAGAGCAAATAGAAAATAGAAATTATGAAAATGGTAACCATTTTTCGTTCACAACTCACTCTTAAAACTTTTTGCTACACATTCACTTGAATATTTACATTTTTTTTTTCAAGTGTGCAAAATGGTCACTTCCCCCCCCTGAGCCTAACACCTAATTTTTTGGACTACTTAAAGTCACTTTCTAAATAATCAATATAAACTGCCAATTTAAAAATATGAAAATTAACTTTTGTGCAGCTGATTTTCGAGAGATATCTAGAATATTGGATTTCTTTAAATCCAAAGAAATGTATATTTGTTGTCGAGGAAGGTGAATTGCTAGGACACAGTGTGTCAAAAGAGGAGGTGAGGATAGATTTAGAGTAAGTTAAGGCAATTGATCTTATCTTTCAACACAAATTAGTCGAGGGCATGCAGTCATTTTTTGGACACACCTACTTTAACCACCATCTAATTAGGGTTAACTATTCAGCCCTTTTTCTTAAGTAGGTTAAAAAAGATTCGAATGGTTCAACATTGCATATCTATATGTATGTGCCCTTAACTACATGTCTAATATAAGCATTCTTACTCCGTGTGTATTTTATATGCACGCTCTTCGTATGTATGTCTTGGTTTGCCACTTGACTGATGTAATTTAGCATGTTTACTCCATGAGAATATTCCTTGTGTATGCTTTTTTGTATTGTTTCATGCCTTATATAGCTGACGTGTATTTATGTGTATTGCTTCATTCCTTGCGTGTTTGATGTGTGTTTATGTATTGCTTCATGCCTTACACATTCGACAAGTATTTAAGCATTGCTTCATGACTTACATGTTTGACGTGTATTTAAGTGTATTTGTTTGTGCTTTACGTGTCTGACATGTATTTATTGCTTAATGCTTGACATGTATGCTTCATGCCTTACGTGCATTTATATGGCTTCATGCCTTATCTATGATTCATGCCTTACATGTATGCTTCATATGTACTCATGTGAATGATTCATGCCTTAAGTGATTCTTGTGTATGATTCATGCCTTAAGTGATTCTTGTGTATGATTCATGCCTTACATGCATTCCATGTATGATTCATATGTGTATGCTTCACGACTTAAGTGAATTCATGTGTATACTTCATGCTTTATGCATTGTGTATTCATGTGTATGCTTCATGACTTAAATGAATTAATGTATATACTTCATGCTTTGTGCGCTATTTGTATTCACATGTATGCTTCATGACTTAAGTGAATTCATGTGTATACTTCATGCTTTGTGCGCTACGTGTATGCTTCAGGGCTTAAGTGAATTCATGTGTATGCTTCATGCTTTGTGCGCTATGTGTATTCATGTGTCTGCTTCACGACTTAAGCAAATTCATGTGTATACTTAATGGTTTATGTGCTATGTGTATGCTTTATGACTTGAGCGAATTCATGTGTATACTTCATGCACTATGTGTGCACGTGAATGCTTTGTGATTTAAATAAATTCATGCTTATGCACTAGGTTTATTTACGTATATGCTTCATGCTTCATGTGTATTCATACACTTTACACCTTATGTGTATTCGGATGCATACTTCATGTGTATTTAGGTGAATACTCCATGCCTTCGTGTTTGATTCATGTATATCATGTTTTTCATCATACACTTCATGTTGATTCAATGAATACTTATAAATGCTTCAAGAGCCATATTCTTGTATTCAAATTAAAATGAGGAACATTCTTTACACAAAATAAACATTGGTAAGACTAGTAAAAACAACCTAGGGATTGTTGGACAAACAATGCCATGCAAATCTATAAGGTATGCCCAAGAAAGGGAAGGAAGAATACACATACCTTAACACCATAAAGTGACGGTATAAGAACTTGATATAAATTGTCATAAAAGGCAAAAGGAAGTGCGTTGAGAGGAATAACCATGACAAACAATAACAAGGCGCTAAGTTGTAGGACAATAACCATAAAACTCATGTAAGGAGCAGTCTATATTGACAATCCATACTCTAGGGCACAAGAATTATTAAACTTCACATCTACTTACAGACCTATCTAGTGGTTCACATGCCCTTCATTTAAAGGGACAACCCTATGTACATTGTTAAGAAATCTATCACTCTTGCCTAGATATAATCATCCCATAGCTTATGAAGCATGAAACCTAGACATACCTGTATACCTATTAGGAAGAGTGTGTAATGAGGGAGTAAAACATCATTTAGGGTAATCATATAAATCACTGCCGCTGATATTCTTGGTATCAAGATCTATCCCATTCCTAACCCTAAACAATATTGGTCATTTTACGAACTGCTACTCTTGCATAGTGGAACATCACTAAGAACCTATTCAAAGTCAAAGGATGATTGAACATAGTAATGTGTCACTATTCTCAACTACGTCAGGGTACAACTACCATACAAACCTTGGGATGTCGTGAACAAATTCCTAACATCATAAGGCTATTGGCAAGAGACACTAATATGGATGGTTTGTATGTTATCATTGATGGCAACCATACACGATTCTGAAGGTTACTTATCATATTGTGGTGTTACCGAAGGTTAGTGTAATGTCCTCGTTTTTAGGCACATGGGATTAGCTTATTTCTGTGACCCTCGTAGGCTAAAGGATGTTGGAGGACGTTGTGTGGCAGAGCCAGTGATTAGTTTCGACTCTGGAGGTCTGTGATGCCAGGATTGGTCTTTGTTTAAGTCAAATTGACAGACTTACTATTAATAGTAAGTGTTTATTTTGGGATCGTCATGGTTTCTATTTTTAGCAGGGCGCCTGAGCATTGGTATTAGTGGAATTGTGGATTCATTTGCAGAGTTTCCAGTTTGAGGGACTTACTATTTATAGTAAGTCTATTTTTGGCAGTGTCTATTTTGGGTAGGGTGTCCTGGTGATAGGCTTGGCAGAGCATTTGTATTAACTTGAGGAGTTTATTGTTGTGGTGACAATAATTAATTAAGTTCACTTAATTAATTATTATATGAGCTTTATTTTATAAAGTCAAGTCATTAGTTAATCATAATGACTTTATATTTAAATGCTATGTCATTAAAAAAAGGGAAATATAATGGAGTATTATATTTCAAAGAGATATGCAAGTTTTCCTATGGTTTTAAAAGCCAAATCATTTAAGTTATGAAATGTGTGATTAAGAAGCTAGGGTTCGATTTCTTTTTGAGAGATTATAAAAGACATGGAGGAGAAATCGAATTCATTTTTTTCATTATGCTATTCTTTTCATTTGAAACTTGTTCTTGAAAACGGTGAAATCTTGTCTAAGGGTTTGGAGGAAAAACACATTGCAAAGAATGTGAATTCTTGCATGTTTATTGCACTTTGAATCAGCGTAGTATGCTGGTGAATTGTGTTTCAACATTGGTTTCACACAAAAGCCAAGAGTGGATTAATTGGGATCAATTTGGAGGGTTTAAGGACAAATGTTGCTACAAATTGATGTAGTTTGCTAAGGCTGCATTCTTGTTTCTTGGCTGCCACAACAATGTATTTGAACGACTATCACCATTCTTAGCTTGTTACGGTTATTGCTGGACGTGGTAACTTCCTTATCAATTGCCATCATCCTTGGTAGTTGTGGTTAGAGTTAGAGGAGCAATAATAAATCAGGTTTATTACAATGAATTGTTGCTTGGTTTCCTTTTCATGAAAGGTAAATATTTGTAATATCTTTTCAATTAGAATGTTCAGTGGTGTGGTGCTGATAGTTTGCAATTGGGGTTTTAAAATTGAATCAAATAGAATGCATTGTAATTTGATCCATGAATGGTTGTTTGTATTTAAAAGGAATTGAGTTGTTAAGGAAAATTTTTGATATTATTGTTTTTTACCTGGCAAATAATTTATATCATATTACAATTCCAAAACAAATAAAACTTTTGCAAGCAAATTCAAAGATAGAGCCAGGCAGGGTCTTTACAGTTAGAATGAGGATTTGGCTAAGTATGGAAAAACTGGTACAGGATACAGAGCTCGGTGATTGATTTGGTACAAACAGGTACAATGTAGTTTTGCTTAGCGAACCTAGGAGGAGTTTTGATAAGGTATACTCTACCTTGTTCTACGTTCGCAGCAATTAATATTATCAGATGTTCGAGTTATGGCATTCTGAGTATCGGTTATACAGAGAACAGTGAAGAACAGTGACAGTATGCTGATGGATCAACCAACGATCCTAACATATCGATGATTTGATCGGTTTGAGAGTTGTAGATGATCGAGCCAACATGTATGATGATATCTATGTTTTTGTTCAAGATCAGGAACACGTTTTGAGCTTGGATCTGGTCGACACTTGACACGTTATTCCTATTGTTCTTGAGGCCGACTAATGGAGATATTATCTTTGCAAATGGATATATAAGCTCGAGTTTTTGTGATGAAATGTATGTGCGATGGCTGGACAAGCTAAGGATATATTTTGTATATGCGAAGGATTGGTAATCAGAAGTTTGATTGGCAATTGAGAAGAATTTATTGTACTTACATGGAGCTGTTCAGGCATAGTTGATGCTAACTATCAGTTCATTCTGTTGGATTGTAGTTCAATCATTTTGTATGGTAGTGAGCCTTTATATGTTGAAATCTGAGCAGTGAGCTCTAGGCTGTAAGCCTAAATGCATGTGCATTCCCGTTATGTACTCAAACCTTTAACAGGGTTATTATTTCTACAGAAGTAATTACTTGTGGGTTCCATCCCCATCTTGGTTTATCCCTTAACCGAGTTTCCACGCAAAAATCATGGTGTCGTAATGTTATGGATGTTTTGCTTGTTCTTCTGTTGTTTACTTTCAGTTATATTTGGTTTATGGTTGTGCAATCAGTTTAAAAAGCTAAAAAGTACTAGAACACTGATTCACCCCCCCTCTCAGTGTTCCTCAATCCTAACAAAGGCCTCCATCTCGTGAAGTCTAGTTAACGTTGCCATTTCACACTCGTATCTGCTATTCATAATATAACTATTTCTTGCATGATGGGGTCAGTCATTGAAAAGGAAATTGAAACATATCCATGACAAAAGATTACTTAGTTCTCAAACATGTTTGTGGTCCATCTGTGAAGAGATTCTATGGTAGGGTAATGAGCAATTACCCATTAAAGAAAGAAGGAATCATTCTTAATAGGACCTGATGGTATCATTTTCTATGCATCACCATAATGTTTGCATCTAGGGAAAGAAAAGATTAATATAAAACATCACCAATGAAGGTCATAGATGTTTATCACGCTTCTAATCCTCATCTTAATGTACAAATTCTTGCCTTAACATTAAGAGATATCTACAATGGTGGGCAAACATTGGTACAACCTAACCCATTACCAAGTGATGCAAAACAAGAGTGAGAGAAGCATACAAAACATGCCAATTCTAGATTCTGTTAAAATTGCAACTAAAGGAATATCAGAGTTGTGTAGCAGAAACTAATTACATCATAAACTTTAACGATTGATTTGGATTCAATGAACACTAACATTTCTTGAGGGCAAGCAATGTCGGGAAGGGCAGATTGTCATATCCCCATCCCCAAGTAAGAATTGTGATCAGCTATGAAGGAATTGCAGGAATAAACAAAGAAAATGGAGTGTTCACTTACTATTATGAAGCGGGCTTAAGGTTAATGATGTTGGTTATGAAAAGAAAGATTGTTTGAAAAGACATGTTCCTATTGAAAGGACATTTACTTTCCAAAGGGGCGCCTCCTTTCAAATAGTCGCCAAGTTATATAAGGAAGTAATTCCAAAGGAGAAGGGGGGCATCGAATTTGCAGAAAACAAAAATTAGCACATCAAGTAATCACAGAAACAGCGAGCTAATCACATCAAGGAAGATGATGAGCAGATTGTAGAAATCAATTCATCAATAAATCAACATAGTATATTCAATGGAAAGGATAGAAGCAGCAAAAAGAATGAATATTTTATAAAAGCAGCGATCTTAATAACACAACAGCGACCTTCCTAATAAACAGCGATCAGAGTCATAATGATCAGCAATCAAGTAATTATAAAACAGTGATCATCAAAAAGAACACTACACTTATTAGCATCCAGCAATTAACGAAACTCAAGACATTCAACAGATTGTATTAGTCAAGCAGTCGAACCACATCAGCAAGATCCTTATATCTGCAGAAATTCAGAGGCAAGTCAGCCAAGCAAGGTCTGAAGAAATTCACAGCATCTATATGCAAGAATACATCTGCAGATCGGTAAACTAAGTTTACATCAGATCTGCCTATTTACAAGTAATTGTGATATATTATATCTGTTCATGAATAATGGAGAATGCTGAGATAAATACTCATTAGAATATAAGATGTCTTGATGGTCTGCATGCCATTTTGTAGGTAGGGTAGTAAGTTGTAAGAGGAGGGTAAAAGGATCATGTAAGGAGGCCAAATAAGGACACTTGCACATGTAAGGAAGCTGGAAGAAGCTGCATTGTGTAAGGAGTTCAAATAAGGGCACTTGCATCGTGTAAGGAGGCTGGAAGAAGCACTTACACCCTCTAAGGAGTTCAAGAAGGCAATTGCATCATGTAAGGAGGCTGGGAGAAGCACTTACATATTGTAAGGAGGTCAAGAGAGCACTTGCATAGGATCAAGAAACCCCCCTTACAACCTCAACCCAAATTTTCCAAGGTGGCATGTGTCTGCTAGGAGGAAGAGACATTGATAGGGAAAGCAGGTACAA
Organism: Thuja plicata; assembly: GCA_018584345.1. Classification (NCBI taxonomy): domain Eukaryota; kingdom Viridiplantae; phylum Streptophyta; class Pinopsida; order Cupressales; family Cupressaceae; genus Thuja; species Thuja plicata. Next base: position 2,890,239 of record MU226068.1, on the reverse strand, counting down.
GAAAACACTAAGCAAGAAAGAGGAGGGCTTTATTATACATTCACTCTTGGGCTAGTGTAGAAATGGCTTCAGGCGGACCTATCATATCTCTTCTCCATTTTTTAAAGCTTACGTAATGTTATTGACAGTTTATGATTATGATGTGATCTAACCCTTATCATTGAATGAATAAATAGATGTATATTTGTATATATTGTTTATATTATTATTGCAGATTTAAATCCAGGATCACAATATTCAAAGGAATATCTACTTGGTAAGATGTAGCCCTAACCCTAATCTGTGCAATTGTGAGTTTAGGGAAAATTCTAGGGCAAATTAGGAAGGGGACATCACATTGGTGACATTCATACCAACTTCTCAAGCTCCAATTTAAGCACAACCAAGCAAGATGCTAATCTGATTTGAATTGAAAGTTTCTAAAACCTTTTTATCAAACCCATTTTGAACATATCCTATTACAAATACATTTCTTGATGTCATGTTATCTTGAGGAATTTTTTCAAACAGATACCATGCCTGGTTTTTGTTTCCCATTTTAACAATTTTACACCTACCCTATATGTTAGAGCAGAGTTGGTTATTAACTACTACCGACATTTTCCCCTACATTTGTGGCTTCTAAGGTTAAAATTTCATCCACTTGTTCCACAGCCAGTTTGGGAGGGAAAACCGCAACAATAGTTAAGGTTTAATAAAGACCATGAGCAGTGATAATGTTTCATTCAAACATTTACTGAATAAATATTACTTGTAATGCCATGCATACTAGGGTATTTGACTATATACAATGACCCCATTTTTAGAAGAATTGATTTGTGAGCATTTAGCTCAGTTTCTAAGATTTCCTATAAGCTTCTTGGTGAGTTGGGAAGAACTCTAAACCTTTTGGAGTGCTCTATGTTGGTTAGCAGTGACTTTGGTTATTGGAAATGAGCACAATAGGCAGTGTGGCTCAGTATGCCAGTTTCAAAAGTGAATTTTGATTTTGGGTGGCTTCTCCAAACTTCTTGGATAAGTAATCTATTTTTAGTATGTCACTTGGTTGGCTCTGATCTTCATCCTACATCTTCAGTATCATCTCAGTGTGATCAAAGTTTGTTTTTGATGCTGTTTTAGTGTTTTTCACAAGGTGTTCTTTTTTGAAGATTGGCATAATTACATATGCCTATTAGAATTCAATCATGTATACTAGTGCTGCTATGCTTGTAGATGGGGACGTTGGTTACTCCACTAAAGATTGTAGCACTGTGTCCTTCAAAGCCATTTGAAATGCTCATTGTAGCACCTCATCCTCCAAAGTTGGTATTGATGCCACCATCTGAAATGCTTATTGTAGTACCTTGTCTCCAAAGCTAGTATGAGTTATGACTACTACAATTTGAATTACCCATGATGGTACCATATTCTCCTTTTGTACTTGTTCCAGAACCAGCCATGATTACTCCTTTTCTTGGAATGCAACCCACCCGTCCATTGCTCTAAGGATCATTATTAACTTTGGGATGTCTTTGCTAACCTTATCCAAATGTAATAGAAGCACATACTGTGGATATGGAATTTCTTCATTAACAATTTACTCACTACTACATTTGCATCTTCTGATATTTGTAGCTATTTGTGGTGCCATGTTTCTCCCTCACTAGATCCTTCTTTATTATTATCTTTCTTGTGTTGAGGCACAAATTTCCAAAGTAATCCTTCTGTAAATCATACATACATATGCTTTTGTTCTTCTAGGTTGACAGGAGGTAACTAGGCTTTTGGATGGGTAGAGACCATGAAAGGTTAGGTTTTTGGGGTCATATATGGGATAATAAGTTACCTAGATGGATAGAATTAGCTTGAATAGATGGATCCAAAAAGGGACATAAAATGGATATGGATGGGGGGGGAATATCGGTAAGGGTGAGTGGGTAAAAATATTATGCATTCTGAAAACGCAGATGGTTGTGCTAATTTCTTCTCGATAATTTAAAGGACTACTTATCCATTGACCCTGAAAAATCTGCGTTCAGGCTTTTTTCAATTTCTGGTTTACAGAGCTTACTATTTGTGGCAAAATCCTTAAATTATTCGTGGATTGGAAGATAATTGTTATTGTCAATATCCACAAAACACACATCTTTGAAGAATGGAATGTGCCTATTAGGGAGAGATTTACTAAAAAATTGTCCATAGTTGTACTAATTTCTTCCCTTGTTTGTAGATTTTACTATTTTACCACATGTGATGAAAATAATGTATAGTAAAAGAAAAAAATCATCCAAGAAGCAAAAATAATTTGATCTAGTGGCTCACAAAATTCAGAATAACAGCAACAATATCATAAAAGAACAAAAAATTATCCATTATAGCAGTAGTTGCCTGGACCAGTCTGCAAACTATAATGTAAAATGTATAAAATCCTTTCTATAACTAATGACACAAGGCCTGAAAATACCAAGTAACAAAAATATTAAAGCAGTAACATTTCAAGTGGGCAAGCTACTGAAGCAGATATGTAAAAAATTAAAAGATAATTCCATGATGGATGCCTGATAATGACCACCTAATGTATATTTATGGCTGACATTAGGTTGGAGCATTCCTATGGTCTTAATGGAGCGGATTACATTGAAATTGATAATTCTAGAATCTACTATTGAACAATCAGAGCTTATGTGTGTGACATGTTGGATCTTAAATAACCCTACATTACATTACAAGGAACAACTTGGAGCATAACAAATGATTTGATCTAATCTTCGTAACTTTTGCAAGGCATAATCCTTTCAATTTTTGGCTACTTGTTGGAGCATGTGATCAATTTTTTTTGTTAGGTAAACTCCCTTTGAAATGCAGGAGAATGCACTTAAGTCACGACTTGTACACATCACACAAATAAAAAATACATCCTCCACATGACTACAGTAAGCATGCCCATTGAGATTTGAACATAGGTCATTGTAAGCATAAGGTCTCCAGCTTAGAGCTAGATCACATATCAATGGACATGTTAAGGCATGTGATCATAACAATCCTTCAAAGCATTGTTTTCTTCAAAAAGCTTGGAATTGGTATGAAGATGTTTCCAGTGAACATCCTTCATTTTGTTGGTGTGGAGCATTAATTTTGTCTTATTGTTTTTGACAAACAGAGAAACAGGTTTTTGAACAGAAAATTCTCAAATTAACAATACTAACAAACCGTACTTGAAATATTCATATTGAGAAGGATCAGAATAACCTTAACCAAAATTTGCTTCCAAGTTTCACATGTTAATGTTTGGTCCTAGTGAGAAACTGTCCACTAAGGCTGGAAATAGCTTCTGTTGTGCTTAAAGCCCTTGGTTCCTCAAATGACCACTCTTCCTTAGCAGCGCTTGAAAGCACCGAGACAACAAACAACTTAGCTACTGCATTCTCCTAGGTTCTGAGCAGGACCATGTTTACCATGTTACTTCTGGCACATATTTATATTTATCTTCATTTCTTTCCACGTTCATGTGTCTTTCATACAAGAGGAGTGACAATAGCATGTATAGTATCTTTTTTGGAAATTACCAGAAATGGAGGCAGGGGAGGTTATGAATATCTCGTTTTGTATCCTTTTTATCTTGCCCTCCAGAACATATTCTGTAACTCCTGCACTTTTAAGTTGGTAATCTTTATTCCATATTTTGTTCAGCAAATGCTCATAACCACTTATCGCAGCAATTATGATATGCTAAAATTTGTGTTGTAAGGAGAGACCACCAAAACTTGAATCTAGTCACTACCATAGAGACTTGTATTTTTCCTTGATAGAATTTAGTGTTTAGATAGCTTTCTTTCAGTTGATACCCTTTTAGGCTTTTAGCAGGTAGAAATTATAGACTTTCTTTAAGGGTATATTCTTAGGACTGTAACTCACAGACCATGACTTAGCTAAGCTTGGCAGACCCATTTTTACTTGGACTCAGTGAGTCAGCAAATAAAACAGTACCATACTTGGCTATACTCAGCAAAACTTGCCAAAAACAAGAGAAAACTCACTAAAAACTTGACCAGACTTGGCTAGGTGAGTTAATGTGCTATTTACTCAGCTGCAAAAACAACTTGCAAGCACTCGATGAGCGTTTGATATATGCATAATATGAGAAAGATGCTTGGTGCCTAGAATTTCCATTTATTGAAAACTCAGACAATATTGACGGTCTATTTATCTGAAGCATCTGCTTAGCATATCCCAACAAATTTACTTTAAATTACAGATTGAGATTTCCAGTCTTAATTGGAAAATGAGAGGAACATATCATTTCACTTGCTGGATCTAAAATTGCAAATTTCTGGCTCTTATAAACAAGCAACTAGCTGCACATGCTTCCATTTAACTCACGAGTTAAAATTAGTTTTGATCTTATTGTTAACTTTGGATAGATAGCCTTTCAAGAATAATTTGTTTTAAAATTTCTCAAGCAATTTCTGTTACAAAAAATTATTATACAGAAGTATATTTTACAGAATTTGACAAAGGGATGGACACAGGCAAGAACTTTGCCCAGAGAAAAGAATGTTGTTCTACCCAAATCTTCCAAAGGTCATTGGTTCAGATTTTCTAGAGGCCTGGGTGAGAAAAATACATGGACTTAATGGAAACCAATCAGCTTGCCATGTTTTTGGACACACTCATTTCTGCTGGGATTGTGTGTTGGATGGGATCAGGTAACATCTTAATTTTTGTTGCATTGTCAATGCTCAAACGGAAATTCCAAATTTTGTAATAATTACCTTTTCATCATTTTGCAGATATATCCAAGCACCTTTGGCATATCCTCGAGAAAGGAAGAGAAGAATGAACGGAGGTGAAGATTGGCTACCATTTTGCATATATGACTCTGAGAATGGGGGTTTGTATAATGAATTGTTACCTAGTTACTGGTCTGATTACTACCGTACTCAAAAACGAGATCCACAGAATATAGAACTTGCTCCTTGGGTTGCCAGATTCTATAAGAGGATCAAACCAGACTGATCTATATTTCTAAGGCTTTTGTTTATCATTGTCACGATTCAAAAGTCAAATTTGAATTGCAATCGGTTCAACCTGCTAATATGTGACATAACATTCTTTTCATTCAATTGCTTTCTGAGAACAATATAAACTATTCAAGATAATCCGTTGATCCAACAAAAAGTAATAAATTTTGATGACTTATTCAAGCTAACATAAAAATAAAATAAGACATATCTCGGACATTATTGAGCTAGAATGCTTGTGACAATTTACAGTGGAACAAAAACTAATATATTACTTAATAACTTGCTGGTTAACTTGATAAGTCCCTCGAAGATTGTAACTTACTAGATTAGCTTGAATTAGCTATGACCCCTGAGATATATTAATACCTCAGGAACATTTTTTAGCTAGAATGCTTGTGACAATTTACATGTAACGAAAACTAATATAGTACTCAATAATTTTTTGGTTAGCTTGATAAATCCCTTGGAGTTTACAATTTACTAGATTAGCTTGAATTAGTTATGATCCCTGAGATATTTAATATAGTTTTTGGATTAGCTTGAATAAACTATTGTAGCTATAAGTTATGACACCTTCGATCAGTTTACCTTATTGGCAAACCATGTCAATGGTGTATTAAATGAAGCTAATATAAAAGAATAAAAAATTGTTAAATCCTATCTATGCATGTTTTTCATTTTCAGTAGCTCGTGCTTTAGAGAAACTGGGTTCAAGACCAAATGCAAAAAATTCTTGAATAGGAGATGGACATTGGTCGTCTGAAGCTTGAAAGTGATACCATGGGAATCGCACAATATTGTAGGGAGGGTAATGAACCCTGCAAATGTTAAAAGACTAAGTAGTCTCACTTTTTACCCAACGAATAGTTTGCCCCAACCAATTGGCTGAATGTGGGAAAAGTGACTGACATGAAGATTACAAGATTGTCTGGAGTAATATTCCTCTACATATAATAGTTTTGGGTGTCATCATAATTTTGCCTTCAAAGTTTAAATTTGGGAATCAAATTGATGACCCTTTTAAATTCCTTCCTATGTCGCAGCGTTTGAGCATTCTCGTATTTAGTAATTTCCACAAACAACAAAGTGCCTGATGGTTTTTATTTATATGGATAGAGAATGAACAAGCAAATCACATTATTTCTCTTGCAGAGTTATCTCTGAATAGAGTTGAATGTAAGAGATTATTTCTCTATTCAGTCAATGTAACGGCATTACTCTTATTCCATGCCAGATAAATTACAATCAAATACGTTGAAGAACACTTTTCACTTGAAATAATATTAAGAAACTAGTTTATTTATTTTGTTTTAGAACCCATCCCAACATATCATATGTGCAGGAAAAATAACTACAATAATTTAGCGAGTCAGCAGCAAGAGCACATGCAATGTATTGATTGAAGCAAAATCTAAAAAATTTAATGACATTGCTTTTGGAAGACAAATGGATAAAAATAATACTATGGCACATATTAGCAGGACCAGATTTCTGGTGAAGCCCGCCTTTTCTTTTGTGCTAATGATACACAAAGCCTTAAAAATACATATCACCGTGGTTTAGTCCCCTTTTAGAATCTGGCAAACCAAGGAGCAAGTTCTATATTCTTTGGCTCAAACCAGTATCTGGTCAATTATTTGTAATACAAATCCCCATTGTTAACTTTTAATGGAAAAAACGGAAGTTGCTTCGATACATCAGCAAAAGGATGAAAAGACAACCTTGGCAAATATTACAATTTTCATTTGAGCAAATTTATACTGTAAACAAAAAACTAATATTGTTATCTAATAGCTTTTTGAATAAGCTTGAATAAGTCGACGAGATATTTATATCTACAAGTAAATTCATATAGTTGACAATTTTTTTTGGGCTGTCTTGAAACCTCCACAGATTGATGTTCTTTCTTATGCATGTTGAATTTATCATTTATTAAAATAGTAGCTCACTCAGGATTGCATGAAATTTCTTTCCCACTATTGACTAGAGGGTTTTTTCTAATGTCTCATAGAAGCTTATCTAATACGGCATGGTCTCGAAGCTTTATTTATATTTTATATGCCCCCTTCGAAATAACTAATGGCCTACTTTCAAGCATTTAAAATCTTTAATAGATTTTGTTTTAACTTCAATCGTCCAGAATATGTTTTCCATCCTTTGGCCGTAGCCCCATCTAGAAGTTTAAAACTGCTTATGTCCTCATCTCTCCATGAAAATACAAAGCTTAAGATTGTGAGAAACCAATTAAGAACAATGGACGGACACAAACCTCGTGTTTTCCAATCAAGTTATGCAGCTTATTTATGGCCCAAACTAATATATAAATTAACTTTAAAGGGCAGTCTCTTATTGTTGATTGTTTAGACATCGTTATTTCTTTTGGATATATGTAGAAGACACACACATATTAGAATTTTTATTATTTTTATTTTGTTTACAGTTGATAGCCTATTGAATGGGGAATGACAAAGCTCGAGTCTTATTTAATTGGAATAATGTGACCTGTTGATTATTGCACTCATAATTATAGGTTTGACATTTTGAATTTGTCTAAGGGATCAATTTAAATAAATTGAGATTTTACTTTTATGGAGAGGTACAAGGCAAATGCAAATGCACCTGCATAGTTATGTTACAATTAAGATGCTTTTCTTGCAGGCTGAGGTATTGAAGGTGTGGGGAAGATGGTGTATGCCTTATAGCCTTGTTGACAAAAGTCTATTAGGGAAATGTAATCGTAAGCAAACATCTATCTATTGCATTATTAATATTTACCAACAATATAAGAATATAATTTTATTAAATGCAATAAAAATATATAAAAGAACTTATTTTTACTTGAATAATGTCACAAAACTTATTACCCTTTGGTTGTTTTCTTGGCTTGAACTCGGTTCCCTCACTAAACGGTCTTCTCTCTTGAGACATCTATAAATTGGATACATCTCTTCTAGACTTAATTCTTGAGTTGGGTGCATCTTCTATTGAGTGTTAGTTTAATCCATTGCCTAAGGCACATTAGCTTACTGGCATGTCATACTCCTCATAAATATCAAGTCTTTATTGCTTTAAAACATGGTCTATCATAAAGTGTCATCATGAGTGAATCCCAAAATTGACCAATTGATCTCTATTGGAATAGTTATCCCCATGCTTCAACATTCTATAGCTTTGGTTTATATTAACCCTTCCCAAAAATTATAGACATTAGTATGGCCATTTGAGTGTCCTACTTAATTCATGGCCTTTGATTGTTTTTAAAAGATGTAAAAAAGAGAGTTTTGAAAAGATATCTGGAACCCTCTTATAATAATGCGCTTTAGTGGTAAGAGGAACTAGTCCCATGATATGTGGTACTTATAAAAAGAAATAGTAAAACCTAGAACAACAAAATGGAAAGAGAACAACAACACAAACCAAACAACCAAAATAGAAAAACACAATAAAAAGGCCGCTAACTATGCCAAACAAACTTTTAGAGGTCTAGTGTAATCTTTCACTATTTAGTTAGGTGATTAACTTTGAAAGAAACCTCCAACTTTTCCTCTTCAATGTTTGATATCTACATTGTTGGCTAGTGATTTAGCACAAGCACTCATGACAAGACCTTCCAAAGTGGTGTTCTTTTTCCTTTCTGTAAATTTTGTTTTATAGGATGAAAAGGTCGGTAGTTGAGTTCTTTACAGTATTTAGTTAAGGAAATGCTTAAAGCCAAACTTCTTGGGATCTCTTATGTTTCCTTTCTAGGGCACCTAGTCATTGGATCATGTAAATGAGAGTTGAATAGTGTTGACATTATACATAAATTCCCTATTAAACTTCACATTATTTTCTTTCCCAAACATGATAAGACCTTCCTTGATCTAAGTATTATTGTTAATAATTTGGAATTGCCAATTAAAACCACTTCATATACAATTATGTAGGTTTAGTTATTCCACCAACTTACCCACTTTAGTCAACAACCTTCAATAGGGAAATCGGGAGGATCCTCATCATTGGTAGTGGGTTTAGAAGAGGGACTAGGGGAAGGTTCCTCCAAAATATTTTTACCTTTCTCCAAATGGCAGTTACCTTGATAGTGCTAACAAGGTTGTCATTGTGTGGGGTGATAGTTGGGGAAATCTTAGATGTATATGCTTTAATAGGAGGTAAACTAATCCTAACCACTTTGAACCTTCTTTGAAACAACATTCCTAGGAGATGGCGTTTTCTTTTATGAAACCATGGGTGAGAGAGATGAGTCTCTTTTTGTTAGAACATAATGTTATCAGGGGTCATATACTCTTATAAAATTTATATAGTGTTCTAATATAAGGCTATAAAACCTTATATATTATATGCTTTATAAGCATATCCCATTTGTAATAATTATAATCTAATAACTATTAGATTATTAATTATCTATGAATGGGGGTTATTAAAAAGGTGTGACTAGTGAAGTCACCCTTCCTCCTATATTTTAAAAAAGTTCAATCTCATTCGAGAGGAATGTGAGTTTGGAGATTATATAGTGAGTTATATCACTATGTGTAGAAGGTGTTATGGGTCATTTGGAAGTAAGGAGAAGTATCTTCAGGTTCCAGTCTATTTTATGATAGACTAGATTTGTAAATGTTCTAATAAAATGATGATTTATGAGGTTTTTTCACTTGAAAAGGGTTTTCCCCATGTATATGTTGTGTGGTGTGTACATTTATGCATGTATGGTTCTCATCTTATTTATTTACATGTTAATATAATGATTAGTATCCTAAGATCACAAATTTTAACATGGTATTAGAGTAGGTTAGGCTATACTAATCATTTTCATAGGTTATCTAGAAGATGTGTAAAACGTAATGAGAAATATCTTTATTCTATCAACACCTGTAAGACCATGTTTCCCTACATTTTTGTGTCTTTTTGTATACACCTAAAATTGACTTGAGAAAGTTAATTAAATATTAATTAAATAATTAATAATCATTCTTCTTTCACTAAATAAATTCTTTAATTTAATTAGTTAATTCACCTTATCTTATTCTTCTAACCCTAAGTCTTTTAAATTCCACTATTAAATAATTTCCTAAAATTATTTAATCATCATATCATCACATGACTAAGTCTCCTAATCCATCTCATCCATGGCTAAGGAAATTTATTTATTTAATTTCTAAATAAGCATTTTTATCTTCAACAAAGAATCCATATTCATAAGAGAAGAAAATGACTATGTGGCCTTATGAGACTAAGTCTCATGGCTATGTGTCCTCATGAGACCAAGTCTCTGCCACCTTACCCATCATCTAGCCAATTGCCCTTCCACATCACCCGGTCAAAGATGATTCATAGGACACTTGTCCCAAGAGTCTAACAATTGGAATTCTTCTTCCCCCATTCTCTCATAGGTCATAGAGAGATTCTTGACAAGTGTCCCTCCCACATAATCCTCCATGTTGCCAATGTAGGAGGAACATGTCCCCTCTTTCTCTCTCACATTCCAACCAATCCCTATTTTATCTCCACCCTCTCAACCAACTCAAACTTAGCCCTCCATTCTTCCAAGTTTCAATCTTGACTGTAGATCCATGCCACATGGGATTAAAGTGAGAAAAAGGCTATAAAAGGAGCTCACATTCCTTCATTTTAGACTAGTTAGCAATTATTAATTTTAGCATTCTTGAGAATTTTGATTGCATTCTTGTGTGCCTTTGGCTTAGTAATCTTGCATGTAGTTTTATCATTTTATCATCATCATCATCATCATCATCATCATCATCATCATCATCATCATCATCATCATCATCATCATCATCATCTAGTTTGCATAATCTAGAAATTATTATCATTATCACATTATCTTAAGTATTTTAGCATTTTAGGATTCATTCTAGTTGTATTTGACACCACAAATTCAAATCACTTGAAATCATTTTGGAAGGTGATAAGTTCTAAGAGAAAATCATTTCACCAAAATCTAAAGGAGGATAAAAATAATAGAATCAAGCTAAACGAATAAGGTAAAAGATGTATAATTTCACATTTTCATTTGTTTCTTCAAATTTTACTAGAATACTTGTAAAGTAAGAATTGTGATGTTATTTTTTGGTATAACTGTAGGTTTCACATTGTTACATTTTATAAGTAGACATTTTGGCACCCACCAGGGGGCCATGCCTCATGTTTAACAAGTTATTTTTAGCATTTTCATGTGAAGAAGAAGTTATAGGTCGAACCTGTGCATACATTCTCGTAGACTTGTGCATTCATTCAAAATTCCTGCGCATATAAAACAAAGGAGTGAATTTCACAAAATAACACTATTTGTTTTCATAACCCAACATACAAATTACCAAATTCTACATTTATGTGCATATGTGAAACCTTTTTCACATTTATTTCAATTGGTTGCACATTCATTACTTTATTTTACACATATGTTCTTTTGTCTAACACATTTGTAAACTGTCATACTACACATGTTAATATCTCATGTGCATATGTGATAATTGTTTAGGACTTAGGATAATTTATGGAATTAGTTGTATTTTTCATTTAGATTTCAAACTACCGTTTGAGTGCAGGTTCACATTTGATTTTGGGTTTTAAAATTGAAACTAACCTACAATCTATAATAGGTTCATATTTCATTTTGGGTTTTAAAATTGAAACTAACCTACAATCTAGAATAGGTTCATATTTAATTTTATGTTTAAAATTGGAAGTAACCTACAATTTAGAGTAGTTGTGTGCTTCAATTTGGGCTTCACAATTAACCTTATATTTAGTGTGTCTGGCACGCTTGTACATTCTGTGTTAGAACCTTTTTTTTTCATTTTTATTAGAGAGGCCTTCTTGGGGATTTCATCACCTCAAGGAACAACCTCAAAGTGGTAAATCCCTCAAGCTCCTCTATAAACAGAACTCTAGACAACCCTAGTCCTATACTTGAGTTATCTCGGGTTTGGTGTGTCAGTGGTATCCTAGGTCGGACAAACATGCTTAGGTCCCTGGCGTGGCTAACTAGAGACTTAAGTATCTCACCCTTGAATCACATTAGGTCGAGCACCAATGATCTTTCTAAACACCTTTGTTTAGATGCTCATCCTTATTTTCTTTGAACATTGTGATATTTTCAATGCAAGTGGAGGGAAGAATCTTCCCCCAAGATACTCACCATTAGGCTCCCTTGAGTCCAAATAGAGAAAGAAAGAAATTCCCTATATATTGGCACTCATAAATGAAAAAATGGGCACACCCTTGGGTGTGACAAGTTGTTTGAGTCGACAAATATTCCAAGTTGTGGGCTGAGGTATCACAATGAAGCCATCTTCCTTGGGTGAGAAAGTGTGTGAAGTGTTTTTTTGTGTTCTACCAGTGGAAATCTTGGGCTCTTCATTGAGTCTTAAACATACACATTTTTGTTAATTTTTAGAAAAAATTGCCTAGTGTCTATATTGTCTTTTTATTTTCGTGTCAAAAAACACACAAAGCATAAAAAAAAATTAGAAAATCGACCAAACAATCCAACAAAAATAGTGAAAAGTTTACAAAAATTAGCCAAAACACACAGCTGAGCATTTGTTCAATTTTTTTGCGCATTTATAGCAATCTTCTGCACATTTGTTACTATCATTTAACTACATTTTATTCTTTTTCTACGTATTTATCACAAAATTGTTGCACTTATATCATAAATTATTGTGCATTTATCACAAATTGTTTCTCGTTTACCAGTTTTTCCTACGCATATATTGATTGCACCTACACATACATTTTTGTGCATTCATAATAGAGAGTAGAATACCAAGATTTAGGAAACCATAGATACATTTTCAGATACCCGATTTGGCTAATATCTTGTTTCCATAGCCAAAGTTAAGTTCACTACCCTTTTGAAATAGCTTGAAAGAACACCTACCAAGTTGTCATCCAACATACCCATTTGCATTCATACCATTTCCAAACTTATATTTCCCTAGTGTTTGAAAAAGATCAATTATATAGAGCACAAAGACATTAGTAAGTTTCAATATCACGATTTATCATCCTCAACCAAGAAACTTAGCTAAACATTGTTCATTGCTATAGTCTTATCATAGAGAGATCACATTCTCCTGTTGACTTACCTTTAAGAGTATCATAATCAACCAAGAGATCCAAAACCAAGATTTAGGATATTTTAGTATTCATTCCACCATCACTTATACAAATTTTTCATCCAACATTTTTTTATTTCATCATATTTACATGGTAGTTCAAACAAGGGCCCAAAAGAAAGAGGAAAAAAGAAGAAAATGAAGCAATGGAAGGGTATAGAGATGATGAGAATCCTCTTGCAGGATTTTTAAAATCCACCCCCACACCCCCCCCCACCCCTATTTCAAATATTTATGAGGACATGCCATCTAAAGAAAAAATCAAGGAGCTCCAACAAGACCCAAGATTTCACAAATTTTTAGACAAGGTCTTAGATATGATCAAGGAAATATATTTTCTTATGCTTGCCCAACAAGGTGTCAAATTGCCTTCTGATTTTAATGTTTCAAAATTGAAATAATACCATACTATAGAAGGAAATCATAAACCTAAACAATAAGAAAAACAAGAAACAAGCACTCCCTTGGAAGCAATCACACAATAGATCCAAGTTTTACAAAAAAAAATTGTATACATACAAATTGGATCATCAACAATGAGATATTCATTGGGGGATATATGTCCATACCCCTTTCATAAGAACTTACCAATGATACCATTCCCTCCACACTTTTAAGTGCCAAAGTTTGATAAGTACAAATGGAATACTGATGCTCAAGATCACATTAGAGAGTTTTGTGTTGCTTGCATTGAAGTAGCTCACAATGAGACTTATTTGATGAGATTATTTCCACAAAATTTGGGAGGACAAGCTATGGAATGGTCTTTAAAACTACCTCCTAACATCAAGTCATTTAGTGAATTAGTAGACAAGTTTGTGACACAATACTCCTACAACATCAAAATGAGGTCATATTGTTAGATCTTTGCAATACAAGAAAAAATAATGGATAACCTTTCCTCACCTTCTTGCAAAGATGGAGATAATTTTTTAGCAAAATATCCTCATACTATACCTGAACAAGAAAAGATAGATATTTTTGTCCCATAACCCGACTAGTGATATGAGTTATAGATTTCAACTCAAATGTCCTAATTTCAACAAGGTCATAGAAAATGGAGTCAAAATTGAGGATGCTTTGGTTAAGAAAAGAGATTTGAAACTCTACAAAGATGGGATTGGTCCTTCTAATTCCAAGAACAACAACAACAAAAACTATAACAAGACCAATGAATAATCTAGGTTTTGGACCAAGAATAAGAATGTTGTAAATGATGGAGTTGTGGATAAAAAAAATATCAAACCATCCCAACCTCTTTTTAATTTATCAAGTAGACCAAGAAACCCTCAATCAAGTAATCAAACTACTGAGAAAAAAAGACCAATACAATCATATGTCCCAATAAGAAGAGTCACTCCATTGGGTAAATCACTTGAATCCGCTTTAAGGAAAATTATTGTCAAGAAGCTCATCACACTTCCTAAAGTGAGATATAATGAACCCAAAGTGAAACCAACATGATGGAAGGACACAGATTACTGAGTATCATAGAAAGAAAGGACATAAAACCAATGATGGTCAAAGGTTGAATAATGTCATACAATATCTGTTTGATAAGGAAGAGATAACTATTGATGGTCATAGATCTAATCAAGGACACCAAACATTCAAGGATCCACTTCTCAACTATGAGAAAAGAAGTGCTTCCAATACCAATGATGGCAACAAGGCTAATTACACAAAGGCATCCTATGAATAAATCAACCATATATATTCTTATGACTCATTCTAATTTGATAACCATCAAAGAGAAACAAGATTATAGGCCAGTTAATGCTACAACCCGTGGTCAACCCAAGGTTACTTTACAAGGAGTTCCTACCAAGTCCTCATCCATTCCTCTATCTATTCCTACAAAGTCTTCATCCATTACCTCAACTCAATATTATATCTTACACCAATTGAAGAAGCACCAATCCAAATATCCATTCTAGAGCTTTTACACCTTTCACCATCTCATAAAGACATATAATAAAAATATCTACAAGAAACCACCATAAACCTAGCACAATTCAAGGCTATGACAGGACATCATACATCACTACTCTTCCTTTCATTCATATAAAATGATGACCTAACCATAAACCAACCCCATAATCAACCACTTCATATAGAGGTTCTCATCCAAAATCATAAAATAAAGAGAGTCCTTATAGATGGGGGACCTATTTTGAATATTTGTACTTTAAAGTTAGTCCATGCATTGGGATTTTAGGAAAATAGAGTTGATCCCAAAAAGAAGATTACCATAAAGGCATATGATGAAGATGAAAGAGCTTCTAAAGGTTCATTTGTATTAACCATTAGAGTTGGACCCATAGTCAAAGAGGTGATTTACCAATTTTTATATATGGAGTTAACATATAACATTCTCTTAGGAATGTCATGGATCCACTCCATGCAATTTGTAGCATCAACCTACCACCAATTTCTAAAGTTTCACTACAATGAACAAGAGATTACAATTCAAGGGAACCCTAATCAATTACAATATTGCAATACCCTCAATCCCACACCAGAGTTGCTTGTACCTCATAATAGATCACCATCCTCTACTCCTAAATTTGACCTAAGCAATATAGATTCTACATCCAAGTCTTCCAAATTGAAAATTGATATTAAAGACAAAGACATAGGGGAATACTCTATAGGAAAAACCTTTTGTGTAATTGAACTACCATTATCACCTAGGTCTTATGGAAGATTATCTATGTCTAAAAAAAAATCCATGGTCCATACTAGAAATCTTAATAGTACTTTTATTAGTGGGGGCACCTTGTCTGATGAAATAGAGGACCAAAATATCAAGAAATGGATATATAGAGAAAAGAATGATGAATCCAAACACAATCATCCTCACATAAAATTTCCATTTGTTCAATATGGTAAAGGATTTATTATCATGCAAAAAATGAGTTATGATGGAAAAGGACCCCTAGGGATAAGAAATGAAGGCATAATTGAGACAATCCAACCTTGTCTAACTATTTAAAGAAATACTCATGGACTAGGTTATAAAGAAAAAGACAAAGAAAAAATGTTAGAGACCATTCGTCAAATCAAGGATGTCCAAGAAGATAGTGATATAGAATCAAATGAATACGAATGGGATGATATGTCAATCATATCTGAAGATAATAAAATAGATGTGATAAATTCTTATAGTAACACATACTATGAGGGAAAAAGATCAAGCTCTAGACCATTAGAGTCCAATTCACATACTAACAAGAATAATGACCAAGAGGAAAGTGAGATAACAAATATAAGGGAAAATTCCAAGGAGAGTATACAAGTAGACCTCGTTAATACCATCATCAACCTGAGAGATTTTCCATCCTTATCATTACTTCTTTCAAAACTGAACCAAATGGCCATTTACCACTTGTTCTTCCTAAATGTATAGACTAGTATTTTCTTGATATACCTTGTTAGAGTAATTATCTATTTACACTTATTAATTAGATCACTTTGATTTAATTAATTAAGTTGTTTATTACTCTAGTTTACTTAAGCTATCTCTTAGGTGCATTATAATTAATATTTATATTAATTACTAATGTGCAACCTAGCTTTTCTAGTTTTAGGGTTTCGTTCACCTTTATAGGTTGAACTTTGTAGCTTCTTTTTCATTAATTAAGATTATAATTTTTCTCTTACATTTTTGAGCAACTTCTGAGTTCTTCTCTTTCCCTCTTATAGCTTCTTTATTGCAACAGGTTCTTGCATGCAGGTGTTCTTCGGGTTCTATGGATTTTTCTCTCAAATCCTACATGGTATCAAAGCTTCCCTGCTACTGCCTGGTTTGAGGGTTTTTTGAAGCCGTGATTCGAAGATGAAAGCCACAACTTCTCTGAGGTTTTTTCTTCATTTTGGAGGAGGCGCTGGTTTTTGGAGCACTTTGAGCCAAAACAGACTCCACCATTGCGCTCAGAAGGTTGGAGAGAGTAAAAAATCATATAAAGTTTGCTGGTTTTCGCCATAGTGACCCTAGAGGAAAATTTTCTCGCACCCCAAGGTCGTACGACATGATTACTGAGGCAAAAATTAAAAAAAAGGGCTTTTCAGGCCCTTTTCAGGCATAGCCAGCAGCAGCACTGCCACGCTGCCGCTGCACCACCTCGGCGTCACCTGTGCCCGGCCCACACCTAGCCCCCATCGGCGTGCCGTTGTTGCCGCCGCCCGGCCCCTCCGTTGGCACAGCGCCACCCGGGAGCCGCCAAAGTGCCACCAAGGTGTCGTCGTTGCCCGACCGCCACCGCCCTGTCGGCACAGGTGACGTCATTGCCAAAAAAAAAAATTTCTGGCAGTTTTTCAATTTTTTCTGGCGGTTTTCTAATTTTTTCGGCGACCGACGAATTTTTTTCGGCAGACAGGCCCGTGAAGTGCAGACAACCATCAAATTTTTTGCTGTGTCTGGTTTTTTCCAGAGAGCTAGTTTTCAGAGGTGCAGTTGTTTTTTCGGCCATAACTTGTGCATATGGTGTCTGTTTTAGGAAAACAAAATATCATCAGAAAGGTGTTTCCAAGCCAGATGTGATGGTGTTGGTATTGTTTGCTGATTTAGCCATTTGAGATCTATTTTTTGGCATTGAAGTAGAGGCTTCTATTTCCTCCATCTCTGCATCAGGTGTTCACATTTTCTTCTCATTTTTTGTGCTTTCTATACTTGTTTAATTGCTATATAGGGGGATAGAATTATCCATTGTGGGGGGTGTATTTGCTTTCTATAATTTAATTTAGAAATGACCCTTTTACTTCCGTCTACTTCTTATCTCAATGTCGGACCCCTCTGTGGCCTGGCTGACACCACACAATTATCATACCTGAAAAGCACACATGACCAGGCTACTCATGTCACATGGCTTATGGTCATGTTTGGATGAGAATCAACCTATTCCGCAGCATCCGTTTGAGGTCCTTCAGCATAGAAACAAAATGGATGAAGCCATGGGTTTGATTGCACTACACATTTCATACAGCCTCCTATTTCATCTAGACGGTTTGACCACTCCTCGCACCTATTGGGGAAAGTTTGCAGATTTGTTTGGCACAGTGAATGCATTTTGGGCACTTCAACTTGATGCAGAAATGACATCCTTGTCTCCTGATAGTTTTTCCACCATTGAGGGCTTCTTGATGAAGTTCAATTCTCTCTGATCACTTTTACAGGGATGTGGGAAGACCAAATCAGATGATGAGTGTATATTTCTGATACTCTCAAAGCTTCGTGGAGAGTTTCAGATTTTATCCTCCACTTTCTACTCCACTATGGATGCCTTGGGTCCTAGGCATGATATGCCTTCCTTTATGGCCTTCTGTGATCGGTTGACTCGAGAGTAGTCAAAGATTCAACAGTTGAATGATGCTTCAGGTTCTATGAGCCATGCCTTGGTTGCTCACCCATCTCCACAGAAATTGGAGCAGAAACAAGTATCATCATCCACATAATCTTGGAAGGATTCTCCTTCCCAACATTCCTCTGGCCCACCTTCTTTACCTAAGGGGAAATTGAAGATATACAAACCCAAGTGTACTTATTGGAATAAGTTCAATCATGATGAGTCTTAGTGCTTTCAGAAGAAGGTAGATGGATATGCCCAACAGATTGCTGATTTGACAGTTCTTCTTCATAAGAACAATATTGATATTCGTTCTTCCTCTTCTCGCTAGTCTTCATCATCATCTCAGGTAGATGGGTTAGACAACGGAAAGGGTCATGCCTTATGTGCTTCTGCCATTGCTCCCTCTTCTAGGTGGTTGCTATATTTCGGTCCTTCACATCATATGGCATCTTCTAGGAGTTCCTTCTCATCTTTTACGGCCTCTCCTACCCCACACATC
Source organism: Thuja plicata (assembly GCA_018584345.1). NCBI lineage: Eukaryota > Viridiplantae > Streptophyta > Pinopsida > Cupressales > Cupressaceae > Thuja > Thuja plicata. The sequence continues at coordinate 2,871,248 of MU226068.1, read as the reverse complement.
TTGATGGGGAATGACACTGTTATGCCTGTGTGTGGTCAGGCCTCTATTGACATCGATGGTGGTGCATTCCATGATGTACTATGTGTTCCATCCTTGTCATCAATCCTTCTCTCCATTTATCAGATTACTCACAGCGGGACAAAGAAGATAGTTGAGTTCACTGTAGATTCTATACACATCCGAGATAGTGTGACTGGCCACATTGTTGCTACAGGGATAGTTGATCATGCCACCCTCCTGTACTCCTTCTCCCATTTTGGTCCACCATCTCCAGTGTCAAAGAATATCTCTCCTACCTCACGTGTGCCTAGTGAGAAGAAGTTAGGTCACCTGAAATTCTGTGTTGCTCCTGAGATCAGTGTTGTGGCTTCTCCACCTCCTCCTCCTATTGCACCTACATTTTTTCAACATGATTCTTCTTCAACAATGCCTATTATGGTCCCTCCCTGCATTGAGCCTTCCCCTCTAGTTGTTGAGGGCATATCTGAGGACATTGATCTCCTCCCAGGTGACTGATACAACCCATCTATTGGACCACCTTCATTGGGGATTCCATTCTAGGAGTCTCATTCATTCTCCTTTGAGCACCAGCTTGGCCTTCTAGTTTCACCTCTCATTTAGGGGTTTCCTTGTTTCTCCGTACCTCCGTTTCTTCCACATTGGAGTTCCATTGGTTCGATCATTCCTATAGGGATTCCATCATTCTGGGAGGGCTTTGGTGTCTCATCCCTCTCTCATGGGGGGTTTGATTGTACTTATGGTTTTGAGAGAGTCTCTTGAGCCATCCTTTTCTGCATTTTTTTTCTATCTCTTCTTGGAGTAGGGTTTTTCCCATGTGGTTTTCTCTATTTCTCCGCTTTACAAAGATTTGGTTGTGCTTGGGTACCTGACCAGGCCTTTTTGTCATGACCCATTTTCTTGCTTTCATAGCTGTGCTAGGTTAGCTTACCTCCTGAGCTTCACTTAAGGGGGGGGTGTTAGAGAATTATCTATTTACACTTATTAATTAGATCACTTTGATTTAATTAATTAAGTTGTTTATTACTCTAGTTTACTTAAGCTATCTCTTAGGTGCAATGTAATTAATATTTATATTAATTATTAATATGCAACCTAGCTTTTCTAGTTTTAGGGTTTCGTTCACCTTTATAGGTTGAACTTTGTGGCTTCTTTTTCATTAATTCAGATTATAATTTTGCTCTCACATTTTGAGCAACTTCTGAGTTCTTCTTTTTCCCTCTTTCTGCTTCTCTCCTATAATAGGTTATTTGCATGCAGGTATTCTTGGCATTCTGTGGATTTGTCTCTCAAATCCTACATACCTAAACTCAACACCTTTTAAAATGATGATGCAATGATTGATTATCTAGGAATCATAGATCGTTTACCTTTGGGGGATCATAAGGAAGGATTCCCTATTGAACTCAATGACATGACCTATTTTGGAGAGACTACCAGTACTTTAAGTCACAAAAATATAAAAAAATAGATCTAATGGTGAAAACCACATAATGAAAGTATTAGATCATGAAAAAGAAAGAATAAAGGATTCATCCTGTTAAATTTATATCAAATTTATGTGGTTCTTTTAACTTTTCTTTTCACAATCCACTTTGTATATAATCTCTCAATGTATATGATATATGTTTAAATACAATATATATATATATATTACTTGATATAGCAATAGATATATATATATTAATAATCAATATTTCTATGAACTGAAATGTGAGTCAAATATTAAGCTGATCGGATAACTGAGATTTGCATTGCTCTATTTCTATGCTCTCTCCTATCGATCAACTCAAGAGTTATTTATATGTTATATCAAGTAGAGACATGTCGATAGAGTGACATGTCTCTACGTGTAAAGACATGCCACCCTATTGGCATGCCTCTACACCAATCCTGCTGTACGCAACTCTTCTTTAACAGGTATTAATCTGCATTGTTCAATGCATATAATCGGTGTTTATAACAACTAAGCAAATACATTATAATTTAAGGCTTGCACAATAATACAAGGCTCCCGATAACAAATGAAGCTGCCTGATATCCTTAATGGCATTTGATCGCCACCCAATAGTTAATTAAAGCCGATATCAATCAGTAATTGTTTAACCAATAAGGAAATAGTTAAGTCATTTGATATCAATCGGTTTCATTGATTTGAC
>MU226068.1:2802188-2859449 GCA_018584345.1 Thuja plicata | reverse complement strand
GAATGTCCTACCAAAAATAAAGGACAAGCAAATATAGCTGAAACCAAAGAAGATAATTCACTATTCTTTCTAGCATTATCAAGTGAACTTAATACAAATAAGAACACCTGGATAATTGACAGTGGAGATTCTAGACACATAACTGGATTCAGGAATCATTTTGAAGATCTTGAAGGACATTCTTTTGAAGATGTCACCATTGGTGATAACTCCACCTACCCCATGAAAGGAATTGGGACCTGTTCAATCAAACTAGGAAGCAAAGTAACATTAAATCTAAAAGATGTTCTGTTTGTACTAGGAATTAAAAGGAACCTAATATCAATTTTAGGGCTAGCTGATCAAGGATATAGAGTCACATTTAATGAAGATAAAGTTCTTATTTGGCCTAAAAATTTAAATATAAAAAATGTTGTAACAATAGGATCTAGAGATGGTAGCTTATTGATGCAGAGGAAATCAAGCCATCCCTTAATCTCTACAAATCTACAATTACTTCTTTGTCTTTCTTTACAAAAGAATGATTAGAGGCTCACAATCTTTTCAATATTCTAATAACCATAATGTCAAACACAAACCCTTTGTCCTTGGGTTTGTTATTGGCATTTTGTATAGACCTTGACTCTGCGGTGAATAACTTTTGTTCCCAACACAATTTCAAAAGTCACTTTGGTAAATCTCTGTGGAATTAGCTTTGCAAAATCATATCCGAAAATCACGAAAATCTGGTGGTTACAACAGATTTTATCTTTTCACCGAGACTTATTTTTCTTTGTTCCAGAACTTACACTCGATATCATTTCATGAACTAACACAAGATACATATAATGGTTTCTTGGGAACCCATTGCAGAATTGAACCATTCCAAAATTAATAATTTGTTTTCAAACCAATGCTCTGACAAACTAAATGATCACCATAATACGAGATTGTTAATGAAAGCCTGATACATCATAACAAAAAGATATTCTTTTAACACCGGTTATTAAGACTTCTAAACCTGATTCATAAAGCTGGAGACTTCTTCCTCAAAAGAATCAAAACATAAAATTCACTGTTAAAAACATAAGAACCTGATTCATAACATAAATGAGCTCTTTAATGTCATCTACCATTAATAAGCAGAAACTTGAAATATAGAAATAGTTCTGCAACTAAAGCCGATAGCAAGTAAAACAATAGATTCCATTAATAATAATGTCTATAAATGAAAAATGAATGGCTCTCTGGCTGCCGCCAGAAAGCCATTTGGGTTTCCTCTTCTTTTTACTCTATCCCTATAACTAATTCTTTATCGACTCTTATCGACTCTCCTCTATCTTCTCTCTCTCAAAGCTATCGTAACTAATTTTTTTACCCCCAAGAATTGCTATTCGATTACAATAATGTCTTCTTACAGACAAAGATTTGATGGTTCCAAACCGTTCAACTACCCTTAGATTCTTGGTATTCCTATTCGAAGAAAGATCATAATGATCATATAGACCCTTTTCGGTTACAAAGATGCCACATAATGTATTTTACAAATCATCACAAAGCAATTAACAAAGTTATCCTTCACAGGCATGATCCCAAGAACATTTTAAAATGACTTCACAAATGACCCATATCATTAATAATATGAATTTTGAAGGTGGAGGTGGTGCTCCTGCGTCATACTCCCAAGTTTGAAAATTTTCTGTCCCATGGAAATGCTTTGGTGAGACTGCAACTAAATCTTTGGCCTCATCGTCATCACTGCACCAACGCTTCCTCTACACACTCTCTTTCCTTGCAACTCTGACTCCTACTAATGGAGTTTATAACGTTGCCTCAATGGTGCTTCCCATTTCAAAGTCCACTCCTCCAAGCTGCTACAACAACTTTTGTCCCTCACTTGGGAGTCCATCATGCCTCTCTCCCCAATCTATTGGCGACACACAAGACCATACCATGGCCTTTGGTAGACTTACTGTCCACCTCCTGTAGCTGAGTGAACGTGCACCAAATCTGCAAACATAAACTTCAATACAAGAATAAAAACAATAATGATAATGTCGCCCAGTATAGATCCAATCTACATGCTCAAAACCTTCTGAGTTCTGATACCATTCTAATGCAGAGGAAATCAAGCCATCCCTTAATCTCTACAAATCTGCAATTACTTCTTTGTCTTTCTTTACAAAACAATGATTAGAGGCTCACAATCTTTTCAATATTCTAATAACCATAATGTGAAACACAAACCCTTTGTCCTTGGGTCTGTTATTGGCATTTTGTATAGACCTTCACTCTGTGGTGAATAACTTATGTTCCCAACAAAATTTCAAAAATCTCTCCGATCAGTCTCCGCGGAATTAGCTTTGCAAAATCATATCCAAAAATCACAAAAACCTGATGGTTACAACAGATTTTATAGTCTTTTCACCGAGACTTATTTTTCTTTGTTCCAAAACTTACACTCAATATCATTTCATGAACTAACACAAGATTCATATAACGGTTTCTTGGGAACCCATTGCAGAATTGAACCATTCCAGAATTAATATTTTTTTTTCAAACCAATGCTCTGACAAATTAAATGACCACCATAATATAGGACTATTAATGAAAGCCTGATACATCGTAACAAAAACATATTCTTTTAACACCGGTTATTAAGAATTCTAAACCCAATTCATAAAGCTAGAGACTTCTTCCTCAAAAGAATCGAAACATAAACTTCACTGTTAAAAACATAAGAACCCAATTCATAACAGAAATGAGCTCTTTAATGTTAGCTACCATTAATAAGGAGAAACTCAAAATAGAAATAGTTCTGCAACTAAAAGCTGATAGCAAGTAAAACAATAAACTCCATTAATAATAATGTCTGTAAATGACAAATGAATGGCTCTCTGTCTACCGCCAGAGAGCCATTTGGGTTTCCTCTTCTTTTTACTCTATCCCCGTAACTAATTCTTTATCAACTCTTATCGACTCTCCTCTATCTGCTCTCTCTCAAAGCTATTGTAACCGATTCTTCCCCCCAAGAACTACTATTTGATTATAATAATGTCTTCTTAAAGACAAAGATTTGACGGTTCCAAACCGTTCAACTACCCTTAGATTCTTGGTATTCCTATTCAAAGAAAGATCATAATGATCATATAGACCCTTTTCGGTTACAAAGATGTCACATAATGTCTTTTACGAATCATTACAAAGCAATTAACAAAGTTATCCTTCCCAGGCATGATCCTAAGAACATTTTAAAATGACTTCACAAATGACCCATATCATTAATAATATGAATTTTGAAGGTGGAGGTGGTGCCCCTGTGTCACTTATATAAACTACTCTACGATCAAAAGGTTGCATTAAACCATGAAATTTCTCATAACAATGAATTATGGCATAAGAGGTTAGGTCACCTAGGTTATAGTGCTCTACCTATCATAAAGAAAATAACCTCAGGAATACCTAATATAGAATCAAAATACTATGGAATTTGTAAAGGTTGTGCACTAGGAAAAAATATTAAAAGTTCATTATCTTCTAGTGAACACAAGTCTAAAGACATTTTAGAACTTATTCATTCTGATCTATGTTGGCCCATGTCAACACCCTCCCTAACGATATCTCTATACTACATAATATTCATTGACGATTTCTCTCAAAAAACTTGGATATACTTCTTGAAGCTAAAAGAATCAATTGAAGTACTATCTAAGTTCAAAGAATTCAAAGCTTTAGTAGAAAATCAAACAGGGAAGAAAATCAAAATACTAAGATTAGATAATGTGGGTGAATACACAGCTGAAATCTTTAAAGAAATCTACAATTCTACTGGGATTAAGAGGGAGTATATTGTGCCATATAATCCTCAACAAAATGGAGTAGCAGAAAGAAAGAATAGAACGATAAGAGAAGTAGCTAAAGCCATGATTCATGACCAAAACATCCATGTCTCATTTTGGGAAGAAGCTTCAAATACTGCAGTATATATACAAAACAAATGTCCACACTCTAGTCTAAAAGATATAACTCCCAAAGAAGCTTTCATTGGAAACAAACCAGACTTAAGTCATCTCAGAATATTTGGATGCCAAGTTTATATTCATGTTCCAAAAGAAAAGAGGACCAAACTAGAACCATCTGGAAAAAGAGCTATTCTCATGGGCTATAGTGAAAACTGCAAAGGATATCACATATACATTCCAGGACAAAGGTCAGTTGAAATAAGCAGAGATGTAGAATATGATGAAAGCATTACAAGGATTCTAAAGATAATCAAAACTTAGAATCAGAAGAAGAACCCTCTACTGAAATTGAGAGGGAGAATATCTTAGAAGAAATTGAACCTCCAAATCTAAATGATGAAGATGTATATAACAAGAAAAGACCACAATGGGCAAGGAAAATGTTTGAGAAAACAATGTGGAACCAGATGAAATGTTCAAAGAAAATAAAAGAACTAGAACACAAAAATGTTATGCAGCATTGTTAACAGAGCTTACAAATCAAGAACCAATTGATGTTAAGGAAGCCTTAGCAAGTCAAGCCTGGAAAGATGCCATGATTGAAGAGTATCAATCCATACTAAAAATTGATGTTTGGGATGTAGTACCTAGGCCTAAAGGCAAATCAGTTGTTTCTTCTAAATGGTTCAAAAACTAATATGCACCTGCTGGTAGCATTGAAAAACATAAAGATCGATTTGTTGCAAGGGGATTCTCATAGAAAGCTGGAATTGACTATGAAGAGACATTTGCACCAGTTGCCAGATATACTTTAGTAAGAACCATCATTGCAATTGTAGCTTCTAAAGGATGGAAGATACATCAGATGGATGTTAACACAACCTTCCTGAATGGTTCAATTGAAGAAGAAGTGTATATAGAACAACCAGAAGGGTTCACTACACATGAAAAAACACATTATGTTTGCAAACTTAAAAGGGCTCTCTATGGACTAAAACAAGCCCCTAGAGCTTGGTATGCAAGAATAGAAAACTATCTAACTAAACTAGGATACTCCAAGAATGAGGCATATCCTAACATTTATTTCAAAACTTCTAAAGGTGATATGATCATATTGGTTCTTTATGTTGATGATATTTTAATAACAGGTGAAGATCATGTAATTGCTAAATGCAAACAAGACCTTGCTGCTGAATTTGATATGAAGGACTTGGGCCTTTTACACTATTTTCTAGGGTTGGAAGTAATTCAAAAGGAAAACTACATCTTTCTAAATCAAGAAAAGTATACCACTAATATCTTAACTAGATTTGGAATGATGGATTGTAAACCTTTAGCAACTCCTATGGAAAAAAACTTAATCAAACTCAAAATGGAAGTAGAAGGTTCAGAACCAGCAGATCCTATAGTATATAAAAAGATAGTTGGCTCTCTCATGTATCTTGTTAACACTCGTCCTATTTTTTCTATGCAACTAATATATTAAGTCACTTTATGTGTGAACCTAAAAGGATACCTCTAATGGCTGCTAAACATATCTTAAGATACTTCCGTGGAACTACTGGACTTGGACTAAAGTATGAAAAAGTTGAGATAGAAATATACAAAAATACAGACTCTGATTGGGCCGAAAGTCCTACTGATTGTAAAAGCACTACTGGATGTTTTTTCAGTCTTGGGTCAGCCATGGTTTCTTGGTTCAGCAAGAAACAATCAACAGTTGCTCAAAGCTCAAATGAAGTAGAATACATGGCAGCCACCATGGGAGCACGAGAAGCAGTATGGTTAAGGAAATTACTATTTGGATTATTTAGAGAACCCTTGAAACCCACTATTATCCATTGTGATAATCAAAGTTGTATCAAATTATCAGTTAATCTTGTCTTCCATAACCAATCTAAACATATTGATATTCCATATCATTATATAAGAGATATGGTAGATCAAAACATCATAAATTTGATGTATATTAGTATTGAAGAACAAAATGATGATATATTTACCAAGCCCCTTGCAAGAGTGAAGATAGAATACTTTAGGAGAAAACTTGGTATGATTAAATCTAAATGAGAAATTAGAACTAAGTTCTAATATTAATTGTAATTTATTCATGAATGAGTAAATAAATAAATAAAATATTACAATATTTAAATCAATGTTTTGAGAAGGTGACGATCTTCTATGTGTTAAGGTTACTATTTCAAGGTGGTGATCTTGTTAATAGTTAACCAAGTGTCAAGAATGGCTTTATCAAAGTTAATGATCCAGATTGCACCAGATATCTTGAACACTATGTTATTACTTGCTGTGTAATAACCATATCATGGCTAGACAACATTAAGTTGTTGGTTTCAAATTGTCATGATGTGTTCTGGACTGTATTATGTTCATGGCTAGACAACATTAACTTGTTGGTTTCAAATTGTCATGATGTGTTCTAGACTGTATCAAATATTATGCTCATGGATAGACAACATTGAGTTGTTGGTTTTAAATTGTCATGAATGAGAGTTTGACTTAAATCTTCTTTTACTAAGAGGGAGTGTTGAAATATAGTTTCAATCAGATTTAATGTCTGATGGAATTACAATTAAATATAACTACATCAATTATGTAATGCTCTGCATTAGCATTATAGTCAAATTATAATCTAGACTGTAATGTTAATGCAGATCACTCTTAATAGTTAATTATGTTTATTGTTTTAGAAAATCCTCCTATAGATGATTAGTTAAGATATGTTAAGTAAACTAATTATATTAGTTAGTAATTAATGGATATCATGAAGGGTCATGATCCTCCAAGTTGCTAACCCTTTGTATAATATATATGGTTGACTGGAATGAGGAATCAATCAATCAGAAAGGCCATTGCTTTCCTCGGACCATCAACAAGAGAAGATTATTCACTTACCTATTCATCCATTTCCTTAACACAAATGGGTTTAAATATTTATGCTTCCACTTTTCATCTTTATAAAACACAATCTTTTCAAAGATAAGAATCAACAACCATGCAAATCCCACATTTTGGTCAATAATAACAAGATAGGGGTCAAGTTTTGAAAATTTTAAATTGGGGCACTATAAGTGGGACGATAGCTGGCTCTGACTGGGGAATTATTTTTCATGCAAAAACTAGAGAACACCAGAATCTCCAGTAATGAAGAAAAGAGCCTTATCCATTGGGTAACTGAGTCAATAAAAACATAGTAGGCAGATGCTTACAGATGGGTGGAGAGGAAACTGGGAAAAAAAAAACCAAAACTGGAAAATAAAATAAACTAAACCTAAAAAACACCAAAAACCTATTTAGAAGAGATAGGGAAAACATTCTCTACCTCCAAGAATGCATCTGACAGCTCATGTGAAACCACCAACTGGCTATGAGAAGTACCTCCCGATTCGGAAAAGTGGTTGATATGTAAGCATAATCATTCCCAAAAAAATGACATACAACCATTCTGAGGCAAGATCCAATAAAAATGCATTGTAAGAACTTTCTAAACCAGATATTGGATTCAAAAAGCCACTCCCCCATCATATACTTCTAGATGCACTTCCTCAAGGCTGTAAAGATGGCTTGCAAGAATCTTCTCATTGAAATCTGAATTTTGCATTACTTCAAATTTTCTCTCCAAAAATGTATTACCAACATCATCATTAAAGAAAAAAGACTCCAGCATGGGATTATTATCAAATAACTCATCTTCATAATCAAATTTGAATATTTCTAATTCAAATTTTGTGTATGGTATTAGAATAGAGGAGAATGAGTTTTCCTCTATTTCTACTTGAATATTCTCAAGATTCTCCAATGGTTGGGGATGCAATAACACTTCATTATTCTGTCTACCATCAAACTGAAAATATTCCTAATCCGCCTGCATATAGAGATGTGGGATCTCTTCTAATTTTATCATGACTATACCTTTCTTGTTCTTGTTGAACCATCATGCTTGCCTAATAAAAGTTACTTGTTGGAATTACATTAGAAATATCAAATGCAAAGGATTGAAATTCTGAAAAATAAATTTTTTCCATCAATCTTTCATTTGATTTCTCATCATTAAATATTTATTCAACAGAAGATGCATCCATACATGTCAATAAATTTTCTGTTTGATTAGTGTGAATGTCACTCTCATCAGAAAAATTATTGTTTTCAATATGCAAATGATAAATCCCCGAAATTCTAGGAGAGCTATCTCTAACCATAAGACATGGACGAAAATCTTCATCATTAAAGGTTGTTAGATTTTGGTGGTACGAAATGGTTGGTGTTGGTTTTGTTGCCTTCAATATGAGTTTTCGTTGCTAAAACTTTTCTATGGGTTTAAAATTCTGAACATGAAAAAATATTTTAGAGTTTGGGAACTTCATGAAACTTTCTTCTATGCATTTCATCCCACTTAAAATCATATCATCATCTACCCCAATAGCCTCTTTTGGTGCATCTCTAAAATTTTGAATCTTCTTTCTTTTTAAAAGAAATTGAATTTCAGTTTGTAATGCAGCAATAAAAACACATAACTGGTTACTTTCATTCGGTTGGCAGACTTGAGGAATCTTACCAACACACCTATTAAATCTATCAACAAAATCTCTCATAGATTCATCCCTTTTCATCTGAATTTTAAAGAAATTCAACAACTTATAAGTATCAACCACAAGTTGAAATATTCTAAGAAATTTTGCCTTTAAATCATCTCAGCCAGTAATACATCCATCTTGAAAAATTTGAAACCATTCAACAGTGTTTCCAAAGAGGCTTTCAACAAACAATCAGACAAACACCTCTTCTTCTTGCACTCCAAGAATACCACATGTAAAAATAACTGCTTTAATATGATCATCCGGGTCTTTGGTTTTATCTCCATCGAACTTTGGAAGATACTCTCATGATCTTTTAGGTAGGGTTGAATATTGGGGAAATGCAAAAGGGCCAATTTGTGCCTCCCATGGCTGAGCTGCAAATAAAGCCATAACACAATCAAATTATTTCACCAAAATATTTCTAAGTTCAAATACAGAGTGGCCAATCTTACACAGAGATATTTTAAAATCTGAGGAAATAAAGAAGCACCGATCTTTGATTCCAAATCCCTAGTAGAGTCACCAAAAATCTGTTAGTGAACAGATTTGTACTTCAAAAATATCAACACAAACTGATTCACAATACCCAAATGAAATTACAAATTCTACTAACAGTTGGAGAAGTTATCATGGAGTTGGTAACTTTCCTCTGAATTGAGAGGTACAAATCCCTCTTAACATATATGCAATGAATTAAAATACTATTATGCGTTTCACCATAAAGCAATACAGGAAATTAGCACCTACCCATAACCATGCAAGTAGATGCAAAATGATTGAACATTAACTAAAGAAAATGTAAGAAAATGATACAAAACCCACTTCCCTCACACTTGCAGTTGGTAATTAATCAGATCAAGAACACATATTTTTTCCAAAAGATGACTTAATCTGAAAACAAAGCTCCAAAATGAGCACATATATAGTTAAAATGACAAAACATGATGCTAGAAATGATTTCAATGCGACACAAATCCATAAAATCTAAGAGAAATGATAATGAACTCATAGACCCATAAACATTTCCTCCATTATTTCAATATAAAAATGAGTTCACAGACTCAAACTTCTGTACATTCTAATTGCATGAAAAGAAAATCTACCCTCCTCTACAAATCTCTATTACAAAAAAAGAATTGTCAAAATGTCTCCTTTCCCCCAAGCTCACAGAATTTTCTGGAAAAAATAAGAACCTCCTCTCCTCAAATTTTCCCAATAAATTGTATCTTATTGGTTGTTATTCAGTTACTATAACTTATTCTTGAAAACCATTTCTTCTCTAATCTTTATTTTCTTTTTCCTCTCGTGATCTTCTCTCATTTATATTTTGAGATATTTATAAAGTATTGATTTTAAATTTTATAAGGATACAATTTAGCATCTTCAAATGATATTTGGACAAGTGGCATTTAAATATGTTAGTCCAAATTGAAATACTCTTCATGCTGGGTGGATCAAAATATTCTGGATAGTTAAATTGGGTCTCGGTATGGGGGGCATAATGTTTTACCCCACCGTTGGATCTTCTTGATTTTTGGATATGTTGGTGCAGTTTGAATTTTTCCTAAATCCACTAGAGAGATTTGGAAAATTATGCCCAAGTCAACAGTTACACAACTATGAGTAGAGGTATAAAAAAATGTCAAAACAAGTCAGACTTGTGTTAATGTTATCAGCAACTTTCACATTATTTACACTCAAACATACAAAATTCACCATTGCCACCACCTCTTGTTTCTTACAATTGATATTAATGTTTACATGAATCAGACACCATCCCTTTGGGTTATCTAAAATATTCCATCACCTCACGATCATAATGAGTTGGATGAGTTTCAAATTTTCAAAATTGTGCACAGTTTCTATAGTGTTCCAACATTTATGTTGTTTCTACCGTGCAACCATGATAATAAAATTGCAATATTTAGAATTAATGTAGATACCTCATTAGATACCCATACCAACCATATTTCATGCATTCTACAATAATTGCATCACTGCAGTACTTTTAACATTTAATTGTTGATATGAATCGACATTGCCAACATGAAAGGTAAGGAATAATTTCCCTTCATTTTAAAGTTTATATCATGTGATGTTTGTGCCATTTCCAATCTCTGTAATAATATGTGAGACACCTTTCCAGTATATTCTAACACACTAGAAAATATGCCTTGTACAATGTTTTAACCATCTTGAACCTGTGAACTGCATTGAACTCCTTTGAACCTGATTGATCCAGTTTGAACTTCATTGAACTACTTTGAACCTTCTTGAACTGGTTTGAACTGCTTTGAAACTTCTTGAACAAGTTTGAACTACTTTGAACCTTCTTGGACTAGTTTGAACCATGTTAAAAGGGGTTCAAATATTTATTCTTCCACTTTTCATCTTTATCAAACATGATCTTTTCAAGGATAAGAATCAACAACCATGCGAATCCCGCATTTTGGTCAATAATAACAAGATAGGGGCCGAGTTTTGAAAATTTTAAATTGGGCCACTATAAGTGGGCCAAAATGGACTTAATATGGTACTACAATGGAGAATAATGGAGCTACATGTAAATGGAGACTCTCAATTGATTATTAATCAGGTGAATGATCAATATGAAAATAAGGATGGAAAGTTGATGTCATGCAAGTGAATGGTGGATGAAGTCAAGAAATATGTTAGAATGATTTAGAATAACTGAGGGGGGGGTGGGAATCAGTTATCCTTAGGTCCAGATGTACCAATTGAACTTTTAAACACTTCAACCAACTTAGATCTACTCAACAATCCACTCGGTCTTTATAGAATATGATTAGTAACATAAACTTGCAGTCCACTGTCCTAAAGTAATCAGCTTGTAGAATATAAAACTCATAACAATAAACACATCAAATAAAATTCACGCAATTCTAACTCCAGGATTTTATGTGGAAACCCAATTTGGGAAAAACCACCAGTAACATGCTACCAATCTTTCACTCTTCTAAAGTGAGCTCTCTGAGGGTCTTGTTAAAGGCTACAATACACACTGTTAGGTGTGACCCTGTTAAAGGATTTAATCACCTTGGTAAAACTGAGCCTTGTTAGAGGACTTAGATTGTTCTATTAGAATGTCACCTTGATTAAAAGATTTACATTATGACTATTAGGTCAACCTTGATTAAAGGATTTTACCTGATACAATGGTTAGAAAGTAACAATAGTTTTGATCTGAAACATACAAATCACTTTGCAAACACAGATCCATTTTCACTCAAATGTTGATCAACTAACTGGCCTCCATTATAATTTCTATCTCTCTGATCTGATTGGAAAACCATCAAGCAATCACCACTTCACAGTTCTTTACTACTCTTCTCAGCCTTCTCAGCCTTCTGCTTAGATTTTCCAATCAACTAAATCAACCTCCACACACATAACCTAAAATTAGGTTAATGTTATACCTCTCTAACTAAGTAGCTCAATATTTTTCTTCTTAATCATCAATGTAGACTTACGGTTTGGTCAGATCCAACGAATCCTTCCAACATTTTGTTTTCCTTCTACTTTCTAGATACTTCTCAAAACTCCTTGAATCCATACATGGAAATGGTTTAACATATATTAAATGGTCATTAAATGCTCCATGATGTTCATCCTTATCTTCCACATGCTTTACACCTCCCAATAATTCAACTATGTCGGCTGGGTTCTCAATTCTTTCATAAATTGTAAACTACTGACACTCAGTTAGCACTGTGTTCTTCCACTCGGTCATCACTCGATAACTTGTTAAATACTGATGCTCGATCAACACTATGTAACTCAGCATGTATTGGCACTTGGTTGACACTCGCATCACTTGGCTTAAACTTAAGTTCCTTAATCTTCTTCTCTTTTGCTTGGTCAATACTAAGCTTCTAGTCTTCCATATCTTACCTAGTATTAAAGATAAACAACACATTATCTTGTAAATTTTCCAACTAATCAAGTGCCCATTGTAGTTTCTCATAACTCTACCATTTCACTAGGTCTTCTTGTTATCTCCTCTTTTCAAATCTTCTTCATTAATCAAATGATATGACACTTTACTAGATAGCAACTGTCTTACCAGTTAAGGTTTGACATCAATGACAATATAGAAGTTTCAATTGTAGCTTCCAACAATCTCCCTGTTTGGTATTGATTGAAAACACCACATGCATATAACACCACATGCATAGTTACCATACAATCCAAAAAGTATGTTCTAGTAATAAATTTTAATTAAATGGATGGCAATCAAAACAATTCTAAGATATACGAAAAAATAGTGACCAGAGGTCCGTGCAGAGGCCTGACTAGAGGGTTCAGTGGAAATGGTAGAAATAGTGATGGTAAAAAATGGTAGTCATACGGCACTAGACGACCACAACAACCGCAGTGTCATTTGTTTGAGCAGTATTGTTTTCAACAAGGAATTTCTAGTAAGGGTAAGGGTTTGGTATGAACAAAGCAAGGTGAGTTCAACATGTCCTAGAACAGACACAGGTATCATCCTTCTGGGTTTCAATTGATTTCGTTTCTTTAGAAAAATTTGCCTAAAATAGATAGTATGCCTCAATCTAAGGTTGACGATTTCATGAAGATATTTAGAGGGAAAGTGACAGTCCAGCCAGAAAAGCCCTTTTTTGTCAACCCCAGATTCCACATTAAGACACCAACAAATAATAAGGGTCAGGCTTAGAATAAGAAGGTTTACAACACATTTGTAATAGAGAAGAATCAACCTCATACAATGACACCTAATCTCCATTCCAACCCTCCTAGAGTCAATGCAACCTCTACTTTCAAGATTGGTGAATCGTCCATGCAAGCAACAAAGAAGCAAGCGACAACATTCAAACAGGCTCTCACCTCTTCGGATCGAGGGTTTTTTGAAAATCATCATGAGCGGGAAAAAAATTCAAATTTCTCTCAATCGGGCTCCAATAGATTTAGACATATGCCCAAACAAAAGGGTATGAGTAGGGGCCATCCTCCACAAAAGCACCAAATATTTGATATTTGTGAAGGCACACCACCGGGCTCCCTAGAAATCATTTAGTTTAATCAGGGTCCAGATAATGATAGGGGGATTCAAGGATTATGAAATAGATACCCATTGGACCTTCTATAGAGCTACAAGGGCCACTAATAAGTAGACCACCCTTAAAACCAAATCAGTCTTCTCAATTCTGGCAGGTCAAACAGAGATAGCTTCAACCGAATCTTCAGTAGGGTTCTGACTTCCAACCTACATCAACAATTACTTTTCCAGATCATTTACTTCAAGATAAAATTCACCTTCTCTGGGACAAAGCACTAATAGGTAAATTATTGAAACTAGACTTATCAATTGATGATATTAAGCTTTGGGCCTTGGAAAACTTGGCAGGTTTATCAGATATATTTTGGTTAGATATTAAGTTGGGATATTTTCTTGCCAAATTTGAATCTACTGATATGAGAGATGCTATCCATAAGAATAAAAGTTGGTTTTGCAAAGGGCTAGGCCTATTTACCTTAGTATGGACCCCCAATGTCATACTCAAGGATAGATCCCCACTATTCTTCCCCATCTAGATTGCCCTACCAAATTTGCCATTAGAATACAGAGGTTTGGATATTATTGAAATCATTGCCAACAGACTTGGAATCTTTGTTAAACATGATCTAATCACCTTTGAATTCCCGCATTGTGAGGCCAAAGTGTGTATACTACATGATAATACTAAGGAATTACCAAATTCCATCTCCCTAAAATCCAAATGGAGACATTGGGAATAGAAAGTTGTTCTCCAAAATGAGGATACCATTATGCTATATCAGAATCAGCTAGGGCATTTCACAACTCAATGCAAGTCTCACTCATCCACTCATCTGAGGGTGTGTGAGAATCAATGTACAAATCCTCTTCAATGTTCACTCCATCGGGCCTCTCATTGTTCTCAACACACAGATCTACAAACATCGTCAGCTAGTCTCGATGAAGCTTTGCCTTCCAATCTTCATTCATATGAGGTGTCCATTTCCTTCTATTATGCTGTAAGATGTATTATGATGATTCTAAACAATGCCAAATAGACCATGCTACTAGACTGGAAGATGACAGATGCACACAATTCTGATATGGATGCTTTAGTGTAGCAACTTATGTTCTCTGATTCTCCAATTAAAAATCCAATTACACATGAGGTATTTGATAAAGAGACCTTGGTTAACCTTCGAGAAAAAAAACCATTAGACCAACTATTGACAGAGCTAGCTACTAAAATTATATATGAGATAACAAAAGAAGAAGGAATAATTTTGTATGAAGGAGATCAAAACTCAATGGACTCTCAGCAATATAGAAAAAATGCCTCACCAGATCATGTTATCCAATATATTGAGGAAGCAGGACAGACACAAGTACATGACAACATTTTCAAACCTAGTAAAGGAATTATCAATATAGCAGAAGATGAGGGAGTGCTGATTCCCATAGCATCTCACACCCCAAGTAGCTCTCAACAAGTAAACCAAATTAATCAAGAAACACACCGGTCCTATACACATATTAAGACAATAAAGTTGAAGGAGGATCCTATCAGCACAGAGGACCCTCAAGGATTCTTTCCAGAAAATTTGGAGTATAATTTTGAAGGGAGCCTATATAAGCAGACCGATGACATGGACTTCACAAATATCAAAGAAGGCTGGAAAGATGATAGTGCATTGGTGTCCTCCCCAAACTCTGACGAGTTTACATACTCTCATATTAGAGATTGGATCCAAAGTAATACATTTCTGGATTCAGAGGAAATACAAGCAGTAATCAACTAGGGAACCTATGGTGATGTCAAAACTTAAATAATTGAGCCAAAATCTAAGCAGTTAAATTTTGATACTAGTCTTACCCTCTCACTTGAGAAAACACCACTTCAAGATTTACAGGTTAAGGCCACACCAAAAAAGAGAGGTAGAATACCAAAAAGCAGTTTAATCAAACAAGAAATTACAGCAGGTATCCAATCAACATTGGATGGGAAATTCACACCTTCCAAAAGATTGACAAGGAGAACCAAGGGTTCTCCTTGTTAGCAATGAAGATAGCCTCTTGGAATGTAAGAGGATTAAATGCCTATGACAAAAGAAACAGAATCAAGCAAGAGCTAGATTCTTTAAAAGTGGATGTGATACTTCTCCAAGAAACAAAGATGGCAATAGAGTCGTTTAATAAAACAATTAGGAATTGGTCAAAGTGGAATTCTTCACATAGCCCAGCGGTCAGTGCTTTAGGTGGGCTGGCTATTCTTTGGGACCCTAAACTAATCCAAGGGCAGCTAATTCATAGGAGTGACAATTGGCAAGTCATCAGGTTGGAGTATTTTGATATAAAAATTCTGCTATTTAATATTTATGGGCCTACACCAACTCAGGACAAGCAGAGATTGTGGGCGGAAATCACTCAGTTTATACAAAGTCAACTAGATACACACATCATAATGGGTGGAGATTTCAATGCCATTCTCAAATTGTCAGAAAAAAATGGTGGGATTTGTCCACCTCTGAGAACAATTGAGGATTTCTCCAATTTTTTGGAAGATAATGGTTTAATGGATATTGAGCCATCAAATGGGACATTTACATGGACCAATAAAAGGGAAAATTTTTTACAGATAGCTGTCAGGTTGGACAGATTTCTTCTATCACAGTGCTGGAAACTAGCAAATGTTACATATCAGTCAAAAATTCTGCGTCAGCCAGGATCAGACCACTTCCCCATTTTCCTGCATGTGACTTGGACATTACCAAGACAAGGTTTCCAGCATAGACCATCCTTCAAATTTGAAAGAATTTGGTTACGACATCCAAGCTTCTTGCCTTCACTCAAGCAGTGCTGGATTTCTGCTCCGAAGACAAAAGGAACCAAAATGTTTCAGTTTGCAAACAAGATGAAACATACCAAAAAGTGGATCAAAAAATGGAATGAGGAGACCTTTAAGAATATCTTTACGGAAAAAGAAGCAGTAAAGGTAAAACTAGAGCCCATATATAACACTATTATCAAACAAGGAATGGACAAGGACTCATACACCACACAAAAAATCCTAATGCAAGAATGGGAGGAAATATGTAGTAGAGAAGAGGAATATTGGAGGAAAAAGTCAAGAGAGTTATGGTTAAAAGAAGGGGATAGGAATACAAAATATTTTCATGTGTCAGCGAAATAGAAAACAACAAGCAATCAAATTTTCACTATTACTAATGCTGAGACTGGTAACTTAATAACTGAGCCTCAAAAAATTCAAGAAGAAGGGGTTAGATTTTTCATGACTTTTTTAGGCCCTCCTCCTAATTCATGTCCAATAGTCCCATCAATGGAGGAATTACTAGAGGCAATTCCCACTTTGATATCATAGGTTGATAATTTAAAAATCTTGGCTCCATTCACCATTCAGGAGCTCAAAAAAGTGGTCTTTTCTCTACCCCCAGATAAAGCCCCTGGCCCTACTGCTCTATTTTTCTAAGTGTGCTAGGAGTGGATTGGATGGGAATTATTGGGTGTAGTCGAAGAATCTCAGATTAGCAAATCTATGCTAAAAAACTTCAACACCACAAATATAGCCATTATTCTAAAAGTTAAAACTCCAAAAACATTTGCAAATTTTCATCCGATATCCTTATGCAACACTATATACAAAATCATAACAAAGGCTATCTATCTAAGGATGAAATACCTCATTCCTAACCTTGTATCACAACCACAAGGGGGTTTTTTTCCAGGTAGGGAAACAATGGAAGGAGCTCTAGTGGCACATGAAGTTCTGCACTCCATTAACAATAGTAAAACATCACATTTTTTCATCAAGCTGGACATGATGAAAGCATATGACAAAGTAAACTAGGATTTTCTTATCAAGGTTCTGAAAAAATTTGGATTTGTGAAAGGATGGTGTAAATGGATTGTCCTATATCTCGAGTGTGGGTTTCTCAGTTCTGATAAATGGAGCACCGAATGGATTCTTCACATCCACACAAGGAGTTAGGCAGGGGGACCCATTGTCTCCAGTGCTATTTATTTTCATGGTATAATCATTCAGAAAACTTATGCAATGTAAGAAAGCATTAGGTAAGTGGATAGGAGTGCAGATTGGACAGTCAGATATTTCAGTGACACATTCCCTGTTTGCGGATGACACATTACTCTTTGGGAGTGCAAATATCTCTGAGGTCAGATAGATTAAGGAAACACTGGACCTTTATTCAACAGCCTCAAATCAAAGAGTTAACCCTATCAAATCTAAAATCTACTTGTTTAATACAAATCAAATTATATCCAATAAAATTGTCAGCCTCTTAGGATTCTCAGTAGATTTCCTACCATCTGTATACCTTGGCATCCCTTTCTTTATGGGAGCAAACAAAATCGGTTACTGGTCACCTATCATTAAGAGGATCAAATCAAAGGTAGTAGCATGGAAAGCAAGGTGGTTATCACTTTAAGGAAGAATACTACTAATCAAATCAGTCCTATCAGCTATCCCTAATTATTATTTATCAGTTCTCAAAGCTCCTGCATCGGTTCTTAAGAAAATCTAGAAACTACTAAGAGATTTCCTATGGACTGGGAATATAAATGGAGAAAATAAAATCCTTTTGGTCTCTCTTGAGAAATTGACACAAGTAAAGAAGCCAGGTGGAGCAGGGATACATGATCTACAAAAACGAAATCAAGCATTTGGGGGTAAATTAGTTTGGCAAATGTATACCAAACCACACAACATCTGGTGCCAAATTATGCAAAAGAAGTATTTAGATGATAATAATCTGGCTAGAATTTTAATGGTACTAGATCCCCCTAAAGGTTCAACCATTCGGGACTTCATGATTCCTTCCAAAGAAATAGCATCCAATTTCATTACTTGGGAAGTGAATAATGGTCTATCAGTTAAATTCTGGCGTGATTCATGGAATGGTGCACAACCCCCAATTCGAATGAATGACATTGAGAACATAGTTAATACATCAAAAAGTGTTTGGGGAGCCTATCTAAGTGACTATGTACTATCAGTATGTCTACACTCAAGGAAGGTAATATGGAAAGAACCCCATGAGCTGCCTTTACCCCCTCAAGCGATACAGTGCTTGGAGAAAATCTTCTCACAAAACTTGGTCTACCTATCAAATTTAGAGGATAAATTGATCTGGGCTCTGGGGGTAGATGGAAGATTCACCATCAAGGATGGGTATAAGCTTATTCAACAGAGAAATGCAATCATAAAACCATCCTGTGCTTACACTTTCTGTTGGAACAATCTGACTCTACCCAAAGAAGGATGCTTCGCTTGGTTAGCACTGAACAACAAGGCATTAACTAGTGATTGATTACATAGACTCAATATAGCTCAACCTTTTAACTATATTCTATGTGATAATCATCAGGAAGATACAGATCACCTATTCCTAAATTGTCAATTTGCACAGGAATGCTGGTTTTTTGTTCTCATAAAGTTACAATACTTTACCCCACTTCCAAACAAGCTCTGGGATCTATTTGAATCATGGCTATAGTTATACTCTACATCCATCTTCTCAGCAATTTGGAAGTGCACTCCAGCATTAGTTTTTTGGGCAATATGGTGGGAGAGAAATGAAAGAATTTTTCGCAGAACTACCTCTTCAATTTAGGCAGTTACAAATCACCCACAGAGGTCGATTTCTAAACTAGTCAATGCCAGTCATAGTAAAATTAAACACAACTTGGTCATGACCTTGTGGGATTCATCAATACTATGAGAATGGAAACAAATTCATGTACCTTTTGGTTGGTGCTTCAAAACAACATCAAATAAGGTGCTTGCTAGAGACCTAGTCAAATGGATTCCACCATCAAAAGGGGTTAATAAAAATAATTTTGATGGTTCTTCAAGAGGGAATCCAGGAAAATCAGGGGTAGGTGTATGCATCTGGGATCTTCAAGGATTAT
Organism: Thuja plicata; assembly: GCA_018584345.1. Taxonomy (NCBI): domain Eukaryota; kingdom Viridiplantae; phylum Streptophyta; class Pinopsida; order Cupressales; family Cupressaceae; genus Thuja; species Thuja plicata. Next base: position 2,839,947 of record MU226068.1, on the reverse strand, counting down.
TATTAGCAATAAAATGTTTCCCACTTCCAACTAGAAAAAATAATATGGCTGAGGCACATGCATTATTTGAAGGATTAATATTGGCTAAAAATGGAGGATTCCATCAGATTCATATAGAAGGAGATTCAATGGTTATAATCTCAGCATGTCTTAATCGAATATCTCATAATTGGAGACTCACTTACATTCTTCAGAAAATTTGGCAACTACTAGACTCATTTCAAGAAGTTCAAATTTCACATACTTTGCGGGAGGGCAATCAATTAGCAGACCACTTGGCAAAGAAAGGATGTGATGGCCATGAGGTAGTGTCCTTCAATTATGATACAATTTTAAATCAGGGTGTCAAGTTACATGAAATTTATAACCTTGATAGGTTGTCATATGTAGGATCATCCTCAAATGTGCAGATGTGAGGTTGGTTAATGTGTAGATATGCAATTTGGGTTCATTGTCTGTTGAGAGAGAATGACAGCACAACACCAATCACATGGTAGTACGGTCAAATCTATGTGCTAGAGTGGAATGTTGTTACATCATGAGTGGGTAACTCTTAAGTACCAACTTCCTACAAATACATGTCATCACTAAGAAAAAAGTACATTGTTTAAGTTGGCATGTAACTTGAGAATTAAAGGAAATGTGTGATTTAATGACACACACCCTATATTATAATGTGCGCAGTACCTTTTATACTTCAGCTTTAGATTGTGAGAGATTTTCCATTAATTGGCATGAAACATAAATGTTCATTTAAAGATCTACAAATACCTTTCTCCTCATAACATGCATTCACATTACTTCTTGAGTATTACACAGTGCAGATTCTTTGTGGGAGTATATAATGTTTCACAAGGAGTTTCCCTCCTGCCAGAATTGCGGGCATTTTCATGATGAGCTCTTACCAAGGAATTACAAGGTATACATCCCTCCGTAGGCTTCTGAGTCCCCACTCCCACATAGAATTGATGGTCCAGAACTCGACCAAGTTTTTATCACTAATTCAATGCTACATTATAGGGATATCCATCGTGTTGTTGGTGAACACATATTGTCTCCCAGAACTAGGATAGTGGTCTTCCCTTCTCAGATGGTGTTGATATTTCTCTCCAATTTAATGGACATGTTGTAGTCGGCGGAATTGGTAATTTACATTGCTAAAAAGATCGTTTGGCCTCAATTTATTAACAAAGCATGGCTCATGGTGGCACTTCAGAGGTACGACCTATGGTCAAGTAATGCGTTGATTGGGGGACTATTCTTACATCATGATATTATGGCCAGCCATGAACACTTGATGGCATATGACAACTTCAAATGGGAGATGGATAAGAAGAGCTTCTGAGTACTAAACAACAATTTGCAGATTGTGGGTGCGGCCCTTGGGAAACCTCTAGTGGACAATATTTGGTGTTTGGCACATTCAATTTTGGACCTACTGCTATTGCCACTTCCTCTGGTTCAACCTTTGCCCTGATACAAGGTGCCATCGGGTAGCTCAAAATAGGTCCCTAACCTGAATGTACCACTGTCATTGGCCAATCTTCCAACATCTGTCCAGTGGTTCAGAACACACTTGATGGCTGGGAAGATGAAAATGTCATTGCTCTGCCTGCTGGATGGGAAAAAGCTTGGGGATCTGCCGCTCCTATGGAAGAATGATTGGTTATGTACACAGTCGTACACCTGTAACACTTCATAGGCATTTTGGATAGGCCTATTTTTGAAATCTTGTAATTAGGTGTATAACATAGCCATGTTTATTAGGCCTATTCTAATATTTTGAAATTTTGTGATAATCAGCACACAATATCATAGTCTAGTTTTGATCCCTACCATAATTTTGAGGATATTTTTGTGGGATATCTCTGTTCTAATGTATCGACCAACTTGAATTAGTGGGCTGCATGTGTAAACCTAAATGTAAACATTGCCATATATCCTTTTAGGATTCGCAGGTTCTTTAAGCAAACCCAAATGTAAAAATTGTCGTTTCCTATAAATTGTATACGACTACAATCCTAGGGTTTCTTCCTGATTCTTCCACGGGGGAGTCATTGAATCAGTATATATTAATAAAAATATGGTGGGCTTCCCACTTTGGCTTATAAAAATAAAATAAAATTTCATTAATATCCTTAGCTTCATTATGATTCTCTTCCCATACAAATATCAGCTCCCTTTTGGATAGATTTCTCTCTAGGTTATCTCCCTCTTAGTGTTATAGTCTTATCTCCCTCATTGTCTTCTCTCCCTCTTTGAAAAAAATGTTAAATTCATTCATCTTCACCATGTAGATATCACTATGTCAACTTTTTGAACTATATGCTCCCTCTGTCATCTTTTTCTTATGATTGATCAACATCTTGTGCATTACTCTTCATAGATTTAGGCAACTCCTAAAGTGTGACCTCCTTTGCATCAATTTGTCAGATATTATGGGTAATACATTTGATGCAATTACTCCATGTGATCTAATGCAATTACTCCATGTGATCTAATTAGCCTCAGCCATGGGAATCACCCCTAATTTACCTCTCAAGATTTCAGATTTGGTTCTTAGTACATTTGTGTCTCCACCATAGATAGGTGCTAGTGTATCCCACATTTCATTTTTGCAGTAGTAGAATATTTTATGCCTTCAAATTTAGGATAACTTAGGGCTGATGCAATCTCCAACTTTGCTTGATTGTGTTCTTTCTTTTCCTTCATCTGCTGAGCTATCAAAGGTGTAGGAACAGTTATGTAATCATGTTCCACATAGTATTTTTATGCTTCTCCAATTCCATCTAGGTGTAGCTTCATCAAACTTTTCCATGCAGGGAAGTTCTCCTTGTTTAGCCTCGGTACCTCCTTTTTATACATCTTATATCTTTAGCTTCAAGTACCTTCAAAATTTTCCTTACAAGCACCACAAGGCTCTAGTACCAATTATTAAAATGATTTAGAATAATTGAGAGGGGGGGAATCAGTTATTCTCAGGTCCAGATATGCCAATTGAACTTTTAAACACTTCAACCAACTTAGATCTACTCAACAATCCACTTGGTCTCTATAGCATATGATTAGTAACATAAACTTGCAATCCACTATCCTAAAGTAATCAAATTGTAGAATATAAAATTCTTAACAGTAAACACATCAAATAAAATTCACATAAATATGATACTAGGATTTAATGTGGAAACCCAATTTGGGAAAAACCACCAGTAACATGCTACCAACATTCACTCTTCTAAAGTGAGCCCTCCGAAGAGCCAACCCTATTAAAGGTTATAATACACACTTTTAGGTGTGACCCTATTAAAGGATTTAATCACCCTATTAAAAGTGAGCCTTGTTAGAGGACTTAGATCATTCCATTAGAATGTCACCTTGATTAAAGGATTTACAAAATGACTGTTAGGTCAACCTTGATTAAAGGATTTTAACTGATACAAAGGTTAGAAAGTAACAATAGTTTTGATCTGAAACATACAACGCACTTTGCAAACACAGATCCACTTTCACTAAAATGTTGATCAACTGACTAGACTCCATTATAATCTCTATTTCTCTAATCTACTTGGAAATCCATCAAGAAATCACCACTTCACAATTCTTTACTGCTCTTCTTAGCCTTCTCTACCTTCTGCTTAGATTTTCCAATCAAATGAATTAACCTCCACACACATAACCTACAATTAGGTTAATCTTATACCTCTCTAACTAGGTAGCTCAGTCTTTTTCTGCTTAATCATCACCGTCGACCTTAGGGTTTGGTCAGATCCAACAAATCCTTCCAAAATTTTGTTCTCCTACTTTCTAGATATTTATCAAAACTCCTTGAATCCATACATGGAAATGATTAAATGTATATTAAATGGTCATTAAATTATCCACGGTGTTCTTCCTTATCTTCCACATGCTTTACATATCCCAAGAATTAAACTATGCTGGCTGAGATCTCAATTCTTTCATAAACTGTAAAATAATGACACTCGATCATCACTATGTTCTTCTACTCAGTCATCACTGGATAAATCGGTAAATACTGATTCTTGGTTGACACTATGTAACTTAGTATGTATTGGAACTTGGTTGACACTCACATCACTTGAATTAAACTTAAGTTCCTTAATATTCTTCTCTTTTTCTCAGTCAATATTAAGCTTTTAGTCTTCCATATCTCACTTAGTGTTAAAGATAAACAACACATTATCTTTTAAATTTGTAAACTAATCAAGTACCCATTGTAGTTTCTCATAACTTCACCATTTCACTAGGTCTTCGTGTTATCTCCTCTTTTCAAATCTTCTTCATCAATCAAATGATATGGCAGTTTAGGAGATAGCAACTATCTTACCAATTAAGGTTTGACATCAATGACAATATAAAAATTGTTTCAATTGTAGCTTCCAACAAAATATTTTTCTGAGATCTTATTTGAGAAGATACCAAGATAAGATAATTAAGAAACAAATGTTATGGCCATGACTGCATCACTGCTTGATATTGAAGAAAATTAGGCCCAAACTATATTGAGTCTAAGTGGACAACTATCTTATTCTGCCTATGATGATCTTGATACTAGCATTATTTGTCACATTGTTGGACCCGATTCTTCTCTATATAGAAATATCTATACATACCTTAAGGAGAATAATTTACCACTTGGAATATCCAATAACCAAAGATGAATCTTTCTTCACTAGATCTCCCATTATACCATAATAGCTGATTCCTTATACCGATGAGGTCTAGATGATACTCTCCTCAGATGTCTTGAGCGTGATGAATCTCAAAATGCCTTAAGGGAAGTACAAAAAGGTATATGTGGAACATGGTTGAGTGGTCCTAATTTGGCTAAGAAACTCATGCAATAGGTTACTATTGGCCAACCACAGAGAAATTATTTTCACTTTTCTCGCAAATGCAAGTAGTGCCAAATACATGGAAATCTCATACATGCACTTGCACGAGACCTTTAGTTTCTAACAGCTCCATGACCATTCTTTAGACGGGAACTTGACCTTCATGAGTAAGATCGATCCCTCATCATCCAAGAAATAAAAATACATTATCATAGTTACTAAATATTTCATGAAATGAATTGAATCCATTCCCCTTACCACAATGACATGAAAGAAAATATCTTTATTCATTCTGAATTAATCATGCAAAGATATGGTAATCCTATGTCAAATATTATGGATAATGGGAGACCATTGAAAAATTAGGATGTCAAAGAGATATGTGATTTCCTTTTATATCAAACATCATTTCTCCACCATCTATTACCCTCAAGTAAATAGTCAGGACAAGGCTTTTAATAAGACCATACTAAAAATACTTAAAAAGTTACTCAATAAAGTTGGTTGCGATTGACATATCCAACTCAATCTCATCTTATGGTCATATCACACATCCATTTGAACCCCCAAAAGAGCACCACCATATGCCCTTATTTATCAATGAGAAGCAATACTACTTGTTAGCACTATTTTAGCAAAATTTGGTTGTTAAGGCTAAGGGTTTTCTTTCCCGTGCTTTAGTCTAAATTTTTTTGAATATTTCCTTTTTCAAAGTCCATGGTAATGTCTTGTATTTTTAAAGTCATGTCGTTAGGTCACAAATATTAATTTATTTTATCTTTCAAGGTTGCGAGCTCATGAGTAGTATACAAATAAAGATTTGTCGCATGGTCACGAGTGATCTTTTTTTAAGTAATTTTATGTCACGAGATTGCGAAACTAAAATTTTTAACCGCTATCGCCAGGTCGCAAGTTCTGTTTTGTTTAGTTCTTTTACCTTGTGAGTTGGAAACTAAATAAAATGTTGTGCTTTCGCAGGGTTGTGAGCGGTTGGTAGTTAAGTCCTTTTAACCCATGAGTGTGCGACATGGTTAGTCTGGAGGCTTAGTTGGCCTTATCATCTACTCACTAATTTAGTTGATGTATAGAATTTTAGGTTGCAAGTAGGTGACAATGTAAAGTCGATTTAGTTTGTGGTTATCATATGCTAGCAAGTGTTAAGTCTTGTAACAATTTTAGGCTGCGAGCTCACGGTAAAGGTTAAAAGGGTTGGAGATTTTTAATGGTCACATACTCGCTAGGGTTTGATTCAAGTTGAGTTTTAACTTGCTCAATATCTAATGATCAAGACATTGCACCAAGCTGCCACCTGTCCAAGGAGATCGTTGAAAATCCCAGGTAACCTAAAAAGAGATCTACGACTGAGTTTAAAAAGAGAGAAAAGTCTTAATCTTGATTGTTGATACCAAAGCCTTCACCGCCTGTGACCATTTTAACCACTTTTCAAATATGAAAATCTTTATCTTAGGGTTTTTAAGCAGTGGATCATGTCTTATTATAGAGCATTAATTGATATAATTTGATATTTGTGGGTTTTCTTGCACACCCGTTGGATGCTAAGAGAATGAAAGTTGGGTGGCTTTGAATGCACTTGAACATAGAATGTTATTTTAGGGCCTTATATAGTTTATTAATCAATTTTTAACCCTGTCTCTACTCTTTCCCATTAATGACTGGTCTTTTCCAGAATTGTAGAGGTTGATATCAAATTTTATTGTTGAAAGGCTGGGCTTTTTGATATTTTGTAGATCTGAAGAGCAAAGAATTTACTAGGGTATTTAATGCAGACAAGAAATTTTATCTATTATTCCTTTGATAGGGATGTATTCTGTAGTTTCCCAGGTGGATGGTGGCTAGATCAGATTTTTCAACATACTAGATCATGGGAATGTTTCAACTTATTGATCACAAAAATTGTTTATTATTGAAATATATTATTTATTTCTGTCAAGTATAGATTAAGTTTTAGCCCTAAACCTAAATGGTCTGAAGCTTGTTGGATTCCTTGATGTATAAAAGGACTTCCAATACCATTTAGTAGAGGCTAGGAAAAACTTTGGGCAAGTAGCATAAGGCATAAAACATTTTTAATGTTTTCCAGTGAGTATAGAAGAGGTATATCTAGCGAGTATTATCATAGAAGAAGAAAGTTGCAGATCTTTTGCATTTATTACAGTGGCATATGTTTTGAAGCATTTTGGAATTGAAACTGGATTCTTTGTACTTGATACAATATCTCAGATTTAAGTCTATCCTTGGTGCTTACCTGTTGAGTTATGAATCTTCTGATTCATTGCATGGAATTTATCTATGTATATGTCATTAGTCCTTAGTTTATATACAAGATCAAATCAAATAACGCTTTGTATATGACATAATTTCTTTGGGTTTGTCTACAAAAGGATCTTATAAGAAGTGTATGGTTTGATTTATTTGTCTTTATGGTTTTGAGTCCTTGAAAATAGTTAGTTTCTTTGTCCTGTATTTGAACTAGAAACATTGCACAATGGATAAAGCATGATCAGTAATTAGTATCTTCTATTTTGTTACATGTTTGAATAGATTTGGCTATATTATGCCTTATCAAAAATATTAAAACCATTTAATTCCTTTTAAGTTTTTTGGTTGATGGTTATGTGTCCTGCATGGTAGTGAAGAGTCATTGAATAAGTGGTTATCATTTCATACTTTCTTACCACTTATCTATTTTTAAAATCTAGAGTGTAAAAAGTTGTGAAAAGTTGAATATCTATCTGGATCAGGTGTACCTACCTTGTTTTTATAGAGCTAGGAGAGTAGAGGACAGTATTTTCCTATAGTTGGTCTGATTACCCTGCTGAGCTCTCATACTTGGAGTTAGCCATTCCTAATAATAGTCTAAGAGTGTACTGGTTGCTTTCATAGCGTAACAGTTTTTAACACCAACAGATTGTTTTCTCCGTAGTTTATTAATTGTGATTTTATTTTGAGTTAATGTTCTTTTGATTTCTAAGAAATTATATAGATGATTAGGGTGTTCTTGTGAGCTATGTTTATGACATGTCTAGTATTCCGTGAGAATTTGTATGGAAACCCTAGGAGAGAATAATTTAAAAATGGTACATTTTTGTGCTATATCCATTAAGGTTTTACCATATTGTAAAAATTTAGTTGCATAAGTTTCAAATGTATGGAGGAATCCTTGATTATGAACTATGTGTATTATAGATACCTGTATGTAAGGATATGGCTTTGAAAACATACGTTTTTAGATTAGGGTTGTGAAGAGTTAGGGTAGGGAATAATTTTCATTTTAGATGTCACCTTAAAAATTTAAAGACACTTTAAGATCCCATTTGGGTTTTATATAACATATATCAAAATCAAATAGGGCTCTTTTGTACGGAAAGGTTTAAATATTGGCTGTTATAATGAAATTAGGCCTATTTGAGCTTGATTTTTTAATTGGAGTCTGACGAACATTCATCCATAACTTTTTCCAATTACATAATTAGAAAAAGTGTTTTAGTGATATTTTAACTAATACTGTTATGAATTGTTTCACTAATTTTTATGATGATCCAACGGTTTCAAAACAAGTTATGGTCTTTTCACCAAACTAGTAACCTTCATTCCCGAACAAGACTATTACAAAGATTTACGGTTTACACCATTTAAATGATCTTATCTTTAAGATTGGAAAGAATGAAAAATATGTGAAATTAAATTATATTTCCATAGATATAAGTTGTAGGTCCATATCATTTTATATGAGATTATACCGTTTAAAATACCAAGTGATCTACACAGATGAAATACACAAAAACTCACTCTTATAAAGTTAAAATTGTTAATAAGTCTTATTAACTAAAAATTTATGAATTTGAAAATTATTAAATAATTAATATGGCTGATCTAATCAATTTATAATTTAGTTTTAAAGATCATATAGATTCACTGAAACACCATATATGTTCCATGTGTGTATTTTATGTTATTAACTAAGTCATTTATGACTTAAGAGTATTATAATAAATACAATGATGTTATATAAATGGAGTTAAATAATATGTGAAATGTATGCATACCTTCTTTCATGTGATCTTGGTGTTGTTAAGTGTCAGTGTGGGTAGGTTGTTACCCTAGGCGGATTTTGTCTTCAAACTTGTACTATCTTATGATATTATGTTTTTTTTCTCTTTGAATTTCATATTGTGGAAAGTTCATAACCTATTTATGTCACGATTGGTTCATGTGTTGTCTTGGGTACATCTATTTCTTATTTTGTGTGGTCTGAAAGTCTCCGATAATTATGTTATTTAACCACGAAAAGGTGACAACCACTTTTGTGTTGAGTCCTAATTATCTTGGTCACCTTGTTTCTACTATTATGGTGGTTCAGTGTTTTGAATGATTATCTTGTGGATTATGTTACACCAATTTTGGAGATGGGTTCTTACAATGTTTTTATGATCATTGATATTTTGATGTGATACATGAATTTGCATTGTTCAATTGAGATGTCCAATATGAGATGGACAGTTTGGATCCTTGTATAGGATGATATATTATTTGTTACATGCTCCAACATTTTCCTTGGTGATTATCTTAGTTTATGATTTATTAGAAGTCCTCAAGGTTTTGTTTTTTTATTTCTTTTGGTTCTTTTGGTTGGAGCATTAGGATAGGTTATCTAGCTATGTAGTAGGGGTGGCTTGCAATAAGTGTCGAGGCCCACAAGTGGCATCCAGGATCACTTAATGTAAGTTTTCTTAACCAAGTGATAACATAATATATAATTGGGGTTTAAAATGTTAAATAAGATAAGGTACCTCACCCATGATTGAGTCAAGTTGAGTTTTAACTTTATCAATATATAATGATCAAGGCATTGCACCAAGCTACCATCTATCCAAGGAGATCATTGAAAAGCCCAGGTAACCTAAAAAGAGATCTACGACTGAGTTTAAAAAGAGAGAAAATTCTTGATCTCGATTGTTGATACCAAAGCCTTCACTGCCTGTGACCATTTTAACCACTTTTCAAATATGAAAATCTTTATCTTAGGGTTTTTAAGTGGTGGATCATGTCTTATTACAGAGCATTAATTGACAAAATTTAATCTTTGTGGGTTTTCTTGCACACCTGTTGGATGCTAAGAGAATGAAATTTGGGCGGCTTTGAATGCACTTGAACAAAGAATTTTATTTTAGGGCCTTAGATAGTTTATTAATCAATTTTTATCCCTGTCTCTGCTCTTTCCCATTAATGACTGGTCTTTTCCAGAATTGTAGAGGCCGAGATCAGATTTTATTGTTGAAAGGCTGGGATTTTTGATATTTTGTAGATTTGAAGAGCCAAGACTTTACTAGGGTATTTAATGCAGACAAGGCATTTCATCTATTATTCCTTTGACATGGCTGTATTCTATAGTTTCTCAGGTGGATGGTGGCCAGATCAGATTTTTCAACATACTGGATCATGGGAATGTTTCAACTTATTGATCACAGAAATTATTATTGAAATATATTATTTATTTCTATCAAGTATAGATTAAGTTTTAGCCCTAACCCTAAATGGTCTAAATATTGTTGGAGTCCTTGATCTATAAAAGGACTTCCAAGACCATTTAGTAGAGGCTAGGAAAAACTTTGAGCAAGTAGCATAAGGCATAAAACCTTTTTAATGTTTTTCAGTGAGTATAGAAGATGTATATCTAGAGAGTATTATCATAGAAGAATAAAGTTGTAGATATTTTGCATTTATTGAAGTGACATATGTTTTGAAGCATTTTGGAATTGAAACTAGATTCTTTATACTTGATACAATATCTCAGATTTAATTCTATCCTTGGTGTTTACCTGTTGAGTTATGAATCTTTTGATTCATTGCATGGAATTTATCTTTGTATATGTCATTAGTCCTTAGTTTCTATCTAGGACCAAATCAAATAATGCTTTGGATATGACATAAGTTCTTTGGGTTTGTCTACAGAAGGATCTTATAAGAAGTGTTTGGTCTAATTTATTTGTATTTATGGTTTAGAGTCCTTGAAAATAATTAGTTTCTTTGTCCTATATTTGAACTAAAAACATTGCACAATGGATAAAGCACTGATCAGTAATTAGTATCTTCTACTTTGATACATGTCTAAATAGATTTGGCTATATTCTACCTTATCAAAAACATCAAAACCATTTCATTCCTTTTAAGTTTTGTGGTTGTTGGTTATGTATCCAACATGGTAGTGAAGAGTCATTGAATAAGTGGTTATCATTTCATACTTTCTTACCATTTATCTGTTGTTAAAATCCAAAGTGTAAAAAGTTGTGAAAAGTTGAATATCTGTCTAGATTAGGTGCACCTACCTTGTTTTTATAGAGCCAGGAGAGTAGAGGACAATCTTGTCCTATAGTTGGTCTGGTTACCCTGCTAAGCTCTCATACTTGGAGTTAGCCATTCCTAATAATAGTCTGAGAGTGTACTGGTTGCTTTCATAGCGTAATAGTTTTAAATACCAACATATTGTTTTCTCCATACTTGCTTAATTGTGATTTGATTTTAATTTAATGTTCTTTTGATTTCTAAAAAATTATATAGATGATTAGGGTGTTCTTGTGAGTTATGTTTATGGCATGTCTAGTATTCTATGAGAATTTGTATGGAAGCCCTAGGAGAGAATGATTTAAAAATGATACATTTTTGTGCTATATCCATTAAGGTTTTACCATATTCTAAAAATTTAGTTGCATAAGTTTCAAATGTATGGAGGAATCCTTGATTATGAACTATGTGTACTGTAGATACATGTATGCAAGGATATGGCTTTGAAAACATATGTTTTTGGATTAGGGTTGTGAAGAGTTAGGGTAGGGAATAATTTTCATTTTAGATGTCACCTTAAAAATTTAAAGACACTTTAAGATCCCATTTGGGTTTTATATAACATATATCAAATAAAATAGGGTTCTTTTGTATGGAAAGGTTTAATTATTGGCTATTATAGTGAAATTAGGCCTATTTAAGCTTGATTTTTCAATCGGACTCTGACGAACATTTATCCATAACTTTTTCCAATTACATAATTAGAAAAATCACTTTAGTGATATTTTAACTAATACTGTTATGAATTGTTTCAGTGAGTTTTATGACAATCCAACAGTTTCAAAATAAGTTATGGTCTTTTTACCAAACTAGTAACCTAACATCATAACATAGTGTCTAAATATATAAAATCACTGTCCAAATAAGTCTAATGTATCAAAATAACATGTCATCATGATATTCAAAATATGGAAATGTTTGCCCTGCTATGATGGGTTGGGGTAGGACCTCACATTTGTGATTGTAAGGAGGCAACAATCTTAGTATCTTAGAAATAATTTATTCTTCCTCCAATGTTCCACTAGCACATCTGGTTCCACAAAACATTTTGATCACCTTTTGCACATAGGAAGTAATGTTTTCATTTTTTCTCATCTTCAATGCTTCATATTTTCCTTTCAAACATTGTAGCTTGGCTTTCTTCACACATGCATCTCCTTCATGTAAAGTCTCTAATTCTTTCCATAACCGATGTGCAGTCTCTAATTCCATGACATTTGTATATTCTGCATCTGATAAAGTGCTCAGGAAAGTTTCTTTTTCTCTTATATTGTACTCAAGTTTCTTCTTCTCATAAAGAGTCATAGTAGAAAGATGAGAATGAGGAGTGTAAGAATTTTTAGTGACTTCCCAATCATCTTCTCCAATGTATCTTAAATATGTAATCATTCGACCATTCCATATGGAATAATTAGTACCTTAGAATCTTGGACTCTCCTTCTTAAAGGCTTCCATCTTAGATCTCCTCAAGTGATCAAGCTTCCAAAAGAGGACTTAGCTATGATACCAATTTTTAGAATCAAGGCAGAACACACAACTGATAGGGGGAGTGAATAAGTTGTGTCCCAAAACTTCAAATCTTTATCCAACTCTTAATCTTAATCTCAGATCTGAATAATAAACATTAATACGATATCACAACACATTATTCAACACATAACACCAATATTTTGATGTGGAAACCTGGTTAACGAAAAAATAGTGGGGATCAAACATAGAAGTTGATGTACTCTGTTAAAAGAACCATACCCTATTAGGAGTATTACAAGGTGAATACACATGCATTCAGGCACACTGCCTAGAGCTCACCACTCAAATACAACAAGGGCTTCAAACCAAAGGAAGGCTCACTAGATTACAACATGTAAATGAAAAACAATCCATTATGGACTACAATCTACTAGTTATGAATTGACTGATAATGTCGCTATCATGCCTATATAGTTCCAATGAAGTGCATCAAATATTTGACTCAATTGAAGATACCACTCATGCCTCTTCACATAGTCATTAATAAATCATATTTGCATACTCTCACCATCACCATCCTACCCTTTGTCAATTACAAATGATTACATCCTTTTATACATTACATCACCTTATTTCCACTGTGTTGGCCAATGAACTAGTTACAAAATATTAATTCATTACAACTCAATATACAATGTGATCCATTAAATTTTGGTTTAGACATAACAATGATCAATAATAACATCCTTGAACATGCTGCAGATCCATAAATCATGCCACAATCCTTCACAACATGCTACATCATCATTTCAACCAAGAACAAGAACACACTTCATGAAAATATCTAAATTTGATAAAAAAATCCAATGCGACCCAACAACACAAATATGGAACAATCTAGAAAGATCGGCAAGAAACATGAAATTCCATCAAAACAACAAGAACAACTCTATCTCATAATTCACAATTATTATTCCACTGTTCATCAAGTAAACCAATCAGCAACCTCTGTCATTTAAGAAAAATAACTTGCCAGGATCCAAATCATGAAGTACTCAAGTTAAGGAAACACATCTATGTCCTTAAATTACCACCAGGTTAGCAACAAAAAATATTGTATAACTAATCTACATCGATCCAAAGACTGCAACATTGTCTCTATCTGAACAACAAAGACACTAGTATATGATAAATAATTTATAACTTACTCAAATAAATACATGAACCTCTATAAATCAACATAGATCAACTAAATAAATCCCTGAAACCATCTATAATGTCCTAAAATTACCACCAGGTTAGCAACCAAAAATATTGCATAACTAATCCACATCGATCCAAAGACTGCAACATTGTCTCTATCTGAACAACAAAGATACAAGTATATGATAAATCATTTATGGATTACTCAAATAAATACACAAACCTCTGTAAATCAACATAGATCAACTAAATAAATCCCTGAAACCATTTATAGCTTTACAAAATCTGATCTTTAATAGAGTACCCATATTAAACCAATCATCTCATTGAAAATATCAGGAGCAACACATGAACACTGCCACCAACAATAGGAATATATTGACATCAATGTTAGCACATATATGCATGATATCCCAACAATATCCATCTCTAATTCCATATTATCTTCATCTAAGAATTCCTTTACTACCTTAGCAATGTCTCTTTCCTCAACCTTCATTTCAATCATCTTCTCCTATGTCACCTTTACAATCTCAATCTCCATTTGAAATAATTGTTCCATAACTGTAACCTTCTCACTGTCATCCTTCTCTCCTTCATTTTTATTTTCTTCCTCGTCATCTCTCTTGTCTTCTTCAACATTTCTCTTCTCATCTTATGCATCAACCATAGGAGAAACTAAAATAATAACAATAACTCCAGAGATACACACATTAGAAAAACATCAACCATAGGAATGCTACTATTCATAGGTTCATCTTTAGGAACATTAGTGTCTTGAGTATTATCATCTTTCTAACTACCTCAAAATTTCCAATAAGATAATCTCAAAAATATTTTCTATATCATGCATCACTTCATATGTTTTTATAATCATCAACTTATGGATTCTTGTCTTGCTTCTTAATTCCTTCTTGGCTTCCTCAAGAATTTTCTTCATTTCAGATCCACAACAATAACTAGACACTAACTGATTAAGGCATGTTCTCTTAGCCTCTTACCCTCATCTTGTATATTTAATATTCTCATACCCAAACTCTTAAATAAATCTTTGTAATATAGAATATCTGCCATAATCTCAACTAGTTCTGTATTGTATTCATTTAGATACTTTATAGTTGCCTCTTCAAGTAACCTCTTTCCATTGACATCAAAATTATCAAAATAATTCTTAAGTGGTTTGAAGCTACCAAGTATTGTCAAATTCTTAGCAACATTATTTATAGACATAGGGGGATTATCATGTTTTACCTTCTTGTTGTCTTTCTCATCATCAACTGTGTGATGTTTTCTTGAAATTTTGGTCTTTAGTCTTCTTTCCATTACACTGTATGATTTAGCTTATATTTGTTATTTTTAACTAACAACTATTGGTGTAGTTTCAGAGTTCAATGGACTTTTAGGTGGTGGAACTGATCTCCTTGATTTTTTTTTCTTTGATGAGGATGCAATAGGACTAGTACTAGAAGTGGTTTCCTTCACATCAATAGGTTCCTCTTCTTCTTTCTTATTTTCTTCTTCCTCTTGATTTTTCCTTTCTTCTCTCAACATATGAACTAGTATCCCAAAACATTTAGCTAGAGTTTCAACTTATTTTCTTACTTTCCTCTCTCTGCTAGGCCCGTTCACTTCTAAATGTACTTTTAAATCCTTCTCCTTATATGTACCAATTCTCTCCTCATTTGGATCAACCATTCTCTTTAATAAATATATGAGCATAAGCATCAAGAATGATGTTATCCACTTCATATCCCATATGCATTACCCAAGATATTCTACATTCTACTACCTCCATTAGGTATTCCTCTAAATTTTCCATAAAGCATATGGTATCCTCATATTTCTCCACAATATGTTTAGGAATTATTTCCCTTAAATGCATCTTTTCTCAAAAAAAATTAATGAAACCCCATAAGGTTTTCCTCTTTGTTATATTGTCAGACATATAGAAATAGTCTCTAATCTAAATTGCAATAGGTCGCTCAGTAGACCATTGAATCTTTCTAATGCTTGGGAGTTAATTCATGAAATAGAAGAAAATTCATAGAATCAAAGTTTCATATTTAAATATCTGCTTTCTATCCTTCTTGATCTTTGCAAGATTATCTAACAACTAAACTTTAAGGACTTCACATTAGTCATAGTTACCATCTTCATTCACCATCCTATAGGATGAATGAATAAAATTACTAGAAATAAACTTTTCTCTACTAGAATGATATACTATATATTCCAATACCATATTTAAGAGCCTCACATCAAGTTGTATAATGTCATTTATAGTCATTTCTCTCTTGTCTCATTTAGAACCAATAAGTTCATTGAAAAATTTATTCTTGATTTATTTGAGTGCATGGACCTCATCGAACATATTAAAGCTTGTTACAACCCTCAGAACCTCCTTTATGATCATATAAGTTTTTTTAAGCCATATAAACCCTACATGGATTCCTCTCAACACATATCTTATCCACTCATACACATCAAATGTAGGAATTTTTATGAATTGAGATAGTTTCTTCTCCTTTAGGACCTTGTATTCATCTTTCAGCTTAGAATAAATAGATAATTATTTATTCAATTGGTGAATTTGCTGACCACCTAAATCTTCCAAATTGCAGTGAATGTAAGCCCTAATATCCTCTATGTGAAATACACTATACGATACTCATGAGAATGCACCATCATGATCATTCTCTGATAATTTGTAAGGGTTCTTTTTGAATTTAGGCTTAGGATGCTTGGTAATATCCACAATCTAATTTTTGTCCATTATTAGATAAGCAAGATATCAAACAACATAGTGAAAATATCTCTTTTTCATCAAACAAGGGTTTGATTTCCAAATCAACCAAATCACCTTAGATGTTATTGAAATCTCTTTCAAGAGCTTCTAAAAATGCTTCTCCTTAGTCACAAAGGGAAAAATGAATTATTTTAATGTCCTTTTGATCCTTCTCACATCTAATGTTTTTCTATAATAAATGTTTCGTGCCCTAGCTCATTTGTTCCTCAACCTGATATTCAAAAATACTTCTACTAACCCTTGAAACTTCTTGAATTCCTTCGAAGATGATTCCATAATGCTCTAAATGCCTTGATACATCTTAATATGAAATTCACATTCAAGTATCAAGCCACTTCAAGGGGGTTTAATAGATTTTTCATGAACTCTCCCCCTAGGCTAAATACCTAAATTCAATTCTATGAAGAAATCTCCACACTGGATTCAGTTACAGATCCACCATTAGTATCAAAATTACTTTTTGGTACCTATTCCTTTCTCATATGCTTCCTAAATTCTTCCAAATTAACCTTTTTTTTTTCCTTTTCATTGTTCTACATATTATTATTATTTATTGTACCTCCTCTGCACATGTTCACACTTCCAAGTCTACAAAATTTCACAATATGAAGTTGATTATTGCATTTGAAACATGTCACAATGGACTGACCATACCTGTACTTTATTTGACTCCCTCTTGATCTAAAATTCTTAGAAATATATACAAAATATCCAAAACTGTTGCATGTAAATCATCTAACATTCCCTTTGTTAAGAGTATTGTTCATCTCGCATTCACTTGATTTATGAACATAATTATTGAATTTGAAACATTGACCAAAAAAAGATATAACATTCAGTCTATTTTTGTATTGTGCATCCTTATTACCAAATTTATTGCATACAAAGCATATATCATTGAAATTTTAAGCATTAGGTTGTCTTACTAGGGCCTTTTAGGTTTTCCATTTTGATTTTCTGATGAAGGATTTCTTTTACCAGATCTAGATCTATCTCCTTTCTCAAAACTAAGACCATGTGTTTCACCTTTCATTCTATGAATTTAAATTTGTGCATCAAGATTCACTGAGCTGGCTTTGAATTTCTCCTTGAATACATTTGTAGCAGAAATTTCATTCTTAAGAGCTTCAATTTTCTTTCTAAGTTCTTCATCATTGTGTCTGGATTTCTTAATAAGATAGTTTTCATGATTATTTATCCCTTCTATTTCTTATTTTACTATCCTCACCTTATGATTTAATTTTTCACATTATTTTGTCTTCTCCTTCAAGGATTGTTGAAGATTATATTTATTTTTCTTCCTTGCTTAAATCTCCTTAGTCATATTAATCACCACATATTCCATATCATGCTTTAGGACTTCTTTATATTTTTCAAGCTTCTCAAATTCATCTCTTTTATCATTTCTTCCTTTATGCTTCACCTGCTCCACAAGTTCCTTCCTCTTATGCATAGATTTTTTCAAATTTCCTTTTAATGTCTCAATGAAATTGTTTACTTCTTTAAGACTCTTATTTAAATTCATAACTTCATATTTGGTCTTATCAAAATCATTAAGAGAAACCACGAGATGTTTTTTAACACTATTAAAATCCATTGGTTCGCATATCAAGATCTTCTTCAAGCTGTTAGAATTCCTCCAAGGCACAAATATATGATACAAATTGTTGGAATTAAGGAACACTAAGATGGGGGTGAATCAGTGTTTTGTAGTTTTTAACCTTAATGATATGATTCTTAAACCATAAACCAAATACAACAAGAAGTAAAGTGTGTTAGAATAACTGAGAGGTGGGGGGGTGGATCAGTGGCCTCAAAAAATAATCCAACAATCCAACCAAAAATTTACATCAGAAATATAATACCTTCAGTTATCTTCAGTCCTACAAAATGTATGCCTTGTGTAAATCTAACATATATATACTACTCAGTGAATGTACTGATTATATTTCACTAGGATTTACTGAATAGCAGTAATTGAACTTAGTGTTTACCGACCAATCCTATTTTAGTAATGTGTAAAGAAAAACATCAAAGAAATGAACCATATACACATTTGACACATGGATTTTTAACGTGGAAACCCTGTTAAGGGAAAAACCACTTGGGACCGGTAACCCAAAATTTTCACTCTTCTGAAGTGAGCTCGGTGAAGAGCCAACCCTGTTAAAGGTTACAAACACATTGTTAAGTGAGACCTTGTTAGAGGATTTAAAAATAATGGTTTATCATTTGACCTAGAATTCACTATGTTTTCAACAAGAAAACCTGTTGATACTCTTGAGTATCTCAATACAATAAGGATGGTTCAATCCCACTTGATTAAGAGATTTTTTGAATAAATGATTAAACTAAAATAGTAAATGATCTTTTCAATAATACAACTTTACTTTGCATATTTTTAGATCTATTGTTAGTCTATAATACCTCTCTGATCAATTTTCTTTTCAATTCCTTTGCTCCCCTTCTTTCTTCTTTCTGCTCGGTGAATGTTGTTGCTTCTCTGTTTCTCGGTGTCTGCAGAATTCTTGGCTCTATTCTTCAGCTTGTATGATCAGATCTGCATGAAGACTTTTATCTTCACCAAAATTATATTTAGCATTCCTCTATTCCATAATGAATTACTTGTCTCTTTATATAGACATGATTTCACCATTTAATCTCCTTGTCTTTCTTGTTCTTGATGTAGATTTCTTCTTGATTCACAAATCTTGCCATGCATTGCTTTAATCTTTAAAGCTTTTCTTAAGTTTTATTCCATAGATTTCTCCTTGACAACTGTGAATAAAACTAGTTTTAAATCTTTAGTTCAACTGCTCGATAGAAATAAAGCAATCAATTAGTTAACTCTAAATATAGCTTCTACCAACTAAGTGTTTTGTCATTTTCTAATTCTAGTTGATTTTGGTCATCAACTCTTAGTTTTCTTGGTCATTGACTCCAGTTGTCCTTGGGCATCAACTTTAGTTCTTCTCGGTGACCACTTTAGTTATACTCAGTGTTGTGGTGCTCGGTATACACTATGACTACTCAGGGTTTTCTATCCATCAGTGTGCACTGTCTGTCGGTGTTTACTATCACTCGGTGTATAGTGGCTTTTCATGTTTACTGATAACATAAACTTTATCTCTTTGGTTTCTTGAAGTCTATGACATTATGTCTATGACCAATCAGATTATATAAATTTTACATCAATGACAATACAATACATTAACTAATTTAATGTCTTGCATTTACTTTCTACAGCTCGGTGATCATCAACTTATCATCTTCAAACATTCAATCAGTTATAGTTCATCAATATCTCCCTTTGGCATTGATGAAAACATACTATCAACACAATATGAAATATGTAATATGCATTGTTCAGTTGAGATGTCCAATATGGGATGGACAGTTTGGATCCTTGTATAGGATGATATATTATTTGTTACATGCTCTAGCATTTTTCTTGGTGATTATCTTAATTTATGATTTATGAGAAGTCCTCAAGATTTTGTTTCTTTCTTTCTTTTGGTTGGAGAATTAGGGTAGGTTATCTAGCTGTGTAGTAGGGGGTGGCTTGCAATAAGTGTCAGGGTCCACAAGTGGTAGCCAAGATCACTTAATGTGAGTTTTCTTAACCAAGTGATAACATAATACATAATTGGGGTTTAAAATGTTAAATAAGATAAGGTACCTCACCCATGATTGAGTGCTTGTATAGGCTAAGATGGAGGATGAGATGATGCTTTCTGCCTTGCGAGGTGTGTGTCTAATATAGTTAATGGCTTTGTCTATTTGAGGAGACATTGATACTGTATATTCTCACTTAAGTGTCAAGGTTCAAAGAGACTTTCCAGGATGATAATTAAGGTTTAGACATATATGATGACACCTTCCTATACATATTCTAGGTTTCCTACATGTTTTGGTTGCTTCTGGATCAATGAGTCTTACCTTGTTGTATGTGTAGCACATCTGGAGTTAGAGAGATATCAATATCCCCTTTCTTAGTTTTCACTTATTTCTTTGGTTTTGTTATCCAAGTGGAGCCTATTGTTATCTCCTCGGCATGATGGGAGTGGACCTTTGGTTCCACACGGTCGAGTGGTAGTTATTCTTATTACCATTAAGATCTGACATTTGTGACTTTATGCTATGACAATCCTTGTAGTAGTTGTGTCTTCTTGTTCTTCATTATTGGATACTTTCTCTTATCTTTCTTATGTTTTATACTTGTATCATTATATCAGTTGACATTCTTGGATATTTTACTATACTTTATATTTGGTTTATCACATACCCTATGACTTATGGAGTGGATGTTGGTTCATTATATATACCTTATGGTATCAGTTGTATCTAGGTTTCATTTATGATATGATGTTATTTTTATTCTTTTGTATTATGGAGATTGTTTATTATTTATTGTATTTAGTAGATTAGTTAACTTACATAATTCTATGTCATGGAACCCTCGGGAGTTGTAATCTATAAATGAGTTACATTTGTGTGTATGTATTGTCTTATGTTATACAACTTCCACATTGTTATTCTTTATCAATTATAAACTCTTTAAAAAACAATTATTCTACAAACTTAGTAACATGTTTTATTTTAATCTCTCTTGGGTTCCCTGGTGGGGTGTTACATTATATTACACATGGCATGCCAAGTTGGATAAACCACATATTTACAATTTACAAATTAAAATACATCCAAACATCACATTTACTAAATAAAACACGTAACACGTAACATTAATCCAATCTTTACTCCCCACATTTAAATCTATGGTCAATTCCATACACACTCTATTAAAATATCAGTAGCTCAAGAAATACATGTATAAAACAATTCAAAATTAGTGATAACATTATACACATATCCATTAACACTGCATTTCACAAGATTCATCATAAATTAAAATAATATATATAATTAAATTTCCACATGCCAATACATGTACTCATCAATTATTGTTAAATTTCATCATCATGTAATATCTAAAATTAACTATCACATGTTTCCTAGAAGCATTTATATAATTTCAATCAACATCAAATTCACTTCGAATCATAATTCACATGTCAATATAAAATTGAGACATAAGATTTAGAATTCAGGTTTCCATCTATACCACATCATCAAGATTTGTCAGTCATAAGCATATAAAAGTATACCCTAACATCATCATCATCATAATGTAAACATCATAACATAGTGTCTGAATATATGAAATCACTGTCCAAATAAGTCTAATGTATCAAAATAACATGTCATCATGATAGTCAAAATATGGAAATGTTTTCCATGCTATGATGGATCGGGGAGGACCTCACATTTGTGGTTGTAAGGAGGAAAGGATCTTAATATCTTAGAAACAATTTATTCTTCCTCCAATGTTCCACCAGCACATCTGGTTCCACAAACAATTTTGGTCACCTTTTGCACATAGGAAGTAATGTTTTCATCTTTTCTCATCTTTAATGCTTCATATTTTCCTTTCAAACATTGTAGCTTGACTTTCTTCACACGTGCATCTCCTTCATGTAAAGTCTCTAATTATTTCAATAACTAATGCGCAGTCTCTAATTCCATGACATTTGTATATTCTACATCTGACAAAGTGCTCAGGAAAGTTTCTTTTTCTCTTATATTGTACTCAAATTTCTCCTTCTCATCAAGAGTCACAGTAGAAAGATAAGAATGAGGAGTGTAAGAATTATTAGTGGCTTCCCAATAATATTCTCCAATGTATCTTAAGTATGTAATCATCCAACCATTCCACATGGAATAATTAGTACCTTAGAATCTTGGACTCTCCTTATTAAAGGCTTCCATCTTAGATATCTTGATGTGATCAAGATTCCAAAAGAGGAATTAGCTCTGATACCAATTTTTAGAATCAAGGAAAAAAACACAACTAATAGGGGGAGTCAATCAGTTGTGTCCCAAAAATTCAAATTTTATCCAACTCTTAATCTTAATCTTAGATCTGAATAATAAACATTAATGCGATATCACAACATATTACTCAACACATAACACCAATATTTTGATGTGGAAACCTGGTTAAGGGAAAAATAGTGGGGATCAAACCCAGAAGATGATGTAATCTATTAAAAGAACCATACCCTGTTAAGGGTACTATAAGGTGAATACACATGCATTCAGTAACATTGCCTAGAGCTCGCCACTCAAATACAACAAGGGATTCAAACCAAAGGAAGGCTCACTAGCTTACAACATGTAAATGAAAAACAATACATTGTGGACTACAATCTACTAATTATGAATTGACTGATAATGTCTGTATCATTCCTATATAGTTCCAATGAAGTACATCAAATATTTGACTCAATTGAAGATACCACTCATGCCTCTTCACATAGTCATCAATAAATCATATTTTCATACTCTCACCATCACCATCCTACCCTTTGTAAATTACAAATGATTACATCCTTTTATACATTACATCAACTTATTTCCACTGGGTTGTCCATGGAACTAATTAAAAAATATTAATTCATTACAACTCAATATACAATGTGATCCATTGAATGTTGGTTTAGACATAACAATGATCAATAAAAACATCCTTGAACATGTTGTAGATCCATAAATCATTCCACAATCCTTCACAACATGCTACATCATCATTTCAACCAAGAACATTAAGAACAACAACACACTTCATGAAAATATCCAAATCTGATTAAAAAATCCAATGCAACCCAACAACACAAATATGGAACAATCTAGAAAGATTAGCAAGAAACATGAAATTCCATGAAAACAACAAGAACAACTTTGTCTCGTAATTCACAATTATTATTACATTGTTCATCAAGAAAACCAATCAGCAACCTCTGTCATTCAAGAAAAATAAATTTCCAGCATCCAAATCATGAAGTACTCAAGATAAGGAAACACATCTATGTCCTAAAATTACCACTAGGTTAGCAACCAAAAATATTGCATAACTGATCCACATCGATCCAAAGACTACAACATTGGCTCTATTTGAACAACCAAGATACTAGTATATGATAAATCATTTATAGCTTAAATAAATACACAAACCTTTGTAAATCAACATAGATCAATGAAATAAATCCCTGAAACCATCTATAGCTTTACAAAATCTGATCTTTAATACAATACCCACATCAAACCAATCATCTCATCGAAAATATCAAGAACAACACATGAACACTGTCACCAACAATAGGAATATGTTGACATCAATGTTAACACATATATGCATGATATCCCAACAATATCTAACACTAATTCCATATTATCTTCATCTAAGAATTCCTTTACTACCTTAGCAGTGTCTCTTTCCTCAACCTTCATTGTAATCATCTTCTCCTATGTCACCTCTGCAATTGCAATCTCCATTTGAACTAATTGTTCCATAACTGTAACCTTCTCACTGTCATCCTTCTCTCCTTCATTTTTATTTTCTTCCTTGTCATATCTCTTGTCTTCTTCAATATTTCTCTTCTCATCTTCTGCATCAACCACAGGAGTAACTAAATTAATAACAAGAACTCCAAAGATACACACATTAGAAAAACCATCAACCATAGGAATAATACTATTCATAGGTTCATCTTTAGGTACATTAGTGTCTTGAGTATTATCATATTTCTAACTACCTCAAAATTTCCAACAAGATAATCTCCAAGATATTTTCTATATCATGCATCACTTCATCTATTTTTCTAATCATCAACGTATTGATTCTTTTCTTGCTTCTTAATTACTTCTTGGCTTCCTCAAGAATTTTCTTCATTTCAGATCCACAATATTAACTAGACACTGACTGAATAAGGCATGTTCTCTTATCCTCTTACCCTCATCTTGTACATTTAATATTCTCATACCCAAACTCTTAAATAACTCTTTATTAATATGGAATATCTGCGATAATCTCGACTAGTGCTCTATTGTACTCATTCAGATACTTTATAGTTGCCTCTTCAAGTAACCTCTTTCCATTGACATCAAAATTATCAAAATATTTCTTAAGTGGTTTGAAGCTACCATGTATTTTCAAATTCTTAGCAACATTATTTATAGACATTGGGGGATTATCATGTTTTATCTTGTTGATGTCTTTCTCATCATCGACTGCGTGATGTTTTCTTGAAATTTTGGTCTTTAGTCTTCTTTCTTCTACACTGTATGATTTAGCTTGTGTTTTTTATTTTTAACTGACAGCTATTGGTCTAGTTTCAGAGTTTGGTGAACTTTTAGTTGGTGGAACTGATATCCTTGATTTTTATTTTATCTTTGATGAGGATGCAATAGGACTAGTACTAGAAGTGGTTTCCTTTACATCAATAGGTTCCTCTTCTTCTTTCTTATTTTCTTCTTCCTCTTGAATTTTCCTTTCTTCTCTCAATATATGAACTAGTATCCCAAAACATTTAGCCAGATGTTCAACTTATTTTCTTACTTTCCTCTCTCTACTAGGCTCGTTCACTTCTAAATGTACTTTTGAATCCTTCTCCTTATATGTACCAATCCTCTCCTCATTTGGATCAACCGGTCTCTTCAATAAATATACGAGCATAAGAATCAAGAATGATGTCATCCATTTCATATCCCATATTCATTACCCAAGATATTCTATATTCTACTACCTCCATTAGTTATTCCTCTAAATCTTCCATAAAGCATATGGTATCCTCATATTTCTCCACAATATGTTTAGGGATTATTTCCCTTAAATGCATATTTTGTCAAAAAAAATTAAAGAAACCCCATAAGGTTTTCCTCGTTATACTGTCAAACATATAGAAATAGTCTCTAATCTAAATTGCAACACATCTCTCAGTAGACCATTGAATCTTTCAAATGCTTGTGAGTTAATTAATGAAATAGAAGAAAATTCATAGAATCAACATTCCACATTTAAATATCTGCTTCCTGTCCTTCTTGATCTTTGCAAGATTCTCTAACAACTAAACTCTAAGGACTTCACACCAGTCATAGTCACCATCTTCATTCACCATCCTATAGGATGAATGAATAAAAGTACTTGAAATAAAATTTTCTCTACCATAATGATGTACCATATATTCCAATACCAAATTTAAAAGCCTCGCATCAAGTTGTATAATGTTATTTATAGTCATTTCTCTCTTGTCCCATTTAGAACCAATAATTCATTGACCAAGTTATTCTTGATTTATTTGAGTGCAGGGACCTCACCGAACATATTAAAGCCTATTACAACCCTTATAACCTCCTTTATGATCATATAATATTTTTCAAGCCATATAAACTCTGCATGGATTCTTCTCAACACATATCTTATCAACTCATACACATCAAATGTAGGAATTTTTATGAACTGAGATAGTTTCTTCTCATTTAGGACCTTGTATTCATCTTTCAACTTAGAATAAATAGACAATTATTTATTCAATTGGTGAGTTTTCTAACCACCTAACTCTTCCAAATTGTAGTAAATGTAACCCCTAATATCCTCTATGTAAAGTATACCATACGGTACTAATGAGAATCCACCATCAAGATCATTCTCTGATGATTTGTAAGGGTTGTTTTTGAATTTAGGCTTAGGATGCTTGGTAATATCCACAATCTAATTCTTGTCCATGATTAAATAAGCAAGATATCAAACAACATAGTGAAAATATCTCTT
Source organism: Thuja plicata (assembly GCA_018584345.1). Lineage (NCBI taxonomy): Eukaryota > Viridiplantae > Streptophyta > Pinopsida > Cupressales > Cupressaceae > Thuja > Thuja plicata. The sequence continues at coordinate 2,813,585 of MU226068.1, read as the reverse complement.
TTTCATCGAACAAGGGTTTGATTTCCAAATCAACCAAATCACCTTAGATCTTATTGAAATCTCCTTCAAGAGCTTCTAAAAATGCTTCTCCTTATTCAAAAAGGGAAAAATGAAGTATTGAAATGTCCTTTTGATCCTTCTCACATCTAATTTTTTCCTATAATAAATGTTTCATGCCCTAGCTCATTCGATCTTCAACCTGATATTCAAAAATACTTCTACTAACCCTTGAAACTTCTTGAATTCCTTCGGAGATGATTCCATAATGCTCTAAATGCCTTGATACATCTTAATATGTAATTCATATTCAAGTATCATGCCACATCAAGGGTGTTTAATAGATTTTCATGAATTCTCTCCCTAGGCTAAAGGCCTAAATTCAATTCTGTGAAGAAATCTCCACACCAGATTCAGTTACGGATCCACCATTAGTATCAAAATTACTTTTTGGTACCTATTCCTTTCTCATCTGCTTCCTAAATTCTTCCAAATTAACTTTTTTTTTCCTTTTCATTGTTCTACATATTATTATTATTCATTCTACCTCCTCTATACATGTTCACACTTCCAAGTCTACAAAATTTCACAATATGAAGTTTATTACATTTGAAACATGCCACAATGGACTGACCATACCTGTACTTTATTTGATTCCCTCTTGATCTAAAATTCTTAGAAATATATCTAAAATGTCCAAAATTGTTGCATGTAAATCATCTAACATTCCCTTTGTTATGAGTATTGTTCATCTCACATTCACTTGATTTATGAACATAATTATTGAATTTGAAACATTGACCAGAAAAAGATATAACATTCAGTCTATTTTTGTATTGTTCAGCCTTATTACCAAATTTATTGCATACAAAGCATATACCATTGAAATTTTAAGCATTAGGTTTTCTTACCAGGGACCTTTTAGGTTTTCCATTTTGATTTTCTGATGAAGGATTTATTTTACCAGATCTAGATCTATCTCCTTTCTCAAAACCAAGACTATGTGTATCACCTTTCATTCTTTCAATTTAAAGTTGTGTATCAAGCTTCACTGAGATGGCTTTGAATTTCTCCTTGAATACATTTGTAGCAACAATTTCATTCTTAAGCGCTTCAATTTTCTTTCTAAGTTCTTCATCATTGTGTCTGGATTTCTAAATAAGATAGTCTTCATGATTATTTATCCCTTCTATTTCTTCTTTTACTATCCTCACCTCATGAATTAGTTTTTCACATTCTTTTGTCTTCTCCTTCAAGGATTATTCAATATTATCTTCATTTTTCTTCCTTGCTTAAATCTCCTTAGTCATATTAATCACCACATATTCCATATCATGCTTTAGGACTTCTTTATATTTTGCAAGCTTCTCAAATTCATCTCTTTTATCATTTCTTCCTTTCTACTTCAGCTGCTCAACAAGTTTCTTCCTGTTATCCATAGATTCTCTCAACTGTCATTTTAATGTCTCAATGAAATTTTTTGCTTCTTTAAGACTCTTCTTTAAATTCAGAACTTCATTTTTGGTCTTATGAAAATCATTAAGAGAAACCACAAGATGTTTTTTAACACTATTAAAATCCATTGGTTCACATATCAAGATCTTTTTCAAGTTGTTAGACTTCCTCCAAGGCACAAAGCTATGATACAAATTTTTGGAATTAAGGAACACTAAGATGGGGGGTGAATCAATGTTTTGCATTTTTTAACCTTAATGATATAATTCTGAAACCATAAACCAAATACGACAAGAAGTAAAGTGTGTTAGAATAACTGAGAGGGGGGGGGGGGGGGGAANGTGAATCAGTGGCCTAAAAAATTAATCCAATAATCCATCAACTGGGTAGCCCACAAGTACATTTTGTTGAAATATTTTAACGTATAGTAAGTTAGCCAAATTTGCATGCAAAATATAATGTATATCTCGAGTAAATGCATCAAATAATTATCCCATTTTGGCTCATCATCCTCAAAATAAAAAACAAATAATCAAATTTATTTCATAGGATCGGATAAGAATCAACTGTACCTTATCACTATTCTTCACTGAATTACTAGGAAACTGCCAAACAAACCTTTATATCTTGATCAGATAAAAACATGAAGTTTTGTGAAGATGAGACATGATAGAGTATACTTTAATTATTATTCCCCTATTTTAACACCATGAAATGCAAAACTAGGTATCTATATTGAACCTTTTTCTGAAACCTGTCAACTACCCTATTCCTGCTATACCTTGCCAAATCTTCCTTCAATCCTTCGGTATGATTAAAACATGATATGTGAATAGTGGAAAGTTTTTTTTCATCAATGAAAAAATCTAGGTCCTTAAGAGGAGTGTCTCTTTCCAACTTATAACTTCTTTTTGTGGCCTCAAACCATCTGTGTTAACAACTTTGGTTGTGCAGGTAAATTCATGGAACAACCTCATTCAGTTCCCCAACTTGCTCAAATTGTTTGGACCACTCTATACCTGTATGTCCCCTTAAGTGCATAGAGTACAAAAATTGTCTAACTTTTATGTGTAATTTCTAAAAACTTGCACAAAGTATGAATAATTCATCTAATTCTATGATATTATGAAACCACTTCCCACAAAACCCTCTCACTTTTGGGAGATTCAACCCACGTTCAAAAGCAATGACCACTTTTTAGTTCTTACCAAATCTTGCAATATCACTCAATTATGAAGACATTATATTTTGTCATTAGTATATGCAAGGAAAAACATGATAAACACCATCAGTTTATACTACACCGACATATAGGGCACAACACTACCCGATGGAAAGGTTACCAATACTACTAAGTACAAAGCATCCTGGAAAACACTATTCATTGTTACCCGATGACAAAAAGGACAAAGGAACCTAATGAGTAACCAACAGTGCAACCCGATGATACAGTCAAGAGAGGAACCCAATAGATGAAGGGAACCCGACGATCAAGAACCGACAGTCAGTTACATCCCGCAAAAAGTGGATCTGACTTTCCACATCAGATAAATCACTAAAGTTTTATATTTAGCTTCTTGATTTGTTTTAAATCCATTACGTGTGGAGAAAGCAATGTAATTATTATTGTTTTTATCAGTTTAACTTATTTAAAACATGCAAACTAAAAGATCAAGGTCAAGTTGTATACCTTGGATCTAGAGTTAACATTGTAATGCGTGATTCTAAAATAGGTAAAATACTTATATAAATAGATGCTCAATCAATTCTGAACATGTTAAATTATGATTGTAGCCACTGAGAGAATCTAAGGATCAGACAAGAGAATTAATGCAACATCACAGACAAAGATCAAATCAGTTGTCAAGAATAGAACACAGGCTACCAACGAGCAGGAAAAGGTATTAATCAATCACTATATTTGATATTCATATACTGCGAGCTTTAATGGATATGTAATCAGAAATTATAGATTGCATACAGTTAGGTCAAATATATTTTACACATTCTAAAAAGTGGGGTACACTTAAGAAATCCTTTCAAGGAAGGTGGACTTAGTAGCTCCATTGTAAATCTCTTAACCAAGTGCACACTTCATTAGTGTTGCTAAAGCTCTTAACAGAGTAGATCCTAATAGGTCTCCACATTAATACTCCTAATAGGGTAGATCATCAGAAGTGATAAATTGTAAGCTTTACCGGCTCCCTTCCATTCTACAGATAGTGAAGTTTTGTGGGTGCCATCCCCACCATAGTTTTTACTTCCTAACAGGAGTTTTCTGTGATATCATATCTTGTGTTATTTGTTTATTAATTTCATGAATGTTTCTATGAATGTTACATACAATTAAGTTTATGAATTAATACTACATGCATAAGAAAGAACATCAGATATGGTCGGTAATAAAGTAAAGATTGATTACTAATGATCAAAGGTGAAAAGTGTTAAAAGTTTTAGAAGTACAAATTCACCCCTCCCCTCTCAGTACTACTTCCCATTAATCCCAAAAATTGGTATCAGAGCTGAGTCTCTTCTTCGAAAGCTTAAAGGCTTAAGATAAAAGATCATACAATAGAGAAGTACAAACTTGATAAAAATATTGAGAATAAAAAGCTTGAAATTTAGATGTTCTATGAACAATAGAAAGAAGCTAGAATTAGTATGAGAAATTTGCTGGATGAAAGACAAAATATTACATCTCGCTATAATGAGTAAGATTATCTTGAGGAAGAGATCCCATATTTATTTGAGTCTTCAGGATCAAATACAAGCAAGGCATCAGATACTTCAGAAGAAAGCATCACAAGCCTAACTGAAATCAATCTACACCTGTCTGGACAAGTCAAATCTCTGCAAATTGGTCAAGAGACAGATGGTAAGAATGATTGATGTCATGAACAATGCAAGGCAAGCTGAAAAAGAAAGAACTATATCTATTGATGATAGAAGAAAGATCACAGACAAGCTACAAGAAAAGGAGTTTGAGATACAAATATTTACAGAGCATCATCATGAGGTTTCAAATTAGATTATTCTTATGAGTCAAGAAGCAAACATAATGAACATGGAACTCATTAAAAGAATACAGATTATTAGTGAAATAAGAGAGGAGAATGAAAAACTAAAGCATGAGGCTAGAATTATACACTAAAATAATGATATGATTAAGAGAGCTGAAGAAAGTACAAAAAGAATGGATGAATTCTTGAATGCACAAAGAAGACCCAACACCAACACTGGAGTAGGGTACATGGAGCATGGAGAGTCATCAAATGAAGTTGATCCAAAATATCCCTACACTAATCCTAGACCAAGGAAGCTGACATGAAATCACTGTGGAAAGCAAGGCCACACCTCAAATGTCTGCAGGAGCAAAGAAAAAGGTATTCCTAAATCCACATTTACATTCATAGGACATTGTTATAATTACAACAAGAAAGGACATAAAGCACATGAATGTAAATCAAAGATTAAAGAACCAAAGAAGGAAACCTATATGGAAAAGTATTTTCCCACCTAAAAAATGCATGGGAAAACATATTTGGAATGTAGGAAGAAGAAAATCGAAGCATGGAAACCCAAAAATGAAGAAAATGCATACAAATTGAGAACAGTCAGTAATTCATATGTTTGGGACTACAATACAGGGATAAACTGCACACAATGTGGTAGATATGGTCACATAGCTACAAAATGCATGAGAGCATGGACCAGATGGCCTAGAGGCTAGACCAACCCAGGAATGACATGTTTGCACTGTCATAAGGTTGGACATCTAAAGAAAGACTGCAAAGACCAAGTAATAGAAACCACCACTTTTGCAAATGGTAACACCATTGAAGACATCAAGAAAATGAGAAAGAAAATGTGGAGGAAAGCTTCAACCACTGAGGAAGCTAGACCAAGAAATGTAGTAGGTGACACCTCATCCCATGGATCTGGTGACATCACCACCCCTGCCTAAAGATGAACAAGTAAGTATGGAACTGCACTACAACAAGTTATATTTTACATCAGTTCCATTATACAAATTAATAGATCGTCAAAATATGCATGAATAAAGATGCATATTATGTTACTTGTTACAATTTTGAAAAAAAAAACCCCACTGGTAAACACATATCAAAAATCATTGGTGAATATAAAGGATGAAATGTTTACCCTTACCGAGAATTTTTGGTCAACACATAAAATGGCTAAGTTGCAAATGTAACTCGACACTCGTCGGTAAGGAAGCAAACTTATAAAGTTGTCTTGGCACAACACCGATATCCGTTGGTAAAAGGAAAAATCCTAATAGCCATCCCGATCATCCTGTCAATACCGAGAATGTTATTTGAGAGTCTTCTTGATGAACTCTGTCTTCATGACCCGACGAGTTGTTGAGCATTTATGATAGAATTAGGGCAAAAGTATATAAATACTCAATGGGAGCACATCATTCCGCACATGTAATTTGAGAAGAAAGAACAGAGTGAAAATAGAGTGATAAGGGAGCATTTAGCATAGGGACCTCGACTAGCCACACGCATCAAAGTAAGTACCGAGTGCACCAAAGACCTATGTTGTTATTTTTGGAAAATCCCTAAATTTGAAACACGATGGAAACAACTTCAAGAACCATAAAATTGAAGAATGATAAGAATAATGTCATTAATTCGATAAAGAAAAACACTTTTCTGGAACCTAAGTACAATATATACCCAGATATTACATCAAAACCCGATGATTCTGTTGCATTTTCAAAAATTCCACCTAGGTTTTTGTTGATAGAAGACGTAAGGTCCTACATTCACTACAAGATCATTGAGATAGGTGATTTGGAGATAGATCAAACTCACAAGAAGTTGTGTGATGAACAAGGAAACCTAAAAGATGAACTCAAGTATCTACAATTCAAAGGGATAACAAATGCACTATATCTCCCAAGGGTTTTCAAAACTGACTGGATTAGGTTAGTTTCGAGCATAATGCATGACCAAAAGTTATGGTTGGATGAACCTAAGAAGATCACAAAGGATGTGTTACATGTTGTAACTAGTTACCCAATAAGCAAAAAACCTAAGGCTCACAAGCATCCCTCTTGGCCAGAAGATGAAAAACTCACAAATGCTATGTGGGATAACAGAGGACTTAAGATGAACACCAGCACCGATGAGGAACTAAGGTTTGGTGCATGTGTTACAGGTTACAAGATCTTCCAAGAAAGAAGGCTAAAGAACATAGCATCAACAACAGTAAGCAGAGCTTACAAGATTGTCATAGAAGCTATATAGATGGATCTATGTGAGATCCTATTGAAGCAACTTGATGAGAATATGACAACAATCAGGTCTTCAAAGACAAACACATGTAAGTTTGGTTCACTTATCATGTGTATATTATTTTATTTTCAAGAACACTTTCCTTCAGTTGGAAAAGTGAAATGGGACACTACCAAGCTAGTCACATTGTAGATTAGTGAACTTATCAAGTCACTAGGAGATAAATTTGATTCAGTGATGACTGAATACTTCCTTGACTTTAAGGAAAATATGATGGAGAGAGTGAGGATCCCTGAATAGTTGATTGAAAAGCATAAGGATGAAATATATTTTATGGTGGATACAAATTTCATTCACATTAAACAAGTTGTACCAAGGTTAGCCTGGTTAGCACCTCTTGACTATGAGATTAACATAGATCAAGCAACAAATACAATTGATGCATTGTTAAATGAACCACTTGACATAAAGAAACAAATATTTGGCACATATGAAGAGGCCAATTCCAAGATAAAAATAGGTTTAGTAATCAAGAAGACCAAGATGGTGAAGAATCTTGAAAAGATGTTGTCGGTCAATGAGGAGGAGAAAGAACAAATAGAGGAAACTGAGGAACAGGGCACCATTGGTGAAGAGGAACATGATCAAGAATCAGATTCTAAGGCCACTGAGTCTGATGGACCTCCACCTCCTACAAAGAAACCAAGAACCACAGTGGCTCAGAGGACAAAAATTCAAACAGTAAAAGCTACTACACCTCTCAAGTAAGGTCAAGTGAGGACCTACAAGAGAAAGAAGCATATACAGAAGTAGAAAATAGAGAAGCAAACACCTACCAAAAGGAGGAGAAAACCATCAGGACCAAAGCTGACATTGAAGATTAAAAATAGGATGAGCCTGAGGTAGAAAAGAAAAGCTTAGTCCCTAGAACAATGGATGAAATTGCCAATTCAATTGGAACAACCGGTACAATGATCGATAGAAATATCAGGCAATAGACAAAACTTGAACCAAAGGACCAACATAAGATACAAGATACAATAATCAGGGCAATGGTCAAGTTCAAATATGTACCAACAGAATTTGTAGGCCAAATACCCAAAGAACTGGGTGACAGAATTTCACAACAATGGTCATATGCTTTACACAAAGAAAAGGAAGCAAGGGAGGGGGTACTTGTCACACTCATGCCTCCCAAATAAAAAATGGAAGAGATAAAATAAATAATGAAAAATCACTCAAGTAAATTTGTAGCAAAGATAAGAGCTTACAAAGTGCTAGAGGATAAATTTATAGAGTTGGACAGCATGACCAAGGCCAAATGGAGACAAATCCTAGATATACCTATAGAGTCAAAAAGTTGTAAGAGTCAATTACTTCTCACCAACACACCTTATGTAGAGGAGTAGAAAGATAAAGCAAGTCCTCAACACATTGCTTTGGATAATATTGAAGATATTGAGCCAATTGACTTAGACAAAGTCATGGATGATGTTGACATTCAAGACATCACTCATTATGACTCTAATAAAGATCCACAAAAAGAAGATGATGTAATTTTCATATCTCTTAAGTATCAAAATAAGCAACAAGAATTGGAAACACAAGGAAATAAGGACATGGATGTTACTGATGAGATATGGCCAGACACTTCCATAATTGACATAATAGAACAAGACCTTGCAAATCAACTACAAAAAGATGAAGATGTCACTGCTCAACAAGATGAAACTGACAAGTATGACACAACTCTAGATGTAGCATAGGCTAGCACACAAAATAATATGACAGTATTGATGAAGGCCATCAATCTGCTAGAAGGAAATGAAGAATCAAATGTAGCATATACAAGCATACTTGAAGACAAGGGTGATGCAGAGACAAAGGATACCATAGATGAATCAAAGGATACAACTGTAGATCAAGTTGCAACCGATGATCAGAATAAGGAAGAAGATAAACAAGTAGAAGAGGACAAGCATAAGGAAAATAGTGAAGAAGCATAGACAGATGAACAAGAGAAGATAACAAAAGAGAAATCTGCTGGACCATCCAAGGTTGATGGAGAGACATCTTCACCAAACTGATAGGTGAACCCCAAGTAGAAAACACAAGAAGCTTCATCTACAAATCCTTCACCGAGTGCCTCTAAGAAGACAAATGAACTTGCAATGGTAGTTCATACATCTGCCTCTACCCAAATCTCAAGGAAGAAAAAGACCAAGGAAAAGAATCCAGTAACTCTGGATGAAATTATTGAGATTCTAGTATGTGATCCTAGAACATTGGATTCTACTGAATTAACAAATTATGCAATAATTTGTGAAAGGGAAGCCATGCAGGATAAGTTGAGAAAAGCCACAAAGGAAGCAAAGGTAGTTGAAGTTGCATGAGGAATACTTCAACAAATTGTGCCTAACATAGACATTGATCAAAAAACCCCACATGCTTGATCAATTAGTGATTCTCACCGATGCTATTACATCTTAGAATATAGATGCTGAGAAGGCTATGGAAACTAGAATTGAACAAAAATATGAATTCAAGATAGAAGAGAAGATAAGACAAGAAGTGGAACTACAAAAGGTTAAGCTATCTGAACTGGTAAGCACAATAGACCCCATAATTTTAGAAGCTATAGCCTTGATACAAAAATTATGCACGTTAGATCAACTCACAAAGGAGTATACCAACAAGATAGCACAAATTGATGTTGATCTTCAAGAAAGTGCACAAGGTCTCACAAATAGTAAATAGGAAATAAAATTGCACAATGAACAGCTCAAGCAAGCTCAAAATCTGAGATAAGATATTTAGATTGCAGAAACCAAGTTCAGAGATGAGGTAAATGAGCTTCAAGCTCAACTCTTACTGACACTCTCATTACTGAAAAACCATATGACAGAGGCAAGAACACTTATTGCCACCCCAGAAATGTCTATCCTAGACAACATTTATGATATGCATGCTAGAATTCAACTAGACCACATGGCACTGGAACTCCTTAAAGAAAAATGGGAAAAATTGATGGAAGATATCAAGAACAGTCACTCCCACATTCTTGACACTCTGTAAGTGACACATTTTTGTCACATTTTTTGACAACTTATAAGTTGTACATTTTTTCCATGATTATCAAAAAAGGGGGAAACAATAGATATGTACAGTCAATGAGTAAAAGGGGGAAATGAAATGAAGAAATGATATATACATTCAGTCATTTGAAAGAGGAGAGAATTAAAAGGGGAATGTATAGTATAAAGGAAAGTATACATGTACATATACTTATACTATACCAATGCATACAGTTAGGGGGAGTCATATAATGACAAGGATATATACATGGTGTACATACTAGACACTTTAGTACTATGCACATATAAGTTTTTGATACTAATGTCAAAGGGGGAGATTGAAGACATATATTTTTCTATTAGTATATGCAAGGAAAAACATGATAAACACCAATCATTTATACTACACTGATAGATAGGACACAACACTACCCAATGCCAAGGTTACCGATACTGCTAAGTACAAAGCATCCTGACAAACACTATTTTGTGTTACCCGATGAAAAAAAGGACAAAGAAACCCAATGAGTAACCAATAGTACAACCTGACAATACAGTCCAGAGAGGAACTCGACAGATGAAGGGAACCTAATGATCAGTTTAGAGAAGGAACACCAATAGACTTTTAGTTCACACCGACGATCAAGAACTGACAGTCAATTACATCTCACAAAAAGTGGATCTGACTTTCTACGTTAGATAAATCACTAAAGTTTTATATTTAGCTTCTTGATTTTTTTTAAATCCATTATGTGCAGAGAAAGCAATATAATTATTATTGTTTTTATCAGTTTAACTTATTGAAAACATGCAAACTAAAAGATCAAGGTCAAGTTGTATACCTTGGATCTAGAGTTAACATTGTAATGTGTGATTCTAAAATAGTTCAAATACTTGTATAAATAGATGCTCAATCAATTGTGAAGATGTTCGATGATGGTTGTAGCTACTGAGAGAATTTAAGGATCAGACAAGAGAATTCATGCAACAACATAGACAAAGATCAAATCCGTTGTCAAGAACAGAACACAGGCTACTAACAAGCACGAAAAGGTATTAATCAATCACTATAGGTGATATTTTTATGCACCCTAAAATGGTCGCCTAAACTGTGGGCCCCATTTATCATTTTATCAATTTATCAAATTTCTGAATCAATGCTTTGGAACATTTTCAATTCAAATCAATTTCCTTGATCAAATTGTAATTAATTCAATTATTCAATTATTTCAATATTTCCTAAGGTTTGATAATTTCTATTTAATTAAAATATTTAATCTCCCTTTTAATTAAATTCCTCTTATTTAATTAAAAGATTTAATCTCCCTTTTAATTAAATTCCTCTTATTTAATTAAATTCAATTTCTCCCATTTAATTAAATTAAGTTCTTCTAATTTATTTAATTGAAAGAAAACCTCTCTTTTAATTAAATAAATAAAAATCCCCACTTAAAGCACTTTATTTGTTGAAAAAGGAAATAAATTAAATAAAATTCCCTTTTTCATCACATCCTCCTAAGTGGTGGGATTTTTGCCTCTTAATCATAGCCTTTGATTTTTGCCTCTTAATCTCAATCATTCACTTTCCTTTAAAAGGAGACCTCTCC
>MU226068.1:2771893-2802116 GCA_018584345.1 Thuja plicata | reverse complement strand
TGCAGGTTTGGAGAGCAATTTTGGAGGAGCATTTGAGCATTTGAGCTTGGATATTGCAACTTCTCTCTTCTTGTCTCATTCTTCTTGCATCCATGGCTTCTCATATAGATTAGAATCATGTTTATTTCCTTAGATTAATATTGCATTTGTATTTCCTTTCATAGATTAAATATACATTGTTATCATTTAGATTAATTTCATTTCAAGCATTGCAATCATATAGAGTAGATCTCATTTTCATGCATTTGAATCTCTCATTTCATGGTGTACTTGCATAGGCACAACTAGGTCAATCTGAGGGCCTCTATTTCATATTTTTACACTCCATGACTAGAGAGCTATGGATCGATATTTGAGGCCTCATTTTTTAGTAACCTTGGATGGAATGATTCATAGAAGTGTGTCAACATTCATGCACACAATATTCATATAATGTGAGCTTTAATGGATCTGTAATCAGAAATTATAGATTGCATACAGTCAAGTCAAAGATATTGTACATATTCTAACAAGTGGGGTACACTTAAGAAATCCTTTCAAGGAAGGTGGACTTAATAGTCCTATTATGAATCTATTAACCGAGTGCACACTTCATTAGTGTTTCTAAAGCTCTTAACAGAGTAGATCCTATCAGGTCTCCACATTAATACTCCTAATAGGGTAGATCATCATAAGTGATCAATTATAAGCCTTTACCAGCTCCCTTCCATTCTGCAGATAGTGAAGTTTTTTGGGTGCCATCCCCACCGCAATTTTTACTTCCTAATAGGAGTTTTTTGCAATATCATATCTTGTGTTATGTGTCTATTACTTTCATGAATTTTTCTATGAAGGTTGCATACAATTAAGTTTATGAATCAATACTACATGCATAAGAAAGAACATCATATATGGTCAGTAATACAGTAAAGATTGATTACTAATGATCAAAGATGAAAAGTGTTAAAAGTTTTAGAGGTAGTGATTCACCCCTCCCCTCTTAGTATTACTTCCCATTAATCCCAACAATTGGTATCAGAGCTGAGTCTCTTCTTGGAAATCTTAAAGGCTTAAGAGAAAAGATCATACAATGGAGAAGTATAAACTTGATAAAATATTGACAATAAGAAGCTTGAAATTCTGATGTTCTATGAACAGTATAAAGAAGCTAGAATCAGTATGAGAAAGTTGCTGGATGAAAGAAAGAATATAGAATATCACTATAATGAGAAAAATTATCTGAAGGAAGAGATCCTAGATTTATTTGAGTCTTCAGGATCAAATACAAGCAAGGCATAAGATACATCATAAGAAAGCATCACAAGCCTAACTGAAATCAATCTACATCTAGCTGGACAAGTCAAATCTCTGCAAATCGGTCAAGAGACATAGATGGTAAGAATTATTGATGTCATGAACAATGCAAGGAAAGCTGAACAACAAATAACTCTAGCTATTGATGATAGAAGAAAGATCATAGAAAAGCTACAAGAAAAGGAGTCTGAGATACAAAGACTTACAGAGCATCAACATGAGGTTATAAATTAGATTATTCTTATGAGTCAAGAAGCAAATAGAATGAATATGGAACTCATTGAAAGAATACAGATTATCAGTGAACTAAGAGAGGAGAATGAAAAAATAAAGCGTGAGGCTATAATTATACAAAAACATAATGATATGATTAAGAAAGCTGAAGAAAGTACAAAAAGAATGGATGAATTCTTGAATGCACAAAGAAGACCCAACACCAACACAAAACTAGGGTACACAGAGCATGGAGAGTCATCAAATGAAGCTGATCCAAAAGATCCCTACACCAATCCTAGACTGAGGAAGCTAACATGCAATCACTGTGGAAAGAAATGCCACACCTCAAATGTCTGCATGAGCAAAGAAAAAGGTATTCCTAAATCCACATTTACATTCATTGGACATTGTTATAATTGCAACAAGAAAGGACATAAAGCACATGAATGTAAATCAAAGGTGAAAGAACCAGAGAAGGAAACCTACATGGAAAAGTATTGTCCCACCTAAAAAATGCATGGGCACACATCTCTGGAATGCAGGAAGAAGAAAATCGAAGCATGGAAACCCAAAAATGAAGAAAATCAATACAAATTGAGATGAGTCGGTAATTCATATGTTTGGGACTACAATACATGGATAAACTACACACCATATTGTAGAAATGGTCACATAGCTACAAACTGCATGAGAACATGGACCAAATGGCCTAGAGGCTCAATGAACCCAGGAATGGCATGTTTGCACTACCATAAGGTTGGACATCTAAAGAAAGACTATAGAGACCAAATAACAGAAACCACCACTTTTGCAAATGGTAACACCATTGAAGACATCAAGAAAATGAGAAAGAAAATGTGGAGGAAAGCTTCAACCACTGAGGAAGCTAGACCAAGAAATGCAGTATGTGAAACCTCATCCCATGGATCTAGTGACATCACCACCCCCACCTAAATATGACAAGTAAGTATGGAACTGCACTACACCAAGTTATATTTTACATTAGTTCCATTATACAAATTGATGGATAGTCAAAATCTGCATGAATAAAGAAGCATATTATGTTACTTGTTACAATTCTAAGAAAACAACCCCACCAATAAACACATATCAAAAATCATCAGTGAATATAAAGGATGAACTATTTATACTTACCGAGAATTTTTGGTCAACACATAAAATGGCTAAGTTGCAAATGTAACCTGACACCCGTTGGTAAGGAAGCAAAGTTATAAAGTTTTCTTGACACAACACCGATATCCGTCAGTAAAATAAATAATCCTAATAGCCATCTCGAGCATCCTATCAACACCGAGAATGTTATTTGAGAGTCTTCTTGATGAAATCCATCTTCATGACCCGATGAGTTGTTGAGCATTTATGACAGACATAGGGAAAAATTCTATAAATACTTGACCAGAGCACTTCATTTCACACATGCAATTTGAGAAGAAAGAGTAGAGAAAAAATAGAGTGATAAGAGAGCATTTAGCAGCATGACCTTGACTCGATCCAACACACTCCAAATAGATCACTCATGAGCCACACGGATCAAAGTAAGTACCGAGCGCACCGAAGAACTCTGTTGTTATTTTCAAAAAATCGCTAAATTTGAAACATGATGGCAACCACTTCAAGAACCATAAAATTGAAGAATGATAAGAAAAATGTCATTAAGTTGATAAAGAACTTCACTTGTGTGGAACCTAAGTACAAGATATGTCCAAATATTGCATCGAAACCTGATGATTCTGGTGCATTTTCAAAAATTCCACCTCGGGTTTTGTAGATAGAAGATGTAAGGTCTTACATTCACTTCAAGATTTCTGAGATAGGTGATCTAAAGATAGATCAAACTTACAAGAGGCCGTGTGATGAACAAGGAAACCTAAAAGATGAACACAAGCATATGCAAGTAAAGGGGATAAGAAATGCACTATATCTCCCGAGTGTTTTCAAAACTGACTAGATTAGGTTAGTTTTGAGCAGAATGCACGACCAAAAGTTATGGTAGGATGAACCAAAGAAGATCACAAAGGATGTGTTACATGCTATAACTGGTTACCCCATAACCAAAAAACCTAAGGCTTACAAGCATCCCCCTCAGCCAGAAGTTGAAAAATTCACAAATGATGTGTGCGATAACAGAGGACATAAGGTGAACACCATCACCGACAAGGAACTAAGGTTTGTTGCATGTGTTATAGGTTACAAGATCTTGCAATAAAGAAGGCTATATAGATGGTATACAGATGGATCTATGTGAGATCCTTTTGAAGCAACTTGATGAGAATATGAAAATAATCAGGTCTGTAAAGACAAACACATGTAAGTTTGGTTCACTTATCATGTGTATATTCTTTTATTTTCAAGAACACTTTCCTTCAGTTGGAAAAGTGAAATGGGACACTACCAAGCTAGTCACATTGCATATTAGTGAACTTATCAAGTCACTAGGAGATAACTTTGATTCAGTGATGACTGAATACTTCCTTGACTTCAAGGAAGAGATGATGGAGAGAGTGAGGATCCCTGAATAGTTGATTGAAAAAAATAAGGATGAAATATGTTTTATGGTGGATACAAATTTCACCCACATTAAACAAGTTGTACCAAGGAAAGCTTGGTTAGCACCTCTTGACTATGAGATTAACATAGATCAAGAAACAAATGGAATTGATGCATTGTTAAATGAACCACTTGACAACAAGCAACCAAGATTTGGCACATATGAAGAGACCAAGTCCAAGATAGAAACAAGCCTAGTAATCAAGAAGACTATCAACACAAAGAAAAATATGGTGAAGAATCTTGAAAAGATGTTGTTGGTCAATGAGGAGGATAAAGAAAAAATAGAGGAAATCGAGGAACATGGCACAATTGGGGATGAGGAACATGATCAAGAATCAGATTCTGAGGCCACTGAGTCTGATGCACCTCCACCTCCTACAAAGAAACCAAGAACCATAGTGGCTCAAAGGACAAGAATTCAAACAGTAAAAGATACTACACCTCTCAAGAAAGGTCAAGTTCGGACCTATAAGAGAAAGAAGAAAATATAGACGCAGCAAATATAGAAGCAAACACCTACCAAAAGGAGGAGAAAAGTCATCAGGACCAAAGTTGATATTGAAGATTCAAAATAGGATGAGCCTAAGGTAGAAAAGAAAAGCTTAGTCCTTAGAACAATGGATGAAATTGCCAATTCAATTGCAACAACTGATACAATGATCGATAGAAATATCAAGAAATGGACAAAACTTAAAATAGAGGACCAACATAAGATACAAAATGCAATAATTAGGGCAATGGTCAAGTTCAAATATGTACCAGCAAAATTTATATGCCAAATACCCAAAGAACTGGGTGACAAAATTTCACAACAATGGTCATATGCTTTACACACAGAAAAGGAAGCAAGGGAGAGGGTACTTGTCAAACTCATGCCTCCCAAATAAAAAATGGAAGAGATAAAATAAATAATTAAAAAGCACTCACGTAAATTTGTAGCAAAGATAAGATCTTACAAAGTGCTAGAGGATAAATTTATAGAGCTGGATAGCATGACCGAGGCCAAATGGAGAAAAATCCTAGATCTACCTGCAAAGTCAAAAAGTTGTGAGAATCAATTACTTCTCACCAACACACCTTATGTAGAGGAGCAGAAAGATAAAGCAAGTCCTCAACACATTGCTTTGGATAATATTGAAGATATTGAGCCAATTGACTTAGACAAAGTCATGGATGATCTTGACATTCAAGACATCACTCATTATGACTTTGATAAAGATCCATAGAAAGAAGATGATGTAATTTTCATATCAAAATAAGAAACAAGAATTGGAAACACAAGGAAATAAGGACATGGATGTTGCTGATGAGATATTTCTAGAAACTTCCATAATTGACATAACAGAACAAGACCCTGAAAATCAACTACAAAAAGATGAAGATGTCACTGCTCAACAAGTTGAAACCAATGAGAAAGACACAACTCTCGATGCAGCACAAGATAGCATGCAGAATAATATGTCAATATTGATGAAGGCCATCAATATGCTAGGAGGAAATGAAGAATCAAATGCAGCAGATACAAGCATACCTAAAGACAAGGGTGATGCAGAGACAAAGGTTACCATAGATGAATGAAAGGATACAACTACAAATCAAGCTACAACCAATGATCAGAAACACAAGTCAACTGATCAGAATAAAGAAGAAGATAAACAAGTAGAAGATGAAAAGCAGAAGGAAGAGAGTGAAGAAGCAAAGATAGATGAATAGGAGAAGATAATAGAAGAGAAATCTATTAGACCACCCAAGGTTGATGGAGAGATGTCTTCACCAAATTGATAGGTGAACCTCAAGTAGAAAACACAAGAATCTTAATCTATAAAGCCTTCACCGAGAACCTCTGAGAAGAAAAATGAACTTGCAATGGTAGTTCATACATCTGCCTTTACCCAAATCTCAAGGAAGAAAAAGAGCAAGAAAAAGAATCCAGTAACTCTGGATGAAATTATTGAGATTCCAGTATGTGATCCTAGAACATTGGATCCTACTGAATTAACAAAGTATGCAATACTTTGTGAAAGGAAAGCCATGCATGATAAGTTGAGAAAAGCCACAAAGGAAGCAAAGGTACTAGAATTTGCATGAGGAATACTTCAGCAAATTGTGCCTGACATAGACATTGATCAAACAACCCCCATGCTTGATCAATTAGTGATTCTCATTGACACTATCACATCTCAGAATATAGATGCTAAGAAGGCTATGGAAACTAGACTTGAAAAAAAATATGAATTCAAGATAGAAGAGAAGATAAGCCAAGAAGTGGTACTACAAAAGGTGAAGCTATCTGAACTAGTAAGCACAGTAGACCCCAAAATTTTAGAAGCTATAGCCTTGATACAAAAAGTGTGCATATTAGATCAAATCACAAAGGAGTATACCGAAAAGATAGTATATATTGATGTTGATCTTCAAGCAAGTGCACAAGGTCTCACAAACAGTGAACAAGTAATAAAATTGCACAATGAACAACTTAAGCAAGCTCGAAAGCTGAGACAAGATATTCAGATTGCAGAAACCAAGTTCACAGATGAGGTAAATGAGCTTCAAGCTCAACTCTTACTAACACTCTCATTACTACAAAACCATATGACAAAGGCACGAACACTTATTGCCACCCCATAAATGTCTATCATAGATAGCATTTATGATATGCATGCCAGAATTCAACTAGACCACATGGCACTGGAACTCCTCAAAGAAAAATAGAAAAAATTGATGGAAGATATCAAGAACAGTCACTCCCACATTATTGACACTCTGTAGGTTACAAATTTTTGTCACATTTTTTGACAACTTATAAGTTGTACATTTTTGTCATGATTATCAAAAAATGGGGAAACTATAGATATGTACAGTCAATTAGTAAAAGGGGGAAATGAAAGGAAGAAATGATATGTACATTTAGGTATTTGATAGAGGAGAAAATTAAAAGGGTAATGTATAGTATAAAGGCAAGTATACATGTAAATATACTTATACTATACCAATGCATACAGTTAGGGGGAGTCATATAATGACAAGGATATATACATGGTGTACATACTAGACACTTTAGTATTATGCACATATCAGTTTTTGATACTAATGTCAAAGGGGGAGATTGAAGACATTGTATTTTTCCATTAGTATATGCAAGGAAAAACATGATAAACACCATCAGTTTATACTACACCGACAGACAGGGCACAATGCTACCTGACACAAAGGTTACCGATACTGCTAAGTACAAAGCATCCTGACAAACACTATTCAGTGTTAATGACAAAAAGGACAAAGGAACCTGACAAGTAACCAATGGTGCAACCCAATGATAAAATCAAGAGAGGAACCCGACAAATGAAGGTAACTCAACAATTAGTTCAAAGAAGGAACATCGATAGACTTTCAGTTCACACCGATGATCAAGAACCGACAGTTAGTTACATCCTGCAAAAAGTGGATCTGACTTTCTGCATCAGATAAATCACTAAAGTTTTATATTTAGCTTCTTGATTTGTTTTAATCCATTACGTTCGGAGAAAGAAATGTAATTATTATTGTTTTTATCAGTTTAATTGATTTAAAACATGCAAAATAAAAGATCAAGGTCAAGTTGTATACCTTGGATCTAGAGTTAACATTGTAATACGTGATTCTAAAATAGGTCAAATACTTGTATATATAGATTCTCAATCAATTGTGAACATGTTGTTCGATGATGATTGTAGCCACTGAGAGAATATAAGGATCAGACAAGAGAATTCATGCAACAACACAGACAAAGATCAAATCAGTTGTTAAGAACGAAACACAGGCTACCGACGAGCAGGAAAAGGTATTAATCAATCACTATAGGTGATATTTATATACTATGAACTTTAATGGATCTGTAATCAGAAATTAGAGATTGCATACATTTAGGTCAAAGATATTGTACACATTCTAACAAGTGGGGTACACTTAATAAATCCTATCAAGGTAGGTGGACTTAATGGTCCTATTGTAAATCTCTTAACCGAGTGCACACTTCATTAGTGTTGCTAAATCTCTTAACAGAGTAGATCCTAACAAGTCTCCACATTAATACTCCTAATAGCATAGATCATTAGGAGTGATCAATTGTAAGCCTTTACCAGCTCCCTTCCATTCTACAGATAGTGAAGTTTTGTGGGTATCATCCCCACCGCAGTTTTTACTTCCTAACAAGAGTTTTCTGTGATATCATATCTTGTGTTATGTGTCTATTAATTTCATGAATGTTTCTATGAATGTTGCATACAATTAAGTTTATGAATTAATACTACATGCATAAGAAAGAACATTAGATATGGTCGGTAATACACTAAAGATTGATTACTAATGATCAAAGGTGAAAAGTATTAAAATTTTTAGAGGTACTGATTCACCCCTCCCCTCTCATTACTACTTCCCATTAATCCAAATAAATTGAAGGTTCCAAATATGCATATATTTGAAAATTCTCATTGTGGTATCTAAATAGCAGTGCCAATAGCTTTGGTTGGATAGGTAAATGCCAACAATTCCCTTTCTGATCTCCCCATCTCACTCAAACAATTTGGACCACTTTGTACCAGTACATCCCCTTAAGTGCATAGAGTGCAAACAATTTAAAATTTTGATGCAACATTTCTTAGAGCTTGTGTGATTTTATGAATGATCCATCAAGTGCTATAGGATCCTATTATGAATTCCCAAAAAAACCTCTCTCAATTTTAGGAGATGCAACCCCATTCAAAAGTGGTGACCACTTTTCAGTCCTTGCCAAATCCTTCAATGTCTCTTAGTTGAAAGTTGCAACTTTTTGTATCTTTGAAACTACTCATTGTATCATTGAACCATATTCCCCAACAACTCTGGTTGGGTGGATAAATTCTAGGAACAACCTCATTCAACTCCCCAACTCGCTTGAACATTTCAAACTATTCCCTACGGGTGCATCCCCTTAAGTGCATAGAGTGCAAAAACTATCAGACTTTGACACAATATTTAGTATCGTACAATGTATGAATGATTTTTCAGGTGCTACAGGATTGTGCTACCACTATCCATAAAAAAATCTCTTAGTTTTGGGAGATTCAACCCCGTTCAAAAGAGGTAACCGCTTTTCACTTCTTGCAAAATCTTGCAATGTCTCTTAGTTGAAAGTTTAAACTATGTGTATCTTTGAAACCACTCATTGTGGCCACAAACTATCAGTACCAATATCTCTAGTTGGGTGGGTAAATTCTTGTAATGCCCTTTTGGCTCCCCAACTCACTTGAATGTTCCAAACCACTATGTACTAGTGTGTCCCCTTAAATGCATAGAGTGAAATTTTTTTCAAAATTTGACATGACATTTCTCAAATCTCATGTGATGTATGAACAATCCATGAGGTGCTACAAGATGGTGTTACTACTGCCCACAAATAATTCTATCACTTTAAAAATATTTGACCCTGTTCAAAAGTGGCGACCACTTTTTAGTCCTTGTCAATTCTTGCAATGTCGCTCAGTCAAAAGTTGAAAATTTGCATATCTTTGAAACCTCTCATCGTTTCTTCAAACCATATGTGCACACAACTATGGATGAGTGGGTAAATGAGGGGAACAAGCTTGTTCATCTCCCCTACTCGCTCAATGCAAAAACTGTCAAACTTTGACAAGACATTTCTCAAAGCTTGTATGATGTATGAATGATCCATTGGGTGCTACAAGATTATTTTATCACTTCCCACAAAATTATCTCACTTCTAGGAGATTCAACCCCATTTAAAAGTGGTGATCACTTTTTAGTCCTTGCCAAATCTTGCAATATCACTCAGTTGAAAGTTGCAATTTTGTGTATCTTTAGAATTTCTCATTGTGGTCTCAAATCGTCTATGCCAACATCTCTGACTGGGAAGGTAAATGATAGGAACCACCTTTTTTGGCTCCCCAACTCACTCAAACATTCCAAACCACTCTATACTAGTGTATCCCCTTAAGTGTATAGAGCCCAAAAACTATCAAAATTTGATAGGGCATTTCATAGATCTCGTCTGGCATATGAAAAATCCATCTGATGCTATGGGATTGTATTACTACTACCCACAAAATCCTCTCACTTTCAGTATATTTGGCACCATTGAAAAGTGGCAACCACTTTTCAGTTCTTGCCAAATCTTGTAAAGTTTCTCAATTGAAATTTACAACTTTGCATATCTTTGAGATTGATCATCATGGCATCAAATTATCTTTGAAAAAACTTCTATTTGGTGGAGTAAATGATAGGAATTATTTTTTTGGCTTAGTAACTTTCTAAAACATTCTGGACGACTCCATACCGATGCATCCCCTAAAGTGCATAAAGTGAAAATATTATAAAACTTTGAGGGGGCATTTCTTGGAGCTTGTGCAATATATGATAATTTGTTGAATGATACAGGATTTTCTTACCACTTCCCACAAAATCCTCTCTCAATTTTAGGAGATTTGACCCCTTTAAAAAGTAGCAAGCACTTTTTAGTTCTTGCAAAATATTGCAATGTCACTTAGTTGAAAGTTGGAAATTTGTGTATATTTGAAACTACTCATCATGGCATCGAACCATCTATGTAAACATGTCTGGATTGGTGAGAAAACACTAGGAATTACCTCTTTTGGATTCACAACTCACTCGAGCATTCCAAACCAATTTGTACTAGTGCATCCCTCAAAGTGCAGAGAGTGAAAAAATTATCAAAATTTGATGTGGCATTTCTCGGAGCTCATGAAATGTGTGAACAATCCATCTAATGCTATGAGATCATGTTATTTATTCCTACAAAAGCATGTCTCTCTTTCAAGAGATTCAACCCCATTCAAAAGTGTTGACCACCTTTTAGTTAATGAAAAATCTTGCAATGTCGCTTGGTTGAAAGTTGCAAGTTTGCATATCTTTGAAAGCTCTCATAATGGCCTAAAACTGTCTGCACCGACACCTCTAATTGGGTGACTAAATTCTACAAATGACCTCTTTTGGCTTTACAACTTGCTCAAACATTCTGGACTACTCCATACTGGTGTGTCCCCTAAAGTACATAGAATGCAAAATTATGAAACTTTGATGGGCATTTTTTGGAGCTCATGCAATGTATAAAAAATATATCTAATACTACAAGATTGCATTAATACTTCCCACAAAATAATCTCCCACTTTTAGTAGATTCGACTCATTCAAAAGTGGAAACCACTTTTCAATTCTTTTACAATCTTACAATGTCTCTCTGTTGAAAGTTACAAATTTGCATATCTTTGAAATTTCTCATTGTGGCTTCAAACTGTCTATGCCAATACCTCCAATTGGGTAATTAAATTATAGTAATGAACACATTTGGCTTCACATTTCACTTGAACATTCTGGACCACTCTATACTTGTGTATCCCTAAAGGTGCATAGAGTGCAAAAATTGTCAAACTTTTATGAGGCATTTCTTTGAGCTTGTGTGATGTATAGAAAATATTTCTAATGCTACATGATTTTATTACCACTGTCCAAATTTTTTTTTATCTCACTTCAGGAAGATTCAACCCCATTCAAAAGTGGTGACCACTTTTCAGTTCTTGCCAAATCTTGTAATGTCGCTTAGTTGAAATTTGAAACTTATTATCGTGGCCTCAAACCATCTATGCCCAAACCTCTGATTGGGTGAGTAAATGTTAGGAATGACCTATTTTGGCTTCACAACTCACTTGGATATTCTAGACCACTCTATACCGGTGCATCCCATAAAGTGCATAGAGTGCAAAAATTGTCATATTTTGACAGGGCATTTCTTGGAGCTTGTGCAATGTATAAAATATATCTAATGCTACAAGATGGTATTACTACGACCCACAATATCCTCTCTCAATTTTGAATATTCGACCCTATTCAAAAGTGGTGACCACTTTTTAGTTCTTGCCAAATTTTGCAATGTCACTCAGTTAAAATTTGTAACTTTGTGTATCTTTGAAGTTGCTCATCATTTCCTTGAACTGTGTGTTCCAACACTTTTGATTGGGTGAGTAAACACTAGGAATGAGCTTGCTTGGATTTGTAACTTTATTGAACATTATAGACCACTCTCTACTAGTATGTATCTTAAGGTGCATAGAGTGCAAAAAATATCAAACTTTGATAGGGCATTTTTTAGAGCTCATATTATGTATAAATAATATATTTGATGTTATGGTATCATGTTTTTGCTTCTCACAAAATCCTCTCTCACTTTTGGGAGATTTGACCCCGTTCAAAAGTGGTGACTACTTTTTAGTTCTTGCCAGATCTTGCAATGTCGCTCAGTTGAAAGTTGTAACTTTACGTATCTTTGAAACTTCTTGTTGTGGCCTCAAAATGCCTATGCCAAAACTTTTTTTTGGATGAACTTAAACACTTGGAAACTCATTTGGCTTGTCAAATCGCTCAAACATTTCTAGCCACTTCGTATGGATGCATCCCTTAAGGTGCATAGAATGTGAATTCCATCAAACTTTATATTATTGATTTAATGATGATTTTTGGCTCATATGATTAATATTAAATGTTTAATTAGAAATTATTTAATCATATATCTTTGAGTCTTGAATCGGGATTCTATTCATCATCTCGGTACTTCATGTTGGGACACATGGGATCATCTGTAAGGCATGATCACACACATGAATATATGCAAGGTATGAATTTGAAATATATGTGAATACACACAAAACATAAAGCATTAAACATATGGTTAAGTTGACTTAATTTAGGAAGCATATATTGATACAGGGGCACACGGGGCATCATAGGGTGCATGTAGTCATTTTTGTTTTTTTTGGTTGTTTGGGTGTGTTTAGGTCCAATAAGATCATTTAAAATAATCCATGTTTTCTATTATCTTGGTAGGGGTTTTTCATAAGGGTGCATGAGTAGAAGACTTGAACTCCTATCACAATTTACTTTTCATGTTTATATTTCACAAAAGGATAGTCTTATTGATCTAGACAAGGATGGTAGTGTGAATGACATTTCAATGGAACAACAAGAAAGGGATTAAACTTATAATCCATATCTTAGGTTAAAACAATAAAAGAATCATTTTAACAATGGTGAAATAACCCTCAAAAGTCTATGTTAGAATTTTAGGAACAATATTTTTTTTGTGTTCCCAGTAGACCAAAAATATTGTCCCATTGCATGAGAAATTGAAGGTTCTTTGTACAAATGTCTCATTACATTTCTTTGGTCAATGAAAGTGAGTTGTATCTAATCTTTTAGGCTATATAAAAAGTTTATCCATGAAATTTTTAAGTGTCCAATGCATGTATGTTAAAATATCCTTAAGTGGGCCAATAGTTGTGGTCTAAGGAAGAGTACATAGGCTACACCTATATTGGGATTGGTGAAAATCTCTATAATTTTTGAGTATTTGTCATGTTAAACATCCTTCCTCTAAATCCTACATGTGAATACACAATGCATAAAGCATGATGTAAACATTTGAATTCACTCAAGTCAACAAGTTTATATGTGAATACACAAAGTACATAAAGAATGAAGCATACATATGAATTAACTTAAGTTAATGAGAATATATGTCAATAAAAAATAGTGTATAGGACATGTATCATGCACATGAATTTACAATGTGCACACATATACATTTACTTAAGTCATAAAGAATGCATGTATGGTGTAAGTGATAAACATAATTACAGTTAAGGAATGAAAGATACATGTTTCCATAAAGTATGAATCATAAAGTAATAATATAAATAGATATGTGCAAATATAAATATATGTAAGCCATGAGTAATCTACAAAGCATAAGACTGTTATCAATAATAGTCCACCAGAACAACTAAGAGGGGGGGGTGTGAATCAGTTGTGTGTAAATAATTAAAACTTTAACCTTTAACAATCAAAAGATAAATGCAATTATGAACATATTATCAAAAACACCATAACACAACCATTTGTTTTCAAGGAAACCTTGTTAAGGTAAAAACCCCAGTGGGAATTGGCACCCACAAATAATGCACTGAAAGTATAATATCCCTGTTAGGAGATTTAGCCCTGTTAGGAGATGATTGTTATATATAGTACATAGTCCATGTTAAAGGATAGACCCGGTTAGGATTCAAGAGAAACAACATGCTTAATCCCTAAAGAAGGTTAAATTAAACCTTAGTACATAGTGTCCGAAATACAGATGCATATAAGATATACAATTCAATGAACCGACTGATAGCAACAACATTTCTAAAATAGTTCCAATGAAGTTATTCAATCACAACCACTTCTCTACATCCAAAAAACTTCATAAATACAAGCTCATTGCTTCCACACTTGACTGTCTCATCACGCTCTCCATAAAACAAAACAACTTTCTTTTATAAAGGTTTACAATAAGCAATTAGGACAGCCAATTAAGTCTTTCCCAATGCACAAATAATTACATAAACCCTTGCTAAGATACACATGGTACCTATAAAAAGTAAACATTAATTAAAATCCATCAAATATAATCTAAGATCTACAATCCACACTCACCATCCATAATAGTTGTTACATCTCTAAAGTTGGCCCCAAATAGGTCTTCTCTAGAACACACACCACAACTAGCATCACCAAGAGTCTTGCAACCCAAGAATCATAAAAAAGTTTCCTCAACATGTCTTCTTCTATTCCTCACGCTTGCATAACATGAATAATTCTCACACTCAAGTTACCCTCAAAACTTAGAGACTAATTTTGTCACAATTCTCTTCCACTATTCAGCAAACAATCTTCACCAAAATAGTTGTAACTCAAACAAATAAAAAAAATAAACTCAAGAAAACTTACATATAAGTTCAACATGTATCCCTATACACATCCCCATCTTCACATACTATGCAACAGTCATACAATTCTCGTACACTTATGTCAGTCATCCATGCACTACTGATAACCAATCTGTCAGTCTCATTAGAAACATATGTTAACATCAGTGACAAAACATGAATTCCAAAAACTACAACAAAAACCAATTCCAAAAATCTCCCCCTTTGACATTGATGGAAACATATGAGAAAATCCATCAATCCAAAAAGTACCTATCTCAATACAATCTTCTCAATATCCTCTTCACAACTCTCCCTAAAAAAGTAGGGATTTTCCATAGTCTCTCTTCACATAATCTCTCCCCCTTTGACATAATGGAAAAGGGTTCCATTACTCTACTTTTGACCATCTTTCCTTTGCAAGGTATAGCTTTTTCAAATATTCATACATGCAACAACTAGCTGCTTAATAACCCAAATGTGTTTTATTTTTTTCCTATGATCACTCACCCTGAGGAATAGATCCATACATCAAGTCCAAAAACTAATATAGCTCTAAAAACCATTGGACTGATGCATTCTCGCATCAATTAGTTTTCACAAGGAGGGGCTCTCACCCCAAGCATACCTCTGAGATACTCAAAGGCATCCTTTGGAAAAGGTTTTTTAAATATATCTACTAATTGTTCCTTTGTGCTAATATACTCCAATCTAATCTCCTTCTCTGCAACCTTGTCTCTCAAGAAATAATACTTAAGTGAAATATGTTTAGTCTTCAAATGCATAACTAGATTCTTTGACATATTCACTGTGCTAGTGTTATCATAATGAATAACCACTAGCTTATCATAAGTTATCCCAATTTCCTTCAACATTTTCTTCATCCAAACAATCTATGTGCAATTTATAGAAGCAACAACATACTATAATTTAGTAGTAGAGTGAGCTATACAATATTGCTTCTTACTTAACCAAGAAACCAATATTTTCCCAAGAAAAAATGCACCACCACTTGTACTCTTTATGTCATCAATACTAACTACCCAGTCAACATTAGTATAAGCATGCAAAACAAAATCATTAGATTTTTTATACTATAAGTCATATTCCGGTGTTCCTTTCAGATATCTAAATATTCTTTTTATAGCAGAAAGGTGAGTCTCTTTAGGATCTGCTTGATATCTTGCAACATTTCCAAATGCATTAGCAGTATCTAGTCTATTGTGAGTTAGATATTGTAAGCCTCCAATCATAGATATGTACTTTGTCTGAAAAAAACTAATAGATTCATCAGTAGTAGTAAGCTTGTAACTAGTAACCATAGGTGTTCCAACAGGTTTGCAATCTTCCATTCCAAAAAATTTCAACATTTCCTTAAGATACTTGTTTTGAGAAATAAAAATACCATTCTTGGTCTAATTGATTTGCATTCCAAGAAAAAAAATTATTTTACCAATCATTGACATTTCAAATTCATTTTCCATTTCTCTAGAGAAATTTTTACTCATTTCATCATTACCTCTAAAAATGATATCATCTACAAAAAATTCAACTATTAAAATTCCACCTTCACTAGTTCTTAAGTACAAATTATTGTCTCTATTACCTTTTCTGAAACCAAGACAAAGTAAATACCTGTCAAATCTAGCATACCATGCTCTAGGTGCTTGTTTTAGTCCATACAAAGCATTCTTCAATTTGCAAACCATGTCCTCATCATATATCAGAGGAAATACATCAACTTGTTCAATATATACTTCCTCCTCTAGATCTCCATTCAGAAATGCAAATTTCACATCCATCTGATATACTTTAAGTCTTTGTGTGCAGCATAATCAAGAAATAATCTTACCGCCTCAAGCCTATCGACATGAGAAAATATTTCTTCAAAGTTTATGTATTCTTGTTGTGAGTAGCCTTTACAAACTAGTATTGCCTTATTCCATACAACCATTCCTTCTTCATTCATTTAGTTTCTGAAAACCCATTTAGTCCCTATAACATTCTTATCCTTAGGTATAGAAACTAATTCCCAAGTGTTATTTTTTGATGCAGAGGGTTTGGTATTCTAGTGTTTTCCTTCCTCAATGTGCTTCTTTCTCTATCCTAACCATCCAATGGTTACTTCTTTCTTGGAATCTTCTCTAATTGGGATCTCCAAGACCCTTAATATCAACTTCTCCTCGAAGGTATAGTTGATCTTTGGAAGATTCCACAGTTTCTAGGCTTAACTAGTCTAACTAGTTCCCCAAATGCCTAATCTACATTCCTAGATTTCCTCCTAGAATCCCAAACCCCTATCTAGGATCTTCCCATACATTCACTTATGCTCTTATCAATCTTCTTGGCCCATCAAAGATCATTTTGAACCCTTTCCCACACTTCTAGACTCTTTTACAGTCTAATTGGTCTCAATTTCACTAGGAGGCCTAATTGCCTAATTCCAAGTAGGCCTAAATCCACTATTTTTGGCCTCATGCTCCCAAAGTCTCCAAATGAATCCACAAAAGAACTTGAAATTCTTCAAGGCATCAATGAACACTATTAGAATCCAAAGTCCTAATCTCTAGATGCACCCACAACCCTAATTTCCTGCAGGCCCTAGATTTTAGCCTACTATTTAGGCCTCTGGACCAGTCAGCATAAACAATTGTCAAAATTATCTCCAAAATTATATTCACCTCCTTCCACCTTTGAATAATTTTAGGAGACTATCTAGGGAATATGAAAATGACACTAAGTCCTTTCCCAAAGATCATGGGTGCTTCAACCAAATCTTTCTTCACCTTGTCTTGGCTCACATACATTCAACAGTTAGCCATAGGGCTTTCCATTTGGCCTAGGAAATACATTGCAACTAAAAGAATGAAAAAAAACCCTATCTACTGAGTCTAACCCTAATTCCCCCATGGATTCAGCCAATTCCACTGATGGGTTCTTAGGTTAGAGCCATTTCTAACTAAACAGCATTGTAAAAGCACTCACAGACCAGTGACCAACAAAATCCTCTAACTTTACAATACAAGAACTTTAAATCAAAATATATATTGAATATGAAAGATATTTGAAAATACTACACCCCATGGGGCCCGATCTTCCTTGCCACTCCGTACAGGACCATATAGGAACAAGACTACAGTGCAGATTACTAAAATACAGTTACAGTCATCCGTACAGAGGTACCAAAAACAAAATTTGCAATCCAAAATTTCATTAACCCTTCAAAAACATCAAATCCATGCTAATATACTTAGCATGGAGTTGTTATAACTGATCTAATTACATTTTTCAATTTCTTGCAAAAGTTACTTGAGCAACTTTCAAAGTTGATAGCAACTTTTTGCACTTTGAGAATTTTGACTCTTTTTGTCAACTCGATAGGTGAGTTTGAATTCTATGACCATAGATAGGATATGTAGGGTCCTAAAACACACCTCAACCCCACATTACACTAAAATATCAACTTTTCACTATTCGAAGCCAAAATGACCCTAAAACACTTAATGAGCACTATGGCTCTTACAAACATGAAGTTAACTACCATTGCATCCAACCCATTAGACCTTATTCCAATCCACACACAAATATCTAAGACAACCCTAAAACACACCAAAACATCAAATAGGGAGGTTCCCTGCACCATACTCCCCTGGGATAAATAACTCAAGTCCCTTGAGTTAGGAGGTCTTCAATGGTGACCCCATGCTTCAAAATATCTTCCTCTGTCATCCAAGTGGCCTTATCTTCAGGTAATTTCTACCACTTCACAAGATACTCCTTGTAAGAACCCTTCCTTGTCTTCTTTATCACCTTAGAATCCATAATATTGTCCAATTATAGAGGAATAGGTGTAGGGAGATCTCTGATCCAATCATCCTCCAACTCTGAAAGAGTGGTTTGACCTATGTCTGGTGCTGGTTCCTTGTAGGGATACATGTCACAAACAATGAAAATGGGTGAAATCCCCAAATTTGGTGGCAACTCCACCTCATAGGCATTCTTTTCATACTTATGCAAAATTTTCAAGGGTCCTATCTTCTTCATGAGTAGTTTATTTGGTTGACCCTTGGGTAGCCTCTCCTTCCATAGATAGGAAAGTACTAGATCCCCTACCTTGA
Organism: Thuja plicata; assembly: GCA_018584345.1. Taxonomy (NCBI): domain Eukaryota; kingdom Viridiplantae; phylum Streptophyta; class Pinopsida; order Cupressales; family Cupressaceae; genus Thuja; species Thuja plicata. The sequence continues at coordinate 2,783,128 of MU226068.1, read as the reverse complement.
ACTGCAAATCCCTTCTTGACTGATCGACTTTGAACTTACACTTCTCCACTTGCTTTTGTAAAGTCTTGGCGACTTGTTCATGAAGCTCTTTCATCTGTTCTACAAATGACTCTCCTTATGCACTCCTCTTATCCTTCAAACTGAGATCCCTCAACTCTAAGATCCCTCTAGGAGTGACCCCATTTACTATCTCAAAGGGGATTTTTCCAGTACTTTTAATGGAGTCATAATATGCAAATTTTTCCTGCCCTATGATGTGATCCCATGACTATCCATGTTGCTTAGTTAAGCATCTTAGCAAGTTCCCAAGTGACCTATTCACTACCTATGTTTGTCCATCTGATTGTGGATGGTAGGATGAAGAGAAAGACAAGTTTGTTCCAATAATATTCTATAGGGTCCTCCAAAAGTGACCCACAAACTTACTATCTCTGTCACTTACTATATTCAGTGTAAAAACATGGATCCTTACAATGTCCCTATATAATAGACCTGGAATTTGAGAAGCATCATTGGTTTCCTTAAATGGAATTAAGTGTGTCATTTTTCTAAATCGGTCTACCACTGCAAACACACTACCGTGACCCCTGCTTGTCTTTGGTAACCCCAAAACAAAGTCCATGCTTAGGCACTGCCAAGGCCTTTGGGGTATGGAAAGTGGTTGATACAAACCACTATTTTTGCTTTTTCCTTTTTCCCTCTAATAAATCTGACATTTTTCTACAAATATCCTAACATCTGATTGTAACTTAGGCCAATAGTAATGCCTATTCACTTGTTCCAATGTTTTATCCACTCCAAAGTGGCCTCCCAAGCTGCCTTGGTGTTTCTCCTTCACAATGTTCTCTCTCATTGAACACTGAGGTATACACATGAGATGTCCTTTAAACAATAGGCCTTCCTGCAACATAAACTCATTAAAATTTTCTTTGAAGCCCTGTTGGAACTTCAGACATGCCTCATAGGCATCTCTGAAATATTTGTCCTCCTTGTAGAGGTCCTTCAAATAATCCATCCCTACACTTTGTAATTGTATCTATTGTATTGTGAGTAATCTTCTGCTAAGAGAATTTTCAACCTTTTTTCTAACCCCTTTCTTATGCTTTATGAAAAATGTATAAGCCTGCAATGATTCTACCCACTTCAAGTGCCTTTGATTCAATTTTTCTTTCCCATTAAAGAAGCTAAGGGCATGGCTATCTGTGTAGACTACAAACTACCTTGGTAAAAGATAGTGTCTCCACTTTTTAAGGGCTTGTACCATATCATACAGTTCAAAATCATATGTGGAATAATTTTGTTTAGCCTCATTCAACTTCTCAGAGAAGAATGCCACAGGGTGTTCCTCTTGGCTTAGTACTGCTCCAATGGCTAGCTTGCTAGCATCACACTCCACCACATATAGTTGATTGAAATTAGGGAATATAAGAGTAGTTAGTTCCGCAATCCTCTTTTTCAACATTTCAAACCCTTGGTATGTTTCCTCAGTCCACTTAAATTTACATTTGATTCCACCTTTTATGGTGTTAAGAATAGGGGCACATACATGACTGAAATTTCTCACAAATTTCCTATAGTAGGAGGCCAATCCATGGAAAATCCTAACATCCCCTATAGACCTAGGTGTAGGCCATTCCAATATGGACTTAACTTTATCTAGATCCATCTTCATGCATCCATTAGCAACCAAAAAACCAAGATAAACTAGTTCAATTTTCAGAAACTCACACTTTTCTTGATTGGTAATCAACTTCTCTTGATGTATCCTCCTTAAGACCATATCCAAATGCTTCATATGCTCCTCCTTGGACTTGATAAATATCAAAATATCATCAAGGTAAACTACTACAAACTTACCAATAAAAGCTACTAGCACTTCATTCATGAGCCTCATGAATGTGCTAGGTGCATTACTTAAGCCAAAGGGCATTACTAGCCACCAGGCCTCATGAATGTGCTAGGTGCATTAATTAAGCCAAAGGGCATTACTACTCATCACCAGGCCTCACTCTTATTTGATGGTAGCCTGACTTCAAGTCCACCTCAGAAAAGTAACAAGAACCTCCCAAATTGTCCATCAAATCTTCTATCTGGGGCATTGGGAATCTATACCTGATTGTGATCTTGTTTATAGCCCTGGAGTTGGTACACATCCTCCATTTTCCATCATTTTTAGGTTCAAGTACTGTAGGTACAACACATGGGATTAAACTCTTCCTTATCAACCCCTTATCCAACAAATATTGAATCTATTTTTCTATCTCTGCATTTTGACTTGGTGTCATCTTATATGCTACTTTGTTTGGAAAATTTGCTCCAGGAATGAGGTCAATCTGATGGCTTACATCCCTCATAGGTGGCAATTCACTTGGCAACCCATTATCCACTATGTCATGATATTTTTCCAACAATGCTTGTATCTCTAGTGGCATGTTGACTTTCTCCTTGGTCTCTTCCTTTGGATTCACTATCACTGCACAACAAACTCCTTTCTCCTTCTTCATGGATTTTAGAAACTCCTTACCACTCAATAACATCACACTAGTTCCCACATGTTTCTCCTCATTAGGCTCTGCCAAAGGATCCATCTAAAACTTCTTCCCTAACTTGGTGATCAGATAACTATTCTTTTCTCCATCATGTATTGCTTTGACATCATACTACCATGGATGTCCTAGGAGAAGATGGCATGCATCCATAGGCAGTATTTCACATAGGACCTTGTCCTTATATTCTCCTATCTCAAACTCAACCATAGTTTTCTCATCAACCACTATTTGTTGTCCCTTATTCAACCATGAAACTTTATAAGGAGTGGTATGAGGTATTTTCCTAAGTTTCAATTTATCTACCATCTCTATGGATACTATATTCTCAGTGGATCTAGAGTCCACTATAACCTTGAAAATCTTCTCATGAGACCTACAAGTTTTTTTTAACAAATTCTTTCTTTGAGGTGGCTCTATGGTGCTAGGAACCTTCAATAAAGTTCTTCTCAACATCAAATTCTCTCCATCCAATATTGGCCCTGCCTTGGAAATGGGAGAACTAACACTTTGTGTGTCATCCTCTTGCACCAACTAATTTCTTCTATCCCCCATTGAAGATGAGGAAGTCTTTTCAGGACACCTACCCATTGTGTGACCCACTTGGTTGCAATTATAACATCTACTAGTGAAGATTGAATTAGTTCTTCCTTGTGACTGGAATCTACCTCTACGAGGCCCTCTTCCTCTATATCCTCCTCTCTAAAAAGATCCCCTAAACTGATTACCCCCACTATTATCCATTGATTGATTATCTTCTTGTCTATTAGGGCTCTTTCCTCTACCAAAGTTACTCCTGCCTCTCTGAAAACCTCTATTATTGTTACCACCTCTTCCCCTTTGATGTAATTCATTCTGTCTTCTAGCCTTATCCTCTACTCTTAAGGCTAATTGGAAACACTTGTGCATACTATCAGGAGCCATCATGCTAATATCATCTTGAATCCCTTGTCTCAATCCATTGAGATACCTTGCTACTTTCTCCATTTCATCTTCTTGTCTTCTATCCCTTAGGCTCAGTTTGTGAAACTCCTCAGTATAGGCACTTACTGTCATTTCCTTTTGTCTTAAGTTCTGCAACCTTTGGTACATTTGAATTTCATAATCAGTAGGCAATAATTGTGCCCTCAATCTGATTTTCATCCTCTCCCAAGAAACCAACTTATTCTTTCCATTTTCTACCCTATCATCCTGCATCATGTTCCACCACACCAATGCAAATCCTTTGATTCTATCTTTGGCATAGATGACCCTCTTCTCTTCTGATTCCTCCTTGTAATCAAATTTTTTGTCAATGGCCTCTAGCCAATCTAGTAGCTCTTCAACATTCAAGCTGCCACAATAATATGGTATGATATCCTTGTTAAGGGACTTAAAAACATCCAAGAACACCTTTTGTTCCTTATCCATATCAGGTTCTTTACCTTTGTTAGATAACTCCTCTATCTGACTTTCTTCTCCACCACTCTCATCTCCCCATTCAGTAACCTTCTTTTTACCCTTTGTCTCAGACACACTAGCATTATCCAAGAAGGCCTGAACCAATTCCATAATGACATCCCTACTCATTTCCTTAGGAGGCATGTTTTAAACCTCTTGAATCTCCTCCCCTTCAGACATACACAAACTTCAATAAATTTTGGCTCTGGTACCACTCTAATGCAGAGGGTTTGGTATTCTAGTGTTTTCCTTCCTCAATGTGCTTCTTTCTCTATCCTAAACATCCAAAGGTTACTTCTTTCTTGGACTCTTCTCCAATTAGGATCTCCAAGACCCTCAATATCAACTTCTCCTCCAAGGTATAGTTGATCTTTGGAAGATTCAAAAGTTTCTAGGCTTAACTAGTCTAACTAGTTCCCTAGATGCCTAGTCTTCTTTCCTAGATTTCCTCCTAGAATCCCAAACCCCTATCTAGGATCTTCCCATACATTCACTTAGGCTCTTATAAATCTTCTTGGCCCATCAAATATCATTCTAAACCCTTTCCCACACTTCTAGACTCTTTTCCAATCCAATTGGTCTCAATTTCAATGGGAGGCCTAATTGCCTAATTCCTAGTAGGCCTAAATCCACTATTTTTGGCTTAATGCTCTCAAAGTCTCCAAATGACTCCACAAAATAACTTTAAATTATTCAAGCAATCAATGAACACTATCAAAATCCAAATTCTTGATCTCTGGATGCACCCACAACCCTAATTTCCTATAGGCCCTAGATTTTAGCCTATTATTTAGGCCTCTGGACCAGGCAGCATAAACAATTGTCAAAATTATCTCCAAACTTTGATTCACCTCCTTCCACCTTTGAATCCTTTTAGGATACTATCTAGGGTATCTTAAAATTCCACTAAGTCATTTCCCAAAGATCATGGGTGTTCAAACCAAATCTTTCTTCACCTTGTCCTGGCTCACCTGCATTCAACAGTCAGCCATAGGGCTTTCCATTTGGCCTAGGAAATCTATTTAAACTACAAGAATGAAAAAAAAAACCTATCTACAGGCTCTAACCCTACTTCCCCCATGGTTTCAGCCAATTCCATCGGTGGGTTCTTAGGTTAGAGCCATTTCTAACTAAACAACATTGTAAAGGCACTGATAGACCAGTGACCTACAAAATCCTCTAAATTTACAATAAAATAACTTGAAAGAAAAATATATATTTCATATGAAATCTATTTGAAAACACTACACCCCATGGGGCCCGCTCTACCTTGCCAATCTGTACAGGAATAAGAATATAGTGTAGATTACTAAAATGCATTTACAGTCATTCGTACAGAGGTACCAAAAACAAAATTTGCAATCCAAAATTTTATTAACCCTTCCAAAACATCTAATCAATGCTCATATACCCATCATGGGGTAGTTACAACTGATCTAACTAAATTTTGCAATTTCTTGCAAAAGTTGCTTGAGCAACTTTCAAATTTGCTAGCAACTTTTTGCACTTTGAGCATTTTGACTCTTTTTGTCAACTCGGTGGGTGATTTTGACTTCCATGACCCTAGATAGGATATGTAGGGTCTTAAAATACACCTCAACCCCACATTACACTAAAATAGCAACTTTTCACTATTCAAATCCAAAATGACCCTAAAACACTTAATGAGCACTATGGCTCTTACAAACATGAAGTTAACTATCATTGCATCCAACCCATTGGAACTTATTCCAATCCACACACAAACATCTAAGACAACCCTAAAACACACCAAAATATCAAATAGGGAGGTGCCCTGCACCATTTTTCTTTATCTGTTGCAATTCTTCCTGTATAACTTTAGTCCAAGATTCATCTCTACATGCCTCATTAGTAGTTTTTGGTTTACCTTGAGAAAAAAAAAACAAATTTCCTCTCTTAATCTGGATCTTGTCATCATGTGTTTATCTTCATTTCCAATAATTTGATTTCCAGGATGGCTCTTCTTAACATGCCTCAGTGTTTTTGGAATTTCAGTAGAATCATTTGAATCATTTAGACACACCTCAATCTAACAATCAACCTCAAAAGGTTTTTCTTCATTTGCAGTAACCTCCCTATTCTCAATAGTCTGGCTACAATCATATATTTTTTCCTGAATCTGAAACTTCTCATCAATACTCACATTAGCACTTTCAATTATCTTCCTCAATATCAGATTAAAATATTTATAAGATTTTATCTTAGTGGAATAACCAAGGAAGATTCCTTCATTACTTCTAGCATCAAACTTTCCTATCTCATCATCTCTTTTGATATAGAATTTACACTTTAAATAGTTTTCAAATCAGAGAAGGTAATAATAAGACTCCTTATGAACTATGGTTTAATCACGCTCCTACTATAAAATATTACCAACAACTTCTCTCCAATGCACATGTGACACATTTCCTTCAAGAAACATAGTTCTGTAAGCATCTAATATAGTTCTTTTTCTTCACTCTACAATCCCATTCTATTGTGGTGTCTTAGAAGAAGATCTTTGTTTGTATATTCCATTCTCTTCATAGTAGGTATTGAAAAAATTTGATCTTAAACATTTTATCTTCAAACATGATTCAATCTCAACTTTTGCTTTGAATATCTTGAATTTATCAAAAGCCTCAGATTTCTCTCTAATATATAACCCACATCATCCTAGAAAAGTAATCAAACAAAAAGTATGAAATAACTTTCACCATAGTAAGATCTTGTTCTTGTAGGACCACATAGATCTATATACACCAGATCCAACTTCTCTTTCACTAAATAATATTTTCTTTTAAAAATGCTTCTAGTTTGTTTCCCCATCACACATTCTCTACACATAGTGTTAGAAGGTTTCACAATCTTCGGTAGATCTCTAACAATGTTAGTCATACTTTCTTTTACAATGTTATAAAAATTTACATGACAAAATCTTCTATGTCATAACCAACTGTCATCAACCTTCACAACAAAACAAGAAACTTTTGTAGTGTTCAACTCAAAAACATTACCTCTTGACTTAGTACTAGATGCTATCAGATCTCCCATCTTACTTCTGATAGAAAATTTCCCATCATTGAACTTCAAATGATAACCTTTGTGAACAATTTTTCCAACACTCAACAAATTATGCTTAAGTCCATCAACAAGTAATACATCATCAGTATTAGTTTTACCATCAAGAGAAATTTATCCCACTCCAATGATAAACTTCTAGGAGTATTTTCACCAAATCTGACTACACCACCATCATATTTAGTTAGCTAAATAAACTTATTTCTATCACCAGTCATATGATGTGAAAAATCATTGTCTATGATCCATTCATATTTCTTTTCAACATGTGAAACTAGGGCTTTCTCTTCATGAATAGGTTCATCATCTTTAATAGAAATAAATCTAATTTCATCATAATCCACAAAATCATCATCAGATACACCTTCACTAGCATAGTAAAATTCCTTATCCTTGGAGCATTTAGGTCTATAAAAATTAGATTTATTTTTAAGAACCCTTGTAGGACATCTAGATGCAAAATGAAATATTTTATTGCATGAAAACAATTTCAGAGGTAACTTTACTTCAAACTTACCCTTACCTCTCTTTTCTCTTCTTGCGACCAGGGCCACAATTTCATCTAACTTCCTCTCTTCTTCCTATATCTTTTCCCAATCATCAACATATTCACCAAGTCCTTCTCGTAATTCACTTTTTTTGGTGCTCACAATCCCTAATAAATTCTTTTTATTATTATGCGCATTCACCTTGAATGTTGTTTCAACCTTAGGTAAAGAATCTCCCAGCTCTGCAGCCTCAAAGGTAGTTACTTTCACAATCAACATCTCTCTGTTAAAGTTCACCATCAAAGGTATGATATCCTCTATAGCTTGCACTTTAGTTTTGTAAACAAGTGTCAAAGATCTAATAATCTTTGTGATCACTTATTCTTCATTGCATGTGCCTCTATATTTTCTAATGCCACTTAAAAACTTAGTAACTCTTTGTACATATGCTCTAACATTCTCATCATCTTTCATTTTTAGAATTTACAGTGACTTCACATGCTTAGTAAACTTATCTCCTTCATATAGTGCTTCCAATCTTGACCAAATTTTATGTGTAGATTCCAAATCTTTAACCTCTATGAATCCACCTTCAGAGATCCCACTAATTAGTGCTTCTCTGGAAACCATGTTACAAGAAAAAAACTTGTTTTTATCATTAGTAGCTTTATCCAGTTCATCTTCAGTCTTGACCTACTCATCTTTCTTTGTAATCATCCAGTAGTCAATTCCCAGACACAACAAATGAGTTCTCATCTTTTTCTTTCAACTTTCAGAGTTTCATGATCTAACTTTGGACTATCCTTTCTATAGTATGCTATCTATAGGATTACCTCAAGCTGTTAATATTTCTCTCTAAGGACCAGAAGATATGATACAAATTGTTAGCAATAATAATCCACCAGAACAATTGAGAGGGTGGGTGAATCTATTGTGTGTAAATAATTACAAAACCAAAAGATAAATTAAAATGAACATATTATCGACAACACCATAACACACCCATTGGTTGTTGACGAAACCCTATAAAGGGAAAAGCCTGAGAAAAACCCCGATGGGAATTAGCACCCACAAATAATGCACTAAAAGTATAGTATCCATGTTAGGAGATTTATCACTATTAGGAACTTCTTGTTATATTTAGTACACATTCCTTGTTAAAGGACAAACCCTATTAGGAGTTAAGAGAAACAACAGGCTCACTACCTAAAGAAGGTTAAATCCACCCTTAGGACATACTGTCAAAAATATAGATGTATATAAGATATACAATTCAATGAACCCACTGATAGAAACAACTTTGCTAAAATAGTTTCAATGAGTTTCTTCAATCACAACCAATGCTCTACATTGAGTAGAACTCACAAATACAAGCTCGCAGCTTCCACACTTCTTTGTATCATCACTCTCTCCATAAAAGGAACAACTTTATTTTATATAGGTTTACACTAATAAATTAGGTCAGCCAATTAAGACTTCCCCAATGCACAAATAATTACACAACCCCTTGATAAGATACAAATGATACCTATAAAAAGTAAGCATCAATTAAAATCCATCAAATACAATCCGAGATCTGCAATTCACGCTCGCCTTCCATAATACACACTACATCTCTAAAGTCGGTCCCCAATAGGTCTTCTCCTGAACACAAGCCACAATTGATGTCACCAAGAGTCTTGCAACCCAAGAATAATAAAAAAGCATTCCTCAACATGTCTTCTTATATTCCTCAAGCTCGCATAACATGAATCTTTCTCACACTCAAGTTATCCTCAAAACTCAGAGACTACCTCTGTCACATTTCTCTACCACTATTTTGCAAACAATCTTCACCACAATCATTGTAACTCAAACAAATAGAAACATAAACTAAAGAAACCTTAGATATAAGTTCAAAGATCATCCATGTACACATCCTTATATTTGCATATTATGCAATAGTCATATAGCTCCCATACACTTCTATCAGTCATCCATGCACCAGTGATAACCAGTCTGTTAGTCTCATCATAAACATGTGTTGACATTAGTGACAAAACATGAATACAAACAACTAAAAAAGAAACCAATTCTAATAAATACATCCACATAAACATAAATTAGTATACATCAATACACATGAGACATGAAATTCATACATAAAATATGAACTATAAATACTCATTGGGAACAAAACCACACACACACACACACACACATACACACACACATCCAATAATTTTATACACAAAGTGTTATGTATGTGGAGCCTAATCAAACTTAGTTTGTTTCAGCATGGTTTCCCCCCAGACATATCTTTATCGGCCCCAAGCTCGGGGTCAAGGGGCAGAGCCCCTTGCAGGGTCCTAGGACAGCACCGCAGGTGGGGTCAAGGGGCAGAGCCCCTGATGGGGTCAAGGGGCCAAGGAGATGATATGGCTTCAATTCTACATGGAAGAATTGGGACATCCACAGGAAGATAATTACTTGTATTCAGATAGTCAGAGCGCCATTCATCTTGCAAAGAATTCTGCTTTGCACTAAAAAACAAAGCACATACAATTGCGATATCATTTCATCCAGTTAGTTTTGGATGATGGACAGTTAAAGTTGGAGAAGATACATACAAATGATAATCCAACATATATGTTTACAAAGGTAGTGACAAGGGAGAAGCTGAATTCCTCTTCAACTTCAGTTGGTCTTCTAGACTGAATAGAATAAAAGAACAGCAGAGTCCAGGGTGGTTTCTTTATTCTAGTGGGAGCTACAGGTTTGGTCGATCAGTCTCCAAGTGGGAGGATATTGTTATGGAGTCTGATCAGTCTCCAAGTGGGAGATTTTTATGTATGTGGAGCCTAATCAAACTCAGTTTCTTTTAGCATGGTTTCCCCCTAGACATATCTTTATCGGCCCCAAGCTTGGGGCCAACAATGACTTATTAATATTGTAAAGGGTCAACCATTGATTTTCTATTAGTCAGAGTAATTTTTGCCCTAATTAGGTTAGGTCAAATATGCTTGTGGAAAGGGCTTAGGGTTTCAAGATTTCATTATATGAGGAATTTTTCATAGGTTCCTGTGATGGTATTGAGTTGCAGGTTTCAGATTGTAATCGCTGGATAATAATAAAAATATTGGACTCGCTGTTGGTGGATGTAGCCCAGGGATTGGGTGAACCATGTTAAATCTCTGTGTCATTTGTGTTCTCTTCCATGTTTATATTTTCATTATTCTACTTATTATTCTAACAAGTGGTATTAGAGTGAGGTTTTTTCATTCGTTCTTTCATCTATTCTCTGAAGCAGGTCTCACGAGTTAGTGGGAGAGTCTCTTGGTTAAGTGGGAGAAATGGAAGACGAGGGTAGGCTGAAGGTTGATAAGTTTAATGGGCAGAACTTCCAGTTATGGAAGATGCAAATGGAGGACTATCTCTATTAGAAGGATCTATGGCAGACATTAGAGGGAATAGCCAAGAAAGAGGCTACAATGTCTAAGGAAGATTGGGATATTTTGGATAGGAAGGCACTGGGGAGTATTCGTTTATGCCTGGCACAATCAGTGGCATTCAATATTACTGGAGAAATGACAGCTAAAGATCTGATGGAAACCCTAGCGAAGTTGTATGAAAAGCCTTCAGCTTCAAACAAGGTATTTCTCATGAAGCATTTATTTAACATGAAAATGGTAGAAGGTGGA
>MU226068.1:2755053-2768699 GCA_018584345.1 Thuja plicata | reverse complement strand
TGGATTTCTCGGTTACAAAAGGTGAATGCGTTATCCACTACAGAGGCAGAGTATGTTGCTGCTACAGAGGCAGCCAAGGAGATGATATGGCTTCAATTCTTCATGGAAGAATTGGGACATCCACAGGTAGATAATTACTTGTATTCAGATAGTTAGAGTGCCATTCATCTTGTAAAGAATTCCACTTTGCACTCAAAAACAAAGCACATACAATTGCGATATCATTTCATCCGGTCAGTTTTGGATGATGGACAGTTAAAGTTGGAGAAGATACATAAAAATGATAATCCAATAGATATGTTTACAAAGGCAGTGACAAGGGAGAAGCTAACTTCCTCTTCAGCTTTGGTTGGTCTTCTAAACTGAATAGAATATAAGAACAACAAAGTCCAGGGTGGTTTCTTTATTCCAGTGGGAGCTACAGGTTTGGTCGATCAGTCTCCAAGTGGGAGGATATTGTTGTGGAGTCTGATCAATCTCCAAGTGGGAGATTGTTATGTATGTGGAGCCTAATCAGACTCAGTTTCTTTTGGTGCGGTTTCCCCCCAGACATATCTTTAGCGGCCCCAAGCTTGGGGCCAATAATGACTTATTAATATTGTAAAGGGTCGACCATTGATTTTCTATTAGTTGGAGTAATTTTTTCCCTAATTAGGTTAGGTCAAATATGCTTGTGAAAAGGGCTTAGGGTTTTGAGATTTCATTGTATGAGGGATTTTTTGTAGCTTCCTGTGATGGTATTGAGTTGCGGGTTTCAGATTGTAATCACTGGATAATAATAAAAATATTGGACTCTCTTTTGGTGGACGTAGCCCAGGGATTGGGTGAACCACGTTAAATCTCTGTGTCAGTTGTGTTCTCTTCTGTGTTTATATTTGCATTATTCTGTTTATTATTCTAACACAAAGCATAAAGCATACATGTGAATTCACTTGAACTAATGAGCATATATGTTAGTACAACATAACATATAAGGCATGTAGCAAAATTTACAAGGTGCACACATACATTTACTTAATTCACAAAGAATACATGTACAATATGAGTTATAAACAAAATTATAGTTAAGGAATAAAACATACATGTCACCATAAATCATGAGTCATAAAGTAAAAATATACTTAGAAACATGCAAAGCATAATTATATGGAGCAATAACATAATTAGAGTTCAAAAATGAAACATACATGTCGCAATAAAGAATGACTCATAAAGTAACAATATACATAGATACATTAAAAACATAAATATATGTAGGGTATGATAAATCTACAAAGAATAAGATATGCACATAAATATGAAGTAGTATACGTCAATACACATGACTCATGAACCACATACATAAAACATGAACTATAAATACTTGTAGGTAATGAAGCCATATATATATATATATATATATATATATATATATATATATCCAATAATTTCATACATAGAATATATCTAATATAATTAGAAAGGATTCCTAAAAGCCAAACGGATGTGGAATGTCACATATACAATATAAAAATAATATGTCCAAAAAAATCACATAGGCATACATAATATGTCCCTAATCTAGTCATTTCCCACGAGGAAACAAAATCATGAGTTTCCTTCAAATGTCGGGTGGATGAAGATGCAAAGGATGCTAGAGTCTTCTAAGTGTTCTCACTCGTCCTCCTCTCTACACTCCTATGGAGATCTAGTTGATAAAATCACAAGTATAAACATCAATAAGTAATATACATCACAATTGAATTAGAGGATTACATACAATATAATATACACTTAATACTAAGAAATAGTCATTTTTTTCATCCATAGGAGGGACACACTGATGATATAGAGTTACAAGTCCCTAAAACAAAAATAAAAATAATAAGTAAAATAAATACATGAATATCATTAAATTTTTCAATATGAACCATTAAAACAACAAATAAAATTAATCAATCTCTTCCATACCTCAGTCAATGCTTCAAAACTTACTAAAAATGTACCATAAATTTGATCCAATGAGTGATGAACACTAGGAGGATTCTTCGATGTCAACAACTGAAAATGAAACAACAAGAATATTATGTAGTTATCAAGAATACCTAAAAAATTTTTACATCACTAATGAATAAATGATACCTCTCTAAAAGTGTCACGATATACTTCACTACATGGTGCTAATGTCAAGGGTACACTATTAAAATAATGTACATGCACAATGAGTTATGAGATAGTCATTCATTTAATTATGTACTACTCCCATGTAGTAATTATATTCCTTTATTAGATATGTACCCATGGACTCGACAATGTTGTGAAAAAGGGGGCTGAAGGAACACTACCTCTTCTATGAACACTTTGACCATAAAGATTCTACTAAATTAGTTATTCATTCATTTGTAAATTAATATAATTAAATAAATTAAATGAACTTGAAAATAATTATCTTTGTATCCTTTATTAGATATATACTTGTGGACTTCGTGATGTCGTGAAAAAGGGGACTAGAGGAACACTTCCACTGTCATGAACACTTGACCCTATATTTTTATCATAACCATTCTACCAATTTAGTTATTAATTCATTTATAAATTAGATATAATAAAATAAATTAAATGAACTTGCAAATAATTTCCTCTCTATCAATGTTGAATGTTTCATTGAGAAATTCATCAGTCATAAATCCATCATCTATAGCTGCATATCCACCATCGTCACCACCATATGTGCACAAGGATCCACATGATTGAAAAAAGTGGGTTGAAACTTGATCCCTTGAAGACTCACCCATCTCACTCTGTACTAAAGGATTTAAACACTATATGATGGTCTGAGCGAGCAAACTAATGGTTCCTGGTGTGTCCACCTCAACAATATCCTTCACAATGGAAGAAATGGTAATGTGATATGTATGAGGTCTAGAAATGGGTTTCTTGACTATGTTAGGGTCATGTTTTCCCCCTGGTATATTGTGTGAGGACCACCTACCTCTACCCTTAAATTCTAAATAATCAAAATAATTTGGAACCTCATTAAGGAAAAACTCACAATATAGTTTCCTCAAAAAATATAAGGGAACCTTATGATTATTACAAGGAGGGCTATCAAAACCCATCCACCATCTATCCCAAAAATATTTTTTAATTCCTTCGTGGTGGCACCAATGGATGGAGAACCTCCTGTAATTGGGATTAAAAGATGCATTCATTCTAGGATCTGCAAAGAGGGAACACATGTTACTTTTGTTTACTTTTTTATTTTTTACATCCTCATATGATAATTTATTATGCATAATATGTTTTTCGCTCCTCTCATTTGGTTAACCATAAATTAATTTTTTCCACTAACAACACCTACATGGGTTAATATTGATTGCAATGAATTTTCAAGTGATTCCCTATGAGAATTTATTCCAATAGATTCTTTCAACCTGTCAATCAAAGCCTCTAATTGATTTTTATTATTCTCTATTTGGTTTCAAATATTTTCTTGTGTTCCTGATGGATGTCTTTGGATTGATGGAGGAGGTTGAGGCACATTTTCTTCATGAACTTCTTCATGAGGAGGTGGCTTAAGGTTTTATTGAGGTGGATGAACATCTACTAGAAATCAAACATAATTTAATTTAAACCCTATTTAAACTTATATTTTAATAAAAAAGAAGCTAAAAATGTAAATATACTCACCTCTTCAACCTCCTTGATGTCTTGGAGGTATTTTTGAGATGATCAAATACACCAAAAAAGAAAACTATGATCATGATATGGTGTACACCCTTCTAAAATTATACTCCTCTCTTTAACTCATGGCTTGGGTTTAGGGTTTGATTTTAAATTTATATTATTGACTACATATGGAGTGTTCCACATAGGCTTGGTATGTCCAAGTCTTAAGATTGGAACACTAAGCCATATGGAATGCACCTTATATGGCGTATGTTCTATACTTTCTAGGGGACCAAAATGATGAGTGACATCTTTTTGATCCCCCATCTTTGTGCACTTACCCATTTCTAAAGTTGTGGGACACAATCTTCCTATAGCTATACCTTAGCCAAATAAACTAGAATGATATCCACATCAATATTTACCTCATCCTCTTATTTATCACATTGTTTTATATATGGATCATCCTAGGAAATTTCCACTTGTGGGGAACCCTATGGTTATGCATGTTATTGGCCAACTAGAATATCTCATGGTGGTACCAATGAAGGATCCTATCCTTGATCTTTTGGAATATTCTCTATATGTGTATGGGAATATACATAAGAGGTCCTTACTACTGGTAAGCTTGCTATCTTCCCTTTCTTTCTCTCCTTACTGCCTAATGGTCACCTCCTCAGGCCTATGTACCATCTCCACAACCTCCATCATCATCTCCACCATCATGACCATGTCTCTCAACATCATCTAGTCCCTTCTTTATGGTTGTACTACATCCTCATACTCATCCTATAGAGGTGGAGAAATCTCATCAATATTTATAAGTCATAGAAATGAGTGATCTCTAAAATATGTCTCATACCATATTTTCATACCAGGATCCACAATATCTCTCTTCATCATCCATGCCTGATATGGAATAGCTTAAAAATCTATTTAGGTTGTCTCAAAATAAACCATAGGATCCCACTCCCTATCTCCTTGTGTGTCTGTGTAAACTCAATGGTACCCTAGTGCATTCATTGGATCTTATCAAATTGTCAAAGGACACATGCCAAATATATTTCTTAATGATATATAAGGTCCTTCCAATAAGCCAGTGAGTCTTACAAAAATAACCTAGATCCCTCACATCATCCTCCCACTCATCACAGCAGAGGTATGGTCTCCATATCAATGAATCCAAAGATTCATAAGCATGTCACCAATACTCCAAATTTACTAGCTTAGGCTAGGAATGCATGCCAACATAAGAGATAACATATGGTTTTCAAACACCTCTAAATCTAGTGCAAATGGGATGTGCTCCTAGACAAATATATGAGGCAGGGTAGTTCCTATGGAGAGACTAGTTTATCCATCATACACAAAATAGTGTAAATATGTTGGCAAGAGACATTGATAGGAAGTTTTTGTATGTTGTCACTGATGGAAACTACACACTAATCAAAATCCATCTTGTCATATTTTGATGATGCTGAAAGTTTGTTTGCAAATTTGGCTAAGTATGGAAGAACAAACCTAGTGTATAGGTTTTGGTATATGGATTGGTGCAGACACAGTTGATCAATTTTTGAAATGCAAAGCTAGGAGATTATTCTAAGAGACATTATATATCTATGTATAAGATCATAGTAGTTTATATGATCATTTGATGAATTTATCATCTTCTGAGTATCAGGTTAGCAGAGTTCAGTAAGAGACTAAGATAGTTTGTTTTTGGATTGATCATTGATCTTACTAGATTGATGATCCGATCAGTTTGATTTTAGAAGAAGTTAGAGCCAACGAAAGTGATGAATTCTATGTTCAAATTTGAGGTTAGGTACACATTTTGATGGGAGATTTGGCTAACACTTCACACTTTACTTATTTGGTTCCTAAGGCCAATAGTGAGCTTGGAAATTATTGATGATTGATATTTAAGGTCAATTTTTTGTTTTGATTAATATATGTGATGGTTGGATATGATTTCTATATGTTATATGTGATTGATGGATCAGTGATTAGAGGATCAGAAGTTTGAAAAGTTGTTTTGTTTGTGCTTCATTGGAATTGTATTAGCATTTTGATGTTGTTTCTTAGTTCACCTTTTATGGATGAATCTTTTTGTATGGAAGTGAGCCTCTGAAGGTTGTATACCTATTTTTTAATTGATCAGTGAGCTCTAGGTTGTAAGCCTGAATGTATGTGCATTCCCTATTGTACTTTCACCCCTAACAGGGTAACTTATTTATACAAAAGTAATATGGTGCAGGGGCACCCCTCCCAAGATGTACCAAACCATAATGAATAGGCCTCAAATTCCTAATGGATTATTGGATCCAAAACATTATAATAAGGTCCATTTGTAAGACCAATTGACAAGTAGGCAACACTTATAAGTCACTTGGTCAACCTTGGTCAACATGAGATCAAATTCAGTCTAGGATATGTTTTTGCGTGTTTTCTTGTCATTTGGATCTAAGTTTGTGAGTTGTCTTAGAATGCATAAAATGCCTTAGGAGAAATTTTTTCTCCAAAAGATGTAAAATTGCAAAATTTACAAAATGTGACTTTGCAAGAGAAGTTGCAATTTGAGTATTTTTGCTTTCTAACTTCCCCAATGGTCACATCTATTTGAAAAATAGTTGGGAATTTTGGTTGATGCCTATATGTACATGATCGAACCAAATTCAATAAAGGAGAGGAATGTATGTAAGTTATGGTATCAAAGAGTAAAGACAACTTTCTAGTTTATATTGTATTCTGTGAGTTTTCATGGTGTTTGGCATCATATGTTACATTGAATAATTTTAAGATCTAAATGGAGGGAAGGTCCTCTGAAATAGTTTTCTAATAAGTCTAGTGTAGGGACTTGAGGGATCCTTTTGTAGGATTCATTAATAGTTTCTGTGTCAGACACTCATTTGGGTTCAGAATAAGGGTTCCATACACAAATGGCCCTAACTTGAAATCTCACTAGTGGATCACCACGAACACTTGGGGAATTCAAGTTAGGGAAATGTATTGAAATATTTTAGAGTTTGGGGACTAGAAGTCATCGCCACTTGTTAGTAACACCAAGCCCTAGGCAAAGCATAACCATGTGTTTGGTCATAGTTTTTGAAGATTGACTGTGCACGAGGACTTTGGGAGTGGATTGATTGAATCCAATAGAGAATTGTTTGTATTTCCAATAGAAAGTATTAACTATCAGCAAGAAGGAATAATTTCTAGAAGACATATTGGCATAAGGAGTTCAACTATTGGTAGCCAAAAAATATCGGTTAAAAGAGAAAGTCACAATGCAACTGACAAGAAGGAAGAATAGGAAATGATCATTAGATCTAGGCTATTTTTTTACTTAAGGATCTTTTGAGCTCTAGAAATCCTATAGTCAGATCAAGCAAGATATTATGAAGGAACATTAAACCATTTCCACTCCCTAACACAATGTTTCCTTCCTAGCACACCTAGATGAGTAAGAGGTAAAAGGGATAGATTGTCCTTTAACGTGATGTTGAACAATAGTGATTGTTCATTGGGATTCTTTGTAGATGAATTGGGAAAGGTATTTTGAAGGTGTAGAGTCCTTTGTATAAGATCATCCCCTTTAGAGGGTTTAGGAACCTATCATAAGAAGGTTGAGACACCTAGACTCAAGGGCTCTACGTCAAGTGGTATCAGAGCTTTGGGGAATCCTAAAGGAAAGTATTCTATAATCATGTCTACAAATGACTTAGAGGGAGAAGAGGCTACAAGGAATGCCTCCAAGGGTAACCAATGTTGAACTTGCTAAGATAGTGCAAGATTTGGGAGTAGAGATAAGTAGTTTGAAAGGAAGAGTTGATAGGATGGAAGAAAGGTACTCAAAGAGAGCATGAAGAAGAAGAGGTTCCTGTAAAACAAAGATACCTTGTAAATTCCCTCAAATCTGTGGCTAGGAGAATGACATGAAATAAGTTAGATATGCCAATGTTTAGTGGAAAGATGAACCTAGAATTGGTCATGGAATGGATTGATACATTGAAAAGTTTCTTTAAATGTGATGATATCCCTGAGAATCAGAGAGTCAAGATAGAAAAATAAAAAATGAAAGGTGTAGCATTGACTTGGTGGAACTTCATCCAAGGAGAAAGGGTGAAGGAGGGGAAGAATATGATTTCCTCTTGGAAGGTGATGGTTACTAAGGTCAAGGAGGCCTATGTACCAGATGATTATGAGGTACAACTTCACAAAAGGAGAAAAAACCTAGGACAAAAGGATATGGATGTCAGTAGCTACACTGAAGAATTCCAAAAGCTTTGTTTGAAGTCAAAGACAGTGGAGAGTGAAGTTGAGAAGGTGGCCAGTGTTGAAGACAATTATTCAATTGTATATTGTCATTGATGCTACACAAATGTAGACACAATTGTAGTGATTTTCTATATTAACTAAGCTTTGTCAGTTAATGAAGGAAGTTTTGTATTTAACCGAGTTCACTTAGGCAATATAGTAAGTTTTGTTTCATCCGAGTAACGGTCGGGCATCGAAGGATTTCAGTCTTAACCGAGTTATGCATTTAGTGTCAGCTGACTAACAACAGTTTACACTTTATGTTTAATTTCTTAATTTTAGTCAACAGACTTAAGTTTTATTGTTTATTTGGAAGGTTATTCAAGCTGAATTGACAAGGGTTATCATATATATATATATATATATATATATATATATATATATACATGGCCAAGTTTGCATTGAATGGGAAATAGAGTTTTTTTTATATGAAGGATGAAGGCGAAGTAAGATGGAATTCTAATTAAGGAAAAAATATCCAGAATGAGCTACAAAAGAATATTTGATCAGTGAGGATCCAGTTAAAGCTAGAATAGAGATCTAAATTTGCAAAGATAGTTGCTTCTTAAATCAGGTCAATCTCATTGTTACTCTCTAACAATTGTAGCAGTGATCCAAATCTCTTGATAGAGTAGACTTAACAGTTTTTCATAAATCCTCTCACAAGGTGACATTTCTACATTAAAGTATTTGAAGACCTCTAACAAGCCCACTCCTAATAGGGTGATTAAATCCTCTAACAAGGTCACACCTTATATTGTGTTTTGTAACCTTTAACAAGGTTGGCTACTAATAGGGCTCACTTTAGAAGAGTGAAAAATAGTAACTAGTTGCAATTGGTGGTTTTCCCAAAATTGGGTTTCCATGGTAACTCTTGGTGTCATCTATGTACATGTTATTTTCTTTATGATTTAGGTTTATGCACTCAATCACTAAAGGATAATTATATTTAATATCTTAATATTGCTTTGTTAATCGAGTGACGATAAAATATCTTTTATTAACCGAGCAAAGTGATAAGTTTGATTAAGACATCTAAGGGACTTGGATTTGTTTTTGTAGTAAATGATTCACCCCTCCCCTCTCAGTTACTCAACTCATTTCCAACAATTGGTATCAGAGATTTTGGTGCTTTCAAGGAAGGTTTCAAGGCCTAAGATAAAGATCAAAGATGTCTTATAGATACTGGTATCTACTACTGGAGATACTAGTTTGCAATTCTTGGACCACAAGTATGTGGAACCACCTAGACCTATGTTTGTGGATCAAATGGTGGACATGAAGAATCATAACATAATGATGATTGATATAGCTTCTTCATTCAGCTATTCAGAATTTGATGAAGTCAAGGAATTCCCTACAGCCTATGATATGTGGAAGAAACTACATGATATCCATGGAGGAGATGAAAATATAAAGAGAGACAAAGCATAGAGTCTCAGAGGTCAGTTCGATCAAATGAAAATGAAAGAATAAGAGATTACAAAATACAGTGATAGGATCAAGAAAAGTGTCAGTGTCATCAGAGATGTTGGTGGACAGATTGAAGGAAAAATAGTGGTTAGTAAGGTATTAAGAACTTTACTCCCTATCTATGCAATTAGAGTTTCAGCTATTCAAGAGATGAGGTGCAGTAATGATATAACACTAGATGCATTGGTTGGAAGGGTGACAGCTTTTGAGTTGGACAATTTTGACAATTATTCTCCTAATCCTAGAAATTTTGAGTTTGCATTCAAAACCAAATTAATCCTTGGTAAGATGGACATAAACTCAAGAGGAAAACAAAATGATAATGATAGTGATGATGAATCTGATGATGAAGATCTAGAAATCATTTAAGCACTACTTGCAAAGAGAGCTGCCAAAGGAAAAGGAAAGTACAAAGGAAGAATACCATTGATTTGCTTCTCATGTGACGAAGTTGGCCACATTGCCACTAAGTGTCCAAACAAAGAAGACAAAGATGATAGAAAGTTCAACAAGTACAAAGGCAAGAAAGATTTAAAAAGTTACAAAAGACACAAGGACAAAGGTAATAAATCTCATTATATTGCAAATGATTTTGATAGTGATGAAGATGAAATGGTTTACATTGCTATTAAGGGTGAGTCAAATAATGAAGAAAATGAAAAGACAACATTTTTCTCTCATGTTAATGACACTTGGATAATTTATAGTGGTTTTTCTCACCACATGACTGGTGATAAAACACAATTTGAACATCTTGAGCACTATGATGGTGGGAGTGTCAGATTTGGGAACAATGAAGCTTGTTATGTGAAAGGGAAAGGTTGTATTGCTCCAACTTAAGCAATCAAATGTGGCAATGCTTATTGGGTAGAAGGACTGAGGTGTAATCTACTGAGTGTGGCACAACTAAATAACATTGGTTTTAAGGTAGAATTCATGAATGGAAAGGCCAAGCTTCTGGATGGTAAGGGAAACCTAGTTGGAACTGGCAAGCAAACAAAAGGTAATCTATTATATCTTGATCTCACTAAAAGTTCATGTTTTATTGCACAAGTAGAAGAAAGATGGTTATGGCATAAAATATTGTGTCATGTGAGTTTTTATAACCTAGTCAACATAAGCAAGAACAAAAGAGTAAGAGATATTCCTATTTTGAAGAAACCTGAATTGGCAATATGCAAACAATGTCAAATTGGGAAGATGGGCAAAACTAGTTTCAAAAGAAAAAATTACAATACTGAAGAAGTCTTGGAATTAGTGCATACTGATCCATGTGGACCAGTTGGTACAACAAGTTACACTAGAGAGAAGTATTTCATTCTATTTTTTGATGATCATTCTAGAATGATGACTATTATGTTTCTCAAAGAAAAATCAAAAGCTTTTCAGAAGTTCAAGTGGTACCTTGCTAGAGTTGACAAGGAAACAAGAAATAAAATAAAATGCCTAAGATATGATAGAGGAGGTGAATTGATCAAGTGATGAGTATCTACTCCCGGTACACCAAAAAAAAATGGAATAGAAAAAAGAAGAAACAAATCTATAATAGATTATGCAAGAACCTTGATGATTGAGAAGAATGTTGCAACCAAATACTGGAAGGAAGCTATCAGCACTATAGTTCACACCTTGAACAGAGTACAACTGAAGAAAGGTACTAATCAAACACCCTTTGAATTATGGTATGGCTATAAACCCAATGTTTATTATTTTAAAGTATTTGGAAGTAAATGTTACATCTCGAAGGAAGAAATAAATGGAAAATTTGATGTAAAAGGTGATGAAGGTATATTCCTAGGCTACTCCTGTAAAAGAAAAGCATATAAATGTTTGAATATTTCTACTCATAAAGTCATAGAAAGTGTACATGTAAAGATTGATGATTTTGTAGAGAGAAGTGAAGAATAGAGTAGTAAAGAGCTTGAGGACTACATGAACTTTGTGTATTATGATCCTGATACTATGCCTATGACACAAGAAATGATGATTGGACAGAAACCATGCCAACCACTAAATTCAAAAACACAAACTTTGATACAACCTATACAACCCAAGCTGCTAACAATTGCAACCAAGTCTTAGATAGAGGGAACTGAGTCTTAGATAGAGGCAACTGATTCTCAGATAGAGGAACCCAAGTCTCAGTCAAAAGAGAAGAACAAGATGTTTGAGCATGGTGAACCAAGTAATGCAAGCCCAGAATCAAAGAGGAAGGAACCTGTACTTGCCAAATATGTCAGAAGACATCATGCACATGAGAAAATAATTGGAGATCAGATAGAAGGTATAATGACAAGAAATAAACTTAAAGGTACATGTTTTCTTAGTGAAATTGAACCTAGATCCATTAAGGATGCTTTGAATGATGAAATTTGGATGGAAGAAATGAATGAAGAGATTGAGTAGATAGAAAAGAACAAGACCTGGACTCTTGTGCCTAGACCAAAAGACACAAATGTGATAGGTACTAAGTGGGTTTTTAGAAACAAGTTGAATGAAAAAGGTGAAGTTTCTAGAAACAAGGCAATATTAGTGTGTAAAGGATATGCTCAAGAAGAGGGTATTGATTATAGAGAAACTTTTTCTCCTATTGCAAGACTTGAAGGAGTCAGAACTCTTCTGGCATATGCACCACATAAAGGATTCAAGGTATACCAAATGGATGTAAAATCTATATTCTTGAATGGAATTCTAGAAGAGGAAGTCTATATTGAGAAACTTGAAGGTTTTGTTGATCCGAACAAAAGAAATATAGTTTGCAAATTGTACAAATCTTTGTATGGACTAAAGCAAGCTCCTAGAGCTTGGTATGAAAGATTGCATGGCTACCTGGTAAGTATTGGATTTCAGAGAACTAATGAAAATAGTAGCTTGTACATCAAAGAAGGACCTCAAAACAAGATACTATTAGTAGAGATATTTGTTGATGATATACTACTCACTGGACATCATGATTTATGCAAAGCATTCTCTGAAGCAATGAGTAAGGAATTAGATATGTCTATGTTTGGAGAAATAAAATTCTTTGTTGGTTTACAAGTTCATCAAATGAAGGATGGTATCTACATTACTCAATCTAAATACATCAAAGAGATACTAAAGAAATTTGGAATGGAAGATTCCAGACTAGTTGGGAAACCTATGTCTACTGGACATAAGTTGTCTAAGGATGATGTCTCAAAGGAGGTAAATTAGACTACAAATAGATCCATGATTGGTAAAATTCAATATGTTGTTCACACTAGGCCTAACATTTCAAAGAACCCTATGATGCATACTAAGACTAAGCATATTGCAATAAAGTATCAATTCTTGAGAGAATTGGTTCAAGACAAGTAAGGTTGGAATATGTGAATACTAAAGAAAAAATTGTAGATTTATTCACAAAACCTTTACCTAAGGATGCATTCTTGTATCTTAGAGGAAAGCTAGGGGTGATTCCCCTAACTGAGGTTCACTAAAGCCTAGATTAGTGATGCATCAATTGAGCTATAGTGGAGATCTAAAAAATTGATGCAGATTGTCAGAGCTTATTGCATATGAATCAGTACATCAAGTACATTACAATTTCATGGAATGGTGTCTTTGTCATTGGATTTCAAAGAGGGAGAGATTATTGATTTCATGCCAAAGAAATCATTGAGGGAAAGAAATCAATATATCAAAGGGAGAATTTTTTTTTCAGAAATAGAGATTGATGTAAGAGGGAGAAATCTGTATTTCAGTGATTGTGAAGATAGAGGGAGTTTTCTGGATGAGAATCAGAATAAAGCTAAGGACATTATAAATTTTGTTCTTGTTTTTGTTGCTCTAAAATTATTTGTATAATTACATTTTGTGTTTCCATCAATGCCAAAGAGGGAGATTGTTGAAGATAATTAGTCAATCCTGTATTGTCATCGATGCTACACAAATGTAGTTATTTGATGTATTAACCGAGCTCTGTCGGTTAATGAAGGAAGTTTTGTACTTAACCGATTTCACTCAGGAAATACAGTAAGTTTGGTTTTAGTGGATTAACGGTTGGGCATCGAAGGATTTCAGTGTTAACTGAGTTATGCATTTAGTGTCAGCCGACTAACAACAATTTACACTTTATGTTTAATTGGTTAATTGCATCCGTCATACTTAAGTTTTATTGTTTATTTGGAAGGGTATTCAAGCTGAATTGACAAGGGTTATCATATATATATATATATATATATATA
>MU226068.1:2742780-2754980 GCA_018584345.1 Thuja plicata | reverse complement strand
ATAATATCCAGACTGAGCTACAAAAGAATATTTGATCAGTAAGGATCCAGTTAAATCTATAACAAAGATCTGAATCTACAAAGATAGTTTCTTCTTTAATCAGTTCAATCCCATTGTTACTCTCTAAAAATTATAGCAATGATCCAAATCTCGTGGCAGAGTAGACTTACTAGTCTTTCATAAATCCTCTCACAAGGTGACATTTATAGATTGAAGTGTTTAAAGACCTCTAACAAGGCCACTCCTAATAGGGTGATTAAATACTCTAACAGGGTCACACATTACAGTGTGTTTTGTAACCTTTAATAGGGTTGGCTCCTAATAGGGCTCACTTCAGAAGAGTGAAAAATAGTAACTAGTTGCAATTGGTGGTTTTCCCAAAATTGGGTTTCCACGGTAAATCTTGGTGTCATTTGTGTACATTTTATTTTCTTTATGATTTATGTTCCTACACTCAATCACTAAAGGATAATTATATTTAATATCTTAAGATTTCTTTGTTAACCGAGTGATGGTAGAATATCTTTTATTAACCAAGCAGAGTGAAAAGTTTGATTAAGACATCTAAGAGACTTGGATTTGTTTTTGTAGTAATTGATTCACTCCTCCCCTCTCAATTACTCAAATCATTTCCAATAGCTAGATATTTAAATAGCCTAAGGATGAACACTCGGGATAAGTTAAATATTTGCAACCTTGAGACATTCAAAAAATGTTACCAATTGGCATTGAAGGTAGAAGAAAAGATAAAAGGGAGAGAAGAACATAATAATAGGGGAAGAGGAAAGAATGATTTTAGTAGAAAAGGAAGAGGAATGTTTAGTGGAAGGGGGAAAAATTGTAAACCCCATGGTGAATTTGTTCATGAAAAATCTCAAGGAGAAATCAATTCTAGAGGTGGATACAGAGGTAGAAGATCAAATAGCAGAGGAAGATTTGGAGGGATAAATGGAGGTCCTATGAGGTACTATAACTGCAACCAATTTGGTCAGGTCCTACTCATAGATGTCCAGAAAAAGTGGGATCAAACATGCAAGGTGAAAGGAGAAAAAACCTAATCCAGAATGATGCACAAAGTGTCAACTCACCCTCCACGGAGTTGGATCTAGAAGAGGGATTATGTCTGATGTTGAATAGGACACTCTTGTAAGAAACTAAACCCAAGGAGCCACCACAAAGGAAATCACTCTTCAAGACCAACTGCAAAAGTCATGGTAAGGTTTGCAAACTTGTTGTTGATTCTAGTTCTGGTGAGAACCTAGTATCTAGAGAAATGGCATAAAAGTTAAAATTGGAAAGATTACCCCATCCCAACCCATCCCAAGTATCTTAGATCACTAAATGAAAACAAATATTAATCAATAAACAAGCATGGGTATATTTATCTATAAGGGAATACAAGCATAGAGTATTGTGTGATATTGTGGAGATGGTTGTATGCCACCTACTATTAGGTTACCCTTGGAAATATGGCCTAAAAGCACACCATGATGGGATGAAGAATAACTACTCAATCAATAAACATGGACATGTATACACTATGAAGCCACTACCTGATCCTCAATCAGGTAAACAAAAATAACCAATGGTGATGTTGATAGAAGAAAAGGAGATGGCTCAAACCATCAAGGAAGCTAAGATAGGCTATGCCTTAATCATGAAGTAAAATGAAAAGATAGAGCCTAGATAGTTGCCCACAGAAGTAGATGGGTTGTTGGGGAGATATAAGGGTGTAATTACAGGAGACTTACCAGATACCCTACATCCTCTAATGGGCATTTTTCACCAGATTGATTTCATCCATGGTGCTTCATTACCAAACAAGGAAACTTATAAACTTACCCTTGATCAGACTATAGAAGTGACTAGACAAGTATAAGATTTTCTAGATAAAGGGATAATTCAAAAGACCCTAAGAACATGTACAATACCAAGTATATTAGCTCCTATGAAATATGGAAAATGGAGGCTATACACTAATTCTAGGGCAGTGAAAAAAATAACAATCGGATACAAATTTCTGATTCCATGGATTGAAGAGTTGTTGGACTAGTTAGGGTTGCATGCTACTTTTACAAGATAGACCTTAAATTGGGCTATCACCAAATTAGGATAAGGCCAACATATGAGTGGAAGAATTCTTTTAAAACCACATAACATTTATATTAATGACTTGTCACACCATTTGGTCTCATTAATGCACTGAGTACATTCATGAGGTTGATGAATGAAGTACTCCATGATTTCATTGGTAAAATGGTTGTTATATATTGAAAGAAAGTTCAAAGAAGAACATTTGGAATATCTTATTCAAGTCCTAAAAATACTTCATGAATACAATTTATTATTAAATTTGGAAAAATGTGTTTTTATGCAACAGGAACTAACCTATTTGGGTTTTGTGATCTCCAAGGGTACTTTAAAGATGGGTCCACAGAAGGTGGAGCTTCCATGGGTTGGAAACCTTTTACAACAATTTCATTAAGATTTTTAGTGATATATGTTCACCACTACTTGACACCATCAAAGGGGGAAGGAAAGTGAAGTTCTAATGGAAAAACAAGGAAGAAGAAGTATTTGAATACCTCAAAGGTAGAGTGGCTCAGATCCCCATCCTCACACTTCCCGATTTTAATAAAATCTTCACATTAGAGACAAATGCAAGTAATTTGGCCATTAGTGCAATCCTTAAGCAAGAAGGTAGGCATGTTGCCTTATTCTCTAAAAAATTGAATGAGGCTAAAAAATGTATAATACCTATGATTTGGAACTCTATGCAATGATAAAAGTACTTAAGAAGTGGAGGCATTACCATTTTCAAAAATAATTCATTGTTTTCACATACAACCATGCATTAAGCTTCTTGAATGGTTAGGACAAGATTAGTAGCAGACACATGAAATGGGTTGAGTAGTTACAGGCATACACATTGACCATAAAACATAAGAAGGGTGCACAAAAAAAAATGTGGCATATGCCCTCAGTAAAAGAGTGCATTTTCTGCAAGAATTGCAGATACAAAGAATATGGATTGATGCCCTAAAATACTTGTACAAAAGTGATCCAAATTTTGGTGAAGTATATCACATTTGTACTACTTTCTTAGTTGCATACCATACATTGTATTCTGATTTCATGTTTCAAAATGGGTTTTGTTCAAAGGGGGATAGTTGTCTATCCCAAAATGTTCAATGAGGGTAAATATCATTAAATAAAAGCATTGCGGAACTATGGGGGGTTACTTTGTAATTGATAAAGCACTTGAATTGGTTAGAATATATTATCATTGGCCTAGAATGCAAACTGGCATTAGGAAGTTTGTTGATTCTTGCACAATATATTAGAGGGCCAAGGGAGTTAAAAAAAATTAGGGACTCTATCAACCATTGCCAATTCCAAAAAAATCTTGGGACAATGTTAGCATGGAATTTGTTTTGGGGTTTCCCAGGACAAAGCAATGATTTGATAGTGTATTTTTTATTGTATATAGATTCAGAAAGATGGCACACTTTGTTCCCTGTAAGACTACAAATGATGCATCCTATAATTCCAACTTGTTCTTTAAAGAAGTGGTAAGAATACATGGATTACCTTCATCAATTATTTTTAACAGAGGTACAAAATTCTAGGGTCATTTTTGGAGGACTCTTTGGAGGAAGATAGGAACAAACCTTTCCTTTAGTTCTTCTTACCATCCTCAAACAGATGGGTAGACTAAGGTGGTTAATATATCACTTGGAAATTTGTTAAGATGTCTGACCAAACAACATTCACAGTCTTGGGAGTCAATTCTACCACAAGCAGAGTTTGCATTCAATGATTCCATAAACAAGAGCATAGGTAAAACTCCTTTTCAGATAAACTATGGCATTCATTCTAGAGGGGTGATGAAGTTAAGGGATTTTACAAATGATTTAAAAACTAGTGCCCAAAGTGTGGAATTAGTAGAATTAATCCAAAATGTTCATAAACAGGTGAAAGAGACTTTGAAGTCTAACACCAAGAAATATTAAGCATAGGTAGATTAGAAGAGGAGATACATCAGTTTCAAGGTGGGAGATCAAGTATGGGCTTATTTAACCAAGGGAAGATTTCCTAAAGGAAAAAAAACTAAGTTGTAGATGAGAAAGATTGGCCCTTGCCAAATCTTACATAAATATTAGTAATCCCACTCCATTCAAGGGTGATGCAATTTCTAACTCTTCTTTTCTAGATAATCATGGTGCATAGGTTGAATGGCTTAAGGATCTTCCTCCTAGCCAACCACTATAATTGGAAAAGGTGTTCGATTCCAAAGTGGTGAAATAGACAAGAAGTAACACCTATAAGGATTACTTAGTCAAATGGAAGGGGTTAGCAGACTTGGATGCTATTTGGATGGATGAAGAAATGATTACCAAACATGGAACCACACTTCAGAAGTTTCACTCAAGTGAGAAACTGAGTTTCAAAAGCCAGGGGAGTATGGAATAGGGTAATCCCTACCAAGATGTACCAAACTAGAGTTAATAGGCATCAAATTCCTAAGGGATCATTGGATCCAAAACAATGTAATAAAATCCATTTGTAAGACCAATTAACAAGTAGGCAACTTTTATAAGCCACTTGGTCAACCTTGGTCAACAGATCAAAATTTAGTCTAGGATATGTTTTTGTGTGGTATTTGGTCATTTGGATCCATTTGGGGTCTGTGAGTTGTCTTATAATTCATTAAATTCCTTAGGAGCAAAATTTTCTCCAAAAGATGTAAAATTGCAAAAGTTGCAAAATGTGACTTTGCAAGATGATGTAACACCAAGGTCCAGTTGTTACCGAGAGTCAGCCTGAATCTCCTCTAAGGTCTCTTGCATAAACCTTATAGGTTATTATCTCACCCTAGCTTGAGTGAGTCACTAAGATCTTCACCTCAAGTGCCCTAGATCTGGTTTACACCGTAAAGATACTAACTCATGCTATAGAATCTATTAGGATAGATTCATTCTCCAAGATAAACTGACGGTTTCAACCTGAAGAACACAATCATACACCCTGCACATGAAATCCATCTCATAAAGTGTTCTCTATATTTACAAGAACTAATCTATTACAAAGATAATCTATCTTTTGATTGCTCTCTCTTTCTTGCTTCTTCTCCTCTCTAAAATACAATCTTCTAACTATATATCTAACCCTTGAAATATCTTCAAAATATCTCGTTCTTGTTGACAACTTCAACCACCCTGCTTAGGCAGCCTGGTTGAACCATAAATGACCCACCCATCACTAGAATAGGTGTCATTATTCATTCCAAGAAAAAATGACACGTTGGGTGTTGTTGTAGTTGACCCAGCTGGTCACACATGTTACATCCCATGTTTCTTGGGTCATTAACTAACATTATAGAGCACCAGTATTGACTTCATTGAGAAAAAAAATGACCATTGGTGAACATAGAAACTTCAACACTAAGCGTCAACACCAAACCTGAAAAAAACCAGCAACCCTGAGCAACATCACTGAGAAACATCCCCGAGAGACATTACCAATGAACATTCCTGAGAGTCATTACCGACGGACATTCCCGAGCACCAGTATCTCTTATCTGCATATAATCATTCTTCGATTGCTATAGCCTTGTTGCATTTCCAGAGGTTTCTAAGCTACCTAAACACACATTCTTACTAGGAAACAACTACTTAAGCAACTATGGTGTTTGTTCACTGATTGACCTTAGTCATTACAAGAATGGTAGAACAAAAAACCTTACAAACCAAAAATCTTATATCCTAGAAATTTTCCTAACCTTAGGTGCTCCTACACCATACTCCCCAAACAAAAAGAAATCAACTTCCAGGTGATTGGAGTAAGTTAGGATTGATGCCTAAATTCTTGAAATTGGTTTCATGTACCCATGTAGCCTCGGAATCAGTTTGTCCTTTCCATTTGACTAGATGTTCCATATAGGTCTATCTTCTAGTCTATTTGGCCACTCTTGAATTTAGAATCTTGTATGCCTTCAATTTCAGCACAACAAGAAGTTTGAGTGCTTTGAGATCCTCGGTATCTCCTATGAGATCACAACCTCCATCTAGAATTGGTCCTTTATAGGATACCAAATCTTCCACATTAAAAATAGGAGATAATCCTATGTCTATAGGAATATCAACTTTAGATGCATTAGACCCATACTTTTCCATTATTGCACAAGGGCGTATCTTCCTCATCTGAAGTTTACTTGGAACTCATTTCTGTAACCTTGCTTTGTTTAGGTGCACCATGACCAAATCTCCAACCTAAAATTGAATATCCCATTTCCTTGCATCCACCTTTTGTTTGGTGTGAGTTGTACTCTCTATCAATGCTTCTTTAACTAAGTCATGGACCTCCTTCATGGATTGAACAAAATCTTCAGCATACCCACTCCTTTATGTATTGCTTCCAAGATCCCTTAATTCACATATACCCCTAGGATGAATCCCATACACTATTTCAAAAGGGCTCTTTCCAGTGGATTTGTTAACTGTATCATTGTAGGCAAATTCTGCTTGAGCAAGTAAATGATCCCATGATTGTCCAAACTCCTTTGTAAGGCATCTCAAAAGATTTATTAAGCTTTGGTTCACCACTTCAGTTTGACCATTGATTTGTGGATGGTATGCCAAGCTAAAAGAAAGATTTGTACCAACCTTCTGCAACAAAGTTTTCCAAAAATGACTCATAAACTTGGAGTCTCTATTAGATACAATACTCAAAGGTAATCCATGTATCCATATTTCTTCTCTAAAGAAAATATTGGCTATGTAACAAGCATCATGTGTGGTCTTGCATGGCACAAAATGATCATCTTGCTGAACTGATCAACAATCACAAAGATGTTGTCCATTCCTTGCTTGGTCTTCGGTAGTCCAACTACAAAATCCATACTAAGGAATTCCCATGGTATGTCTGGGATAGGAAGGGGCTGATACAATCCTGCATTGGATGAAGTCCCTTTTGCCTTCTGACAAACCATACAAGTCTCTACATACTTTTGGATGTCCCGAGTCATTCTTGGCCAATAGTAATATCTCTTGACCAACTCTAGAGTCTTATTCAACCTGAAATGTCCACTTAAGGAACCATTATGTTTCTCATGTACTATATTCTCTCTCATGGAACCTCTTGGTACACAAAGCTATCCTCCCTTAAATAGAAGATCTTCTTGAAGAGTATACTCTGAATATTCACTATGAAAATGATTTTGATACTCCTGACATACCTTGTATGTTGCTGCAAAGTCTTCATCTGTTGGATATAGATCTTTGAAGCTTTCAATGCCAATGCTCCTTAGTTGAACTTCTTGCACTGTGAGTAACCTTCTACTCAATGCATCTTCTACCTTATTCTATACTCCCTTCTTATGCTTTATATTGAAGGTGTAGGCTTGGATGTACTCCATCTATTTCATATGCTTATGGCTCAATTTATCCTACAAACTCAGAAAACTCAAAGCCAGATTATCGGTAAAGACAACAAATTCCTTGGGAAGGAGATAATGTCTCCATTTCCTTAGTGCTTATACTAATGCATACAATTCCAAATCATATGAGGAATAATACTTCTTTTCATCACTGAGTTTCTCACTATGAAAAGCTATTGGATTCCCTTCTTAACTCAATATTGCAATGATAATAATATTACTAGCATCACATTCCACAGTAAACAATTTGTCAAAACTAGGAAGTGTCAATATCAGTTGAGTCACTATCCTCTTCTTTAGATGCTCAAATTCTTCATCATCCTGGTCATTCCATTGGAACTTGGCTTTAATACCTCCTTTGATGGTATCTAAAATAGGTGCACTGATTTCACTGAACTGTTTGATGAACTTTCGGTAAAATTGTGCCAAACCATGGAAGCTTCTTACCTCCATAGCTGATTTCGGTGTAGGACAATTCAAGATTGCTTCCACCTTGCTGATATCCATCTTCAAGTTACCTTTTGAGATAACAAAACCTAGATATACCAACTCTTGCTTCATGAACTCACTCTTTTCCAAGTTGATTGTCAACTTTTCTTCATGCATTCTTTGCATTACCAATTGTAAATGTCTAAGATGATCCTCTTTTGTTTTACTGAACACTAGGATGTCATCTATGTACACTACAACCCATTTTCCAATGAAGTCCTTAAAAACCTCATTCATCAATCTCATAAATTTACTTGGGGCATTTGACAACCCAAAAGGCATGACTAGCCATTCATACAATCCTTCGGTAGTCTTAAAAGAAATCTTCCACTCATCTCCCTCTTTAATTATGATCTAATGATATCCACTCTTAAGATCTATCTTGGAGTAATATCTAGCTCCACCAAGACAATCCATCAAATATTCTATCCTTGGTATTGGGAACCTATACCAGATAGTAATCCTATTTATGACCCTGGAATTGGTACACAACCTCCAAGTACCATCCGTATTCGGGGCTAAGACTGTGAGAACAACACAAGGACATCTGCTCTTTCTAATAAACCCTTGGTCAATTAGTTCCTAGATTTGGTTAGAAATATTTTCATTCTACTATGGATTCATCTTATAAGCAGCTTTATTTGGAAGTGAAGCTCCTGGAATGAAGTCAATTTGATGACTAATAGATCTATCAGGTGGTAGGGTAGTTGGTTGACCATCACTAACTATGGCCTGATATTGAGTTAACAACCTTTGGATCTCTAAAGGCAACTCTTCCCTCTCATTTCTCTTTTCACCTCTTGGTTTTAGAACCAAAGAAAATCCTACTCCATCTTCTTCTAATGTCTTTAATAATTCTTTCTCACCGACCAACAGTAGGTTGTGACCTCTTTTCTTCTCCTTCTCTTCTTCCATGATTGATTGTACCCTGAAAGTTATTCCATCTTTCTTGAATGATAGGAGTTCTCAGCTCCATCATGAACTGTAGTTGGTTCATACTACCAAGGTCTACCTAATAGCAGATGACATGCATACATGGGTAGGATATCAAACAAAACTCTATCCTTATACCTCCCTATGGAGAATTCTACACAAGCCTACTCATTGACTATTACATGTTGCTCCTTATTCAACCAAGTAACCTTATAAGGATTAGTGTGAGGAATCCTTCTCAATTTTAACTTCTCAATAGCTTCTAAGGAAACTATATTATTAGTAGAACCTGAATCTATGATAACTTTAAAGACCTTACCGAGTATTTTGCAATTGACTCAAAAAAATGATCTTCTTTGGCTTGGCTCTTCTTTGATAGGTTCCTTGAGGAGTGTTCTCCAAACCATCAAATTCTCTCACATCTCTGATCTTATGGGGACTTCTTTAGTCTTCATGCTAGAAGACTCTTCTTGCACATAGTTAGCTCTTTTCACTCTTCCTTGTGAAGTAGAGCTCTTTGCAGGACACTGATATGCAAGATGCCCAAACTGCTGACAGTTATAGCACTTCATAGAAGAGAAATAAAATTCTCTTCCCTGATTATCAGTTCTTCCTCTTGAACTATTATTTGATCCTCTTCCTCTGTTGTAACCACCTCTAGTTTTTCAGTCTTGTTTCTTCTTGAACTTCTCTTCCCCTTTGAGGGCTGATGAGTCGATCTAATGGCCATCTTTTATAACACTTTTACTATCTTTTTAACAAGTTTACTTACAACTGATACTTGAACTTATGGTTTATATATATATTATGTATGAAAAGGACATAAGTAGGAAGGTAGATAGTAAAAAGGCTATGGAGGTATGATGCTTGGAACTTATGATCTTACATGATAAAATGCAGAAGTAATATAGTAAATGAATGATTCCTTTCCTATGTTGTGTTTGTGGGTAGTTTTCTTCCTGTAGCCACATGTCTTGCAAGAGCATTAATTAAGTTTAATATTTTCTTCTAAATATTAGTGATAAAGATATGTACATGTGTCAAAGATGGTATGTGTGTGATAATCCTTTTGTAGGAATCAATGGAGCAGTTCTAAAGACTAGCATTGTGGCACTGAAGAAGTCAAGTTCGGTTGCTCTCACCATAGACTACGAGATGAACTAGTTAAGAGCATATGAGCCAGGTGAAGTGTTGTTGCAAGATCTCTGAGGGAAAACTGGGTCAATATATTTTCCTATCGTATGCCGCATGTGGATTTAGTGCCATCGTGTGCTACATTATGGGGCAATTTATTAATCAACTACCATATTCTATTGAGATATTTTGTATTGATTACGATCCTCATCTGATGGAGTGATCTTAGGTTTAGATTGTAGTGGTAGTTTTCCTTTAAATAAGTTGACTGCTAAACTCTGGAGGCCAACGAATCAGTTAGTTTTATGTAATCATTTTGTAATATAGTTGTAAAAGAAATACAGAATTGTTCTTACATATTATGTTCATGCTTTGCAATTAAATGATATCTCCAGCTTTTCATCTTTGAGTTTTATTCCATTCACTCTTCCATGGGGGCCCACACAGAAGGTGAAGTAGTTCATAGTTAGTAGCAACTAGTTTCAGAGTTATCAGTAGGAATTAGTTCAGAGTTCATTCAAAGCATCTAGGACTAGGTTGCCCCTACATTCATTGGTAACATAACTGTTGATTGTTCCTGTAGCATAAGTAGATAGTTGAGTTTACTTCTGTAGCATTTTGTTCTTCAAAGCTTTAGATTAAATTGCTCATTTTAGTTCCTTGTATAGTATCTCTCCAAAATTTTGTTAGTTTGAGTAGGAAGTGATGACTTCTAATATAGATTAGAGCATATATTTTGTAGACATTATTTGAAGTTTATGTCCCTGGTTTACTATTCAATGAGTTTAGCATAATATTTCTAGCATGATAATTGGCCTATTTTGTTACAAAGCCATTGTTAAAAGGGTGCATAATCCTTAACTACAAAGGTATTATAGTGAGCAGTCATTTTTGGTGACACTACTGGGGAATGGTGTCAATCTAATCTAGCCTAGAGTCATTTTAGACTTAGTTTAGCATTTTTTTTATGCATATGAGAAGAGATCATCTTGGGCATTTTCTCCCTTGTAATTATCAGGCTAGACCTCTTGAATTAGTTGTTGATATCTTTTATCCTAAAATCAAGGAACCCCAAGTTGCAAATGAAGAAGTTGAAGAAAAATTTGAGAACGTGTTTGAAGATGCATTTGACCACTTAACATCATCATCATCATCATCATCCTCTGAAGAATCCTTGCATCTAGACAAAATTTTTGCAGAGCTAGAAGATTTACTACAGCATCCAAGGCCTCCTCTAAGGATGGCCCAACCAAATTTCCCTTTCCCCATTCCTCCTCAATAGGGAAACCAAAATTTGAAGAACATACCCTCTGCGGTAGTGCCCAAGTTCTATGGCCTCATCACCGAAGACCACTAGACCTTCCTCTTTGTGTTTGATGTCCTTTGCAGAAGCTACGACTATACAACTGATGCACATAAGCTCAAGTTTTTTTCATCCACTCAGAAGGAAGCTGCTCTAAGATGGTTTATGAGCCTCAGTGCAACTGTTGTAGCAGATTGGGCTACTATGAGAAACATGTTTCTTTCCAAATATAAAGAGTACTGTCGGGGGCATGACTTGAAAGGTGATGATATCTTAAAGATGACCTAGAAAGAGGATGAGACCCTGGAGGATTATGTCTCCAGGTTCATGTTTAATCTACAGTGTAACACTCAGCATCAATTGAATGAAGAATCTCAAAAACACTTGTTTCTCAAAGGTGTCAATGAAGGGAGCATTGCAGATATGGACCTGATGGCTGGTGGCGACATTACACAGAAAAATTGGAATGATATCAAGAATATCTGCTTGAACTACTCTCGGGCCACTCTAAAGAAGGGTAGGGGAATCAGAGACCTACCACAAAAGTCTACTGGCTTTGGGGTTTCAAAAGTGGAGCTATCTAATATTCTCTCTGACTTCAAGCAGGACATCATTAATGACATCACTACTTAGATAGATACCATGCATGCAAGGAGAAAGAAAGAAGATGTTGATGTGGTGCTAGCTGAATACTATCCACACTGCTGAGAGAAGAAGAGGAGCTACAAGTGTAAGACCGTTGCAAATTTGGAGACACAGTCGATGCCCACCGAGTTCAAATCTGTTAGGAATAAGGTGTCTCAACCTTGGATAATTCCTATTCTTATTATTTGTTTTGTAAAATGTATTTCTTGCAAATAATGTTGATGTGTCGGCATCTTGAATAGTGTGTAAGGAGATCAT
>MU226068.1:2720098-2737533 GCA_018584345.1 Thuja plicata | reverse complement strand
TGTGATTGCAATATCTTTGTTAAAGTAGTTAACGAATCTATTCAGTTGTAAGGATTTAAAAGAATTTGCATAATACTTTCCTATAGAGATTAGCGTAGGAAGCTGTTTCCGCACCTGAGTTTCCTTAAAAAATCCATTTATGAAAATGGAGAGGTCCTCTACATTTCCCAACATAGGCCTTGGGCTCCAAGACCAGGTATGCCACAAGATCCTCTTCAAAATTTTAATAATAATAGTCAATGGCAGAATTTTCTGAATATGGGCACCCAAGGGTGGCAGCAACCCCAGCTAGGGTGGAAGAAACCTTAGTAGGGTTGGAAATAGCCCCAAATAGGTTGGTATAAACCCAAGCCAGGATGGAAACAACCCCATCAGGGTTGGCAACAACCCCATCAAGGTTGGCAGCAACCTCAGCTAGGGTGGCAGCAACCACAGCAAGGTTGACAGCAACCTCACCAAGGTTGGCAGCAACCTTAGTAGGGGTGGCAGCAACCCAATCAATGGCCTAATCCATCTCATTAGCAAGACCTAATGCCTCCTCCTACAGCTGCTAATAACCCTCCTAAGAAAATGTAGTTGCCAGCATAGCCTAATCCCAATCCCAATAGCAAGTCGACCTCTTAGCAGCAGAGGTATGCCTTAAATGATATCCATCTGAGATCAAGGACAATGCTTTCTTCACCTCAACCACTTATAATCACCAAGGTTGATGAACTACCTATTGGCCAAGAAGATGTGCCAGCTCCTATAGCCAAAATGCCCCCATTTCCCCAAAGGTTAGCCAATCAAGCTGAACCCGCCGTAAACCATGCAGTAGAAGACTTGCTTGACCAATTGAAACACATAATAGTCAAAATACCTCTACTAGATGCTATTAAATAAATCTCTGTCCACACTAAAGCCATATGGGAAGCCTACATCAAACAACCTAGAAGGAAGAAAAAAGATCCTAAAACCATTCATGTTGTTGGCTAGCTCTCTGATCTTATGTTAGAAAAGTTGACCATCCCTAAGTATTCTGATCTAGGGAGTCATGTGGTTACAATTACAATCCAAGGTATACAAGTCCCAAATTCCTTAGTTGATTTGGGTGAATCCATAAATTTCATGACTAAAGAAGTACTATCCCATCTAAACATTGTCGGCCTCTGAGATACACCAACTATTTTGCAACTTGTCGATAGCTCTATTGTTAAACCAGATGGGGTTATAGAAGATGTCATAGTTACATTACATTCTTGGGAGTATCTAGTAGACTTTGTTTTTCTCTCACCAAAATTTGATATGGGTGGTTATCCTCTCATATTAGGTAGACCATAGTTAGCCACCGTTGATGCCTTCATAGCTTGTCAGTCGGGGAAGATGATAATTTCCAATGGAGTCCATACCAAAAACTTGACCCTCTACTCCCCTGATCAACCTATGTTGCAAGATGAGGATGATGTATGGCTAGAATTAGATGATCTTGATCTAGAAACCAACTTGATCCATCAGCTCATGGTCATTGATAGAGACCCATTTCAAACTACTAAGGAGGAAGATGAGGTAATTCGATCCATTGTTACAAATGAATATGGTTTAAGTACTCAGTGGTGCTCATAGTTTGACTGTATCTTGGAACCTATTTTTCCACCTCCCAAATAAAAATGGTAGATAAGGTGATTAAGGTGGAAATTAGTCTGGGTAAGGAGTTAAATATCAACAGTACTTTGACACCCTTGCACTAGAATGCTATCCTAGGATTGTTGTAGGAACATCAACAGATATTTTCCTGGGATTACACTGACATGAGAGGACTAGATCCCAAACTCTGTACTCATAAGATCTACATTAACCTAGATTATAAACCTGTATGCTAGCCTCAGCAATGAGTTAATCCTATGTTGTGCGGCATAGTCAAAACTAAACTTTAGAAGTTGCTAAACGCTGGCTTCATCTACCCCATTTTTGATAGCCAATGGGTTTCACCCTTGGTCATTATGCCTAAGAAGGGGGGAAATGGAGAGTCTGTATTGACTACATAGAATTGAATACAGCCACCAAGAAGGATCATTTCTCATTGCCCTTTATTGATCAAGTCCTTGATAATTTGGCTGGCAAGAAATATTTTTCCTTCTTAGACGGTTTTAGTGGTTACAATCAGATTCAAATCACTCCAGAGGATCAAGAGAAAACCACTTTCACCTATCCCTGGGGGACCTTTGCATATTCCATCTTACCATTTAGTTTGTACAATGCTCCAGCCACTTTCTAGCGGGTTGTGATTAGCATTTTATCTGACATTACTACTGATTGTATGGAGATCTATATGGACAACTTCACAGCTTATGGGAACACTTTTGAAGAGGCAAAGGTCAATCTGGAGAGAGTTCTCAAGTGCTACCAGGACTACAATCTCTCTCTCAATAGTGAGAAATTCTTTATGATGATGGAGGAAGGTGTCATGTTGGGTCACTTTATTTCCTCACATGGCATCCAGGTAGACCTAGCCAAGATTTTAGTAATCAGTACTCTGACAACACCAAAAAAGTAGAAGGATGTCCAGAGTTTCCTTGGCCATGCTGGATATTATAGAAAGTTTATCAAGGATTTTAGCCAAATTGCAGTGCCCCTCTATAATCTGTTGAAGAAGGATTCAGATTTTTCTTGGAATACCGAGTGTGAAAAATCCTTCCTGTAGCTTAAGGAAGTTCTGACAACTGCACTAGTGTTGCACAAGCCAAATTGGGGATTTCCATTCTGCATTCATACAGACGCCTCAGATTATGCTATAGGAGTAGTATTGGGCCAGCAAGAAGATGCAATTGAACATGCCATTTATTTTATCTGCAAGAATCTACAGGAAGTAGAACTCAATTATACAGTGACTAAAAAGGAGTTGCTTGCAGTGATTTATGCTCTGAATAA
Organism: Thuja plicata; assembly: GCA_018584345.1. Classification (NCBI taxonomy): domain Eukaryota; kingdom Viridiplantae; phylum Streptophyta; class Pinopsida; order Cupressales; family Cupressaceae; genus Thuja; species Thuja plicata. Next base: position 2,734,626 of record MU226068.1, on the reverse strand, counting down.
ATTCAGGCATTATATTACTGGTTATCATATTTTTTTCCATACAGACCATTCAACGATTTGGTACCTGATGAATAAGCTATCCATCTCAAGAAGATTAGCTCATTGGTTGCTACTCATGCAAGAATTTGACATCACAATTATCGACAAAACAGGGAAAGCCAATGTTGTCACTGATTTTCTCTCTCGCTTGCATGTTCCTGATGATCCTCCAGTAATTGATGACAGTTTTTTGGATGAATATTTGTTCCTGTTGATAGCACAAAATCCTTGGTATACTGACATTGCCAATTATTTCACAATAGGATGGACGCCAGCTCACTTTTCTTCAAAAGAGAGAAGATTGTTGGCCAAGAAAAGTTTCAACTTTTCTTGGATTGTTGGTTTCATGTTTTACACTAGTCCTGACCAGGTTATGCGTTGATGCATCTGAGAGGATGAGACTTATGATATCCTTTGGGCATGTCATGATGAGCCATGCAGAGGACACTTTGCCACCAAGCAGACAACATTCAAGATTTTAGTCACTTGTTATTATTGGCCAACTCTTCACAAAGATGCAGCACACTATACTAAGAAATGTGATCGGTGCCAGCGCATGGGGAGGCCTAATAAGATAGATGAAATTCTCTTGCAACCTCAGGTGGTGGTAACACCCTTTAATAAGTGGGGCATTGACTTTGTGGGGCCCATTGACCCATCTTCTCACAGTAAGTTCTATATCCTAGTCTACCCTGATTATGTCACCAAGTGGGCAGAAGCCAAACCAATGAAGCATCCTCGGGACAACAATGTTGCTAAATTTTTGCATGAGTTCATCTTCAACCACTTTGGTGTTCCTAGGGAATTAGTTTCTGATCAAGGGGTGCAATTCACTTCCAACCTTATAGCTGCTCTAATGGAAGAATACAAAATTTACCATGGCAAGTCATATCTTTATCAATGGTTAGGTTGAAGTCACTAACCGAGAATTGGAGGCCATTCTTACCAAGACTCTAGTTGTTCACAAGAAGGATTGGGTAGCCAGACTTCCTGATGCACTGTGGGCCTACCAAACTACTTGGAATTTTACTACATGATCCACCCCATTCCAATTAGTCTATGGTAAGACTACCATGATGCCTGTCAAGTTAGAGCATAAGACATTGCGAAATACATTAGAGCTCAAGCTTGACCTCACTACAACACAGAGGGAGCACGTTCTCACCTTGAACAGTCTGGATGAATGGAGGAATTTTTCTTTGTCTAACACTGAATTGGTTCAGTAGCAGCGGAAGCTGTGACATGACCGGTTCATCAAAGACAAGCGGTTTGTTGTGGGTGATTAGGCTCTTCTCTATGACTCTCATTACTAGCATGCTCCTGGTAAGTTTCAAACCCATTGGTTAGGGCCATATGAGATTATTTTTGTCTTTGCAAATGGCATTGTTTAGCTATCTACAGTGGATCATGTTCAGTTTAAGTTACTAGTTAATGGTCACCGCTTGAAGTTGTATCACAAACCTCAGAGTCACGCAGAGTTCCTGCAAAAATTCCAATATGTTTATGATCACATGACTCCTGCAGTAGCTGAATGTGGGCAGGTTGCTCATATTCTTTCTTCACTTTAAACTATGTTTGCTTCACCCCATAATAAATAATTTCATCTCAAAAGTACATTCTTTGTAATAAACACCTCACCTCACCTTCTCTCTCTTCTGCCTTTTCCATTCCACCATATCACTCCATCCGATCATGTCTCATCATCAGGTGCTCTTCTTGTAGCTCTTTCCAGGTTCGTGGCATGATCTCTCGTACATATTTTATTTTTATTTACTTTATTTAGAAGTTAGGTGTTATTTAATTAATTTCTCTTGTGAGGTGTGGCACAGTGGGACCCATGCCTTCAAATTAGTTGGGGGTAGGGGTTGTTTATTGTTTTTTTATTGTTCCAATCATTTTAGATCTTTATGGTATTCACTACCTGTCTTGTCACAATCTTTGCAAATCTATCTAAATGGTTGTTGATAAATGTTTAATAAAGTTTGTAACATGTGATTATTTCATGAATTGTAACTGAATTAAAAACTATTGGAGGTTGAGTTTAAGAAATAATGATTTAGGTGTGACGTGTTCAGGTGGCAGACCTTTACATGTGTGAATGAATTATGAAAACTCATTTCTCTTAAATAGCTCTAATTCTGGTTACAAGTGTTCTTCAATACTTGTTCATTTCTAAATTTTTGCACCTTCAGTCTGCAAAAGCTTTGAGTCTGCAACTGAATTCTTTATTTTGAGCTTCAGCATACATTCTACAGGGTAGCATTTTGACAGCAGAAGTTATGGGTGGGGATCTCCAAAGGCACAAGCCAACTGATCACAACATTCTTTTAGCAGAAGCAGCCACTTGTGAAAAGTTCCACAGAAGAGGATGGTTAGACTACTATCTGAGCCTTAATGGATTTAATGAAGAAATCACTCTAGCATTTATGAATACCTTACAGGGTGGGTTTGTAGTAGTAAATGGTCTGAGAATTGAGTTTTCAGAGGAGATAGTGGCAGAAGTCACAAAGTTACCACAAGAAGGGGAAAGATGGTCAAAAGATATTGATGTGTGCTTGGCTAGGGCATAGTTTACTCTTTATGGTGACCCTCCTCTGGATATTGACAGAAAGTAGGGTACCTCGAGAATCTCACTGCCCTTGGATTACATTCAGCTAGCCACTTTAATCATTTAGTATTTTACTTGTGAGGGCCGATATAAGTACCTTCATGGAGTACATTTCAAGATTCTAAATTCTCTTCACCATGACAATCAACTGGTGAGTTTACCTAGTTTTCTATTCAATATTATATAGAAGCAAGATGCACTAGTTCAATCAAGGAAAATTCAGGCTATTTCACATCACTGTTTAATTAAATTTATCATAGAATGAGAATTTAATAAACAATCAATAGGCACATGGGAGGAATTTTTACAAATGGATAATTTAGCACCTAGGATAGTCGGCCCTAGAGGCCAGGGTGTCGAGAGAAGGGAAAAAAATGAAACAGAAATTCATAAGGTTCTCTCAAGAGTTGATCCTGAAGCCTCCTCCTCAAACCCAAGACCACCTAAGAAGAAGGCTTGTAGAGAAGGAACTCATGTTGCCAATAAAAAGAGAAATAAATGTAGCAAAGCCACTCTAGATCCTGAAGCCTATCTTGCTAAGGAGTCCCAGTCACCTTCTAAGGAAACCCAAAGCAAAACCATAGAAGAAGAGGTGGTTAGTTTTGAACCAAAACCTAGTAGTGAGAGGGAGTATAGTGTATCTAACAAAACCCTACTTGAAACTAAAGAGGAAACCATGGGAGGAACCCCTGCAGCTACTAATAAAATAAAATGCAAGACCCCTTTAAGTTCTTTTCAAACTCCTGCTAGGCCAAGCCCTCGGCTTACCACCACTTCCAACAAGAATATTGAACCACTTACTCATCCTATAGAAATTGAATCTTCCCCATCCATTGAACAGCCTTCCCCTGAACTAGTAGACCAAGAATCAGTAGGAATTGATATTTCTTCTGGGAAAGTAGACATGGACATGGAGGTTAATCCTGGTGAAGAGAACGTGGTAGAAATGACGGGCACTGATATGATTCCTTTTGTGGAAAAAGAGGAAGTCAAAGTTGCAGAGACTGGTAATGTAGGGGAAGTAGACATTGTAGAGGAAGTAGAGGTTGCAGAGCCTAGTAGTACACATGAAATGGAAATTGAAGAAACTGGTGACATTTCTTAGAAGGATCTTGAAAAAGGAAAGGATGTCCCCATCATTGAATACATTCTTGTAGAAAGTAATGGAGAATCAGATAATGAAGAAGGGTTTGATAATAGCCCTGATATACAAGACAACTTTGAGGATTCCATGGATAAAGATTCGGATGACTCAGGAAGCTTGCCTTCTAACGAATTCCCTATGCTTAACCAAGAGATGATGGAGAACATAAAAGGATAGGTCAGTAACGAGGATTTGGATGCATTGGCAAATGTAGCTGAGACTTGCCAAGAGAAGAATTCAGTTGGAACTCTTGATATATAGAAAGGAAATCCTTTCCCACGACAAGATAAGGAAGAAAAACTACAAACTGCACCTCCTCAGCCTAGAATGCCTGAACCTGTACCTAGGATTACAAATGAATGGATTGATATCTTTCATCAAGGACCAATGCCACCAGCAGATTTATCTACCCCCTTAGCTACAGGATTACACTTATATCAGCAATTTTTGTGGGAAAAATCCCAATAGGGATTGGAAAAAGAAAAATTGCAGAGAGTTATTGATGAGCAAGCTCATCAACTCAAATAGAAAACAGACCAGGTAGCAGTACTGGAAGAAAGGGTTCAAAAGATAATTGAATTAATTCCTAAAGCAATGGCATGTAGATCGCCATCCCTAGTTTATGCCCTATTTTTAAGAGAACAATTTATCAATTTTTAGATGACCAGGGTCATGGAGGGGTTGAACCCTTTAGTGGAAACCCCACATAAGTTTTATGATGCTTTCTAGTTGGCCCCTATGGCCATCAAAAATTTGCTGTGTGAATTATACTTGCACAATATTTTTGTACCCAATGATAAGGAGTGGAAATATCTTTTGTGTGTAGGGGATGTGCAGTTAAGGGCAGTAATGTCCTAGGTTCAAAATGAAATAAGCAGAGAGCATCAGGCTCTACCATGTAAAAACCAAGAGATAGACACCCCATTAATGATCAGACTAGAGACAAAAGATTCTAGGAGAACCTATCTTGATTGGATTTCGATAACTCTCAATCCAAGTGGAGCCAATAAGGTTAAACTAGTTAGGGAATAGGCGTACTTAGATTGAGAGCAGCATTCGGCCCAAAATATTAGTGATGCAATTTCAGCATGTCAGCACAGGTGGATGGGAATGTCACATAATTTAAAAATTAGGGAACCACATTCCCCTCAGAACTTAATTCTTGCTACTCGAAGGGCTCCACGGTATGTATCAATGGGAAGAAAACTATAGAACTATTGGATTCCACTGAGGTTCCAACCACCTCTATTCCTTTAGCTGTTGATGGCAGTGAATGAAACAACAGAGGATTATGGCACAACACAGGAAGAGTAGCGGTGGGAAAGGCTAAGAAACACTCATGGATACTTCAACCATTTGGCTAATGAATAAGGGGCAAGCATTGCCACTGACTTAAGGGTACAGGATCAAGTTTGGAATTTCATGATTGCCAGAGACCAGCAATAGCTCAGTTGAGGGGAATGATGAGCTGATCTAATGGCCATCTTTTATAACACTTTTACTGTCTTTTTAACAAGTTTACTTATAGTTGATACTTGAACTTATGGTTTATATATATATTTTATGTATGAAAAGGACATAAGTAGGAAGGTATATAGTAAAAACGCTATGGAAGTATGATGCTTGGAACTTATGATCTTACATGATAAAATGAAGAAGTAATATAGTAAATGAATGATTCCTTTCCTATGTTGTGTTTGCAGGTAGTTTCCTTCCTGTAGCCACATGTCTTGCAAGAGAATTAATTAAGTTTAATACTTTTTTCTGATTATTAGTGATAAAGATATGTACATGTGTCAAAGATGGTATGTGCATGATAATCCTTTTGCAGGAATCAATGGAGTAGTTCTAAAGACTAGCATTATGGCACTGAAGAAGTCAAGTTTGGTTGTTCTCACCATGGACTATGGGCTGAACCAGTCAAGAGCACGTAAGCCAGGTGAAGCGTCATTGCAAGATCTCTACAGGAAGACTAGGTCATTATAGTTTCCTATCCCATGCCACACGCGGATCTAGTGCCATTGTGTGCTATATTCTGGGGCAATTTATTGATCAACTACCATATTCTGTTATGAGATATTTTGTATTGATTATGATCCTCATCTGATGGAGTAATCTTAGGTTTAGATTGTAGTGGTAGATTTCCTTTAAATAAGGTGACTGCTAAACTCTGGAGGTCGACGAATCAGTTAGTTTTATGTAATCATTTTGTAATACAGTTGTAGAAGAAATATAGACTTCATGTTACATGTTATGTTCATTCTTTGCAATTAAATGAGATCTTCAGCTTTTCATCTTTGAGTTTTATTCCATTCAGTCTTCCGTGGGGGCCCATGTGGAAGTTGAAGTAGTTCATAGTCAGTAGGAACTAGTTTCAGAGTTATCAGTAGGAATTAGTTTAGAGTTCATTCAAAGCATCTAGGACTCTGTTGCTCCTATAGCCATTGGTAATAGAACTATTGGTTGTTCCTGCAGCATAAGTAGATAGTTGAGTTTACTTCTATAGCATGTTGTTCTTCAAAGATTTAGATTAAATTGCTCATTTTAGTTCCTAGTTTAGTATCTCTCCAAAAGTTTGTTAGTTTGAGTAGTAAGTGATGACTTCTAATACAGATTAGAGCATATATTTTTTAGACACTATTTGAAGTTTACGTCCCTGTTTAACTATTCAATGAGTTCAACATAATATTTCTAGCATGATAATTGGCCTATTTTGTTACAAAGTCATTGTCAAAAGGGTATATAATCCTTAACTGAAAAGGTATTATAGTGAGCATTCAAGGGATAATTGATAGCATTGGTAGATAGTCTTGGGGCTTAAGAGACTAATTTATTCTTGAATACTCCATTTAAGGCCATTCTAATATCTTACCACTTTTAGGCTTTCTTCTTCCATCACATGGGACCTTAAGCATAGTTTGTGGAATTATTTTGTATAGGCACTAACCTCTAAGTCTTTCTGCCTGAGATTCTACCTTTTCTTGTGCAGTTGCACTTCATAATCGTCAGGAAGGTAAGTTTCCTTAATTTTTTTCCACCATACTGTGTGTGAGAAATTACACCTTCATGAAATGAGGATTCAAAACTACAATTCTATGGAAATAAAATAACAAATTTAGCTTAATAATTGCAATTAAATACATGACATCTCATGGTTCTCTATCTAAGCTTTGTTGAAAGAGCTCTCAACCTTAATCTCTCTCAAGGAAAATCCTAGAATGAAAAATTTAAAGATAAAGTGCCTAAATATAGTTCAAATTCTCAAGATGATATGGAATTCTAACTCAAATGCTCATGATATGCTCCTCAAATCAATAATTTGCTTCTAAAAAATGCTCAAAAATGCTTCTCAATTGCTCACAATGCTCTCAATTATTCATAAATTGCCTATAATGAGGATGCTTTGCACTTGAATTTCTAGGATATGAAATGCATAGAAAATGGCTTGTATTTATAGAAAACTCCCAAGGGTAGGGGGTAGAGTGAATTAACCATGGGTTAATTCTTGGTTGAGTTTGATCCCTCAAATGGTTTCAAATGGGGAGACCATTCAAATGGTTATCCTCAAAGGGTGGGACAAGAAGACAAAATACTCAATTCTCATTGGTTGATCAAATTGAGTTGAAAGAAATTAGGATTTATTTAATTCAATTATTTAATTAAATTAGCCATGTAAGGGTGAATGGGTTGGATTTGATTTTTGATTTAAAACTATACAATTAATTGATCAAAATCAATTATAAAATTTGATTGATCCCTTTTAGGCTTGAATTTGATTATTTGATTTCATGATTATTTAATCCTTTGATTTTAATTTGATTTTGTCCAACTTTCTTGATAAATGTCCATTTGATTGATTTTGATCCATTTTGATGCATTTTGATGAGATTTAGGGCAATTGGCTGAGATTTGGAAATTTGGATGATATTAAGAAACACCTGGTCAATTTTAGGTGTCTACAAATGCCCCTCTTTGAATTGATGTGCGAAGCGCATTGATTCAAAGAAAACTTGATGTCTTAATGCAGATTTGATACTGATGTTTGATTGATTAACTGATGCAAAACCTGATGTGAAGCTTGATGTAAAACCTAATGTGAAGCTTGATGTGAGACTTGATGTGAAACCTGATGTGAAACTTGATGAAAAACCTGAATTGATGCCCCCGCTGATAAATTTTGAATTTTCAATGCCCCAGATTTGATGTAAGATATGATGCACAATCCCAGTTTGATTATATGATGATGCCCCCTTAGAAATGAAAACATTTTGATGTGCAAATGTCAAAAATTTAATGAAACTGATGAAGAATATATCCAAGATGTTTTCATTTCTGAAAAACATTGATGATGATCCTGGCAACAAAACATGCCCCAGTGTGAAGAGAATATGTTGTTGATGTTTGAGATAAGTTGATGATGTTTGGATATCACTTGATGTCAGTAAGAAACACTTGGTTGATGTTGTATTGATGTCAATCAGATAGGTAGGTTGATGGATTGATTGGATAAATTGATAATTCGCTCTCAAGATCTAGAGAGACAAACAAATGGATTGATTTTCCTTCCTCAAGATCTAGAGTTAGGAAATTTGATGTGCTCAAGATGAGAAAATGGATGATAGGATAAATGATTGACATTAGATGATCAATTGGATGATTCAACGGGTTGATATTTGATTGGATTGGATTTAATTGGATTATATGGTGGTGTGAGGCTTATAGATAGGGTCATTTGATATGAGTCAGGTGCAGATATAGGGATGAGTAATGAACAAAATTACGTTGCCCCTAGTTGATCAAATGGTGAGGTTGCCCCTAGGTGAGCAGATGCATAGTGATGATATCCTTGATGTAGCATGTGATAAATTTGATGGATCAGATATCTGATGATGTAACCATGATTAACTTCCACCCCCTTGATTAAAGAGATACCATAAACATGCAATTAATCTATCATGAAAATGCAATTAGTATAACATGAAAATGCAATGAAATGCAACTAATTGTCCTTGAGGTTTGTGAAAGAAATGCAAACAGAGATATATTTTCATCATTGAGTGTTGTGGAACTAGGAGTTGATACAATCCTTACTGGTGCCACTATGGCCATAAGGATATGAATATGACTTTCATCTTATTTGGTAACCATTTAGGAAACTAGTACAACCCTCACTAATTGAATGACCAACTATGGGAGTATGAATACCGGTTTAATCAGATTCAATGTTGCAAGTGGATTTTGGTATTAAGATATGGAAGATCTAAATAGCCAAGGCATCCTTTTGCATAAACAAACAAAGGTTAACCCTCCTTCCTATATGAATGTCCTCGATGGTTCTTTGATGACCATGTCGTTAGACGAATTCACACAAGTTAAAGGATCTTCCTCAAAACAGTCACACAAAAGTTAAGAAAACATCATGTCTTCATCATTGCCACTCTAGTCTAAACATCATCGATTAGCTAAAAGGACATGACTCAAAAAAGTCAATGAAAAACTCATCAAAAATTTCAAGTGTATCGCAATGTATCATGATTTTCAAAAAGAATTCCAAACATTCTGATCATTTAGGTGTTATCAATTTTTAATCCTGATAAAATAAGTCAATGAAAGTCAAGGATCATGATGTCAGATCAAATTGTTTAGGGTTGAACAATGATATCCATCAAAGGTTCCAAAATATCTCTCCTCTAATTTCTGAAAATCCGCTTCTGATGTGTGACCGAGATGTAGCACTCTTGAATCCGTTCGTACCAAAACCATGATGATTTCCCCCAAGTGATAAATGTGATCACTGAAACTTGTGGGACAAATGAAACCTAGTACGCAACAATGTAGTTGAAAGGCTTTATTCAAGATTTTTTGGATTTTTAGATTTTTTAATGTTTTTGGATTTTTTAGAGATTTTTTATTTATTTTTTATTTTTTTAGAATTTTTAGATTTTTAGAATTTACCATCTATCAAACAAGATCACATTGGTTTGCCCCCAATGTCTAGCAAGGTATAGGACATGAAGGATGGATTTGCAAGCTGATGGATTAGAAATGGAAAGGCCATGATGGATGAAACGTGTGAATGTGACCTGTAGAACCATCTCCTCAAGATTACCCAAGCTAAGGAAAAAGGATATAGCACTGCAAAACATGTTTTTTGATAAGAAATGGAAGCCAATGATGTAGTTCTAGATAGCATGTAGGATAATGTTTTTAGATAAGAAATGGAAGCCAATGATGCAGTTCTAGATAGCATGTAGGATAATGACCTGATGTCATGAGTGGTCCAAAAGAGTGGACATGTCAAGAAGATTTTGATAACAAATTTTGCACTTTATGTCCTTAATTTTTTATCAAGACCAATGGATCAATTTGGGTAAGATGTGGATAGGATAGCACAATCAAGATAAAGGGATGATGGAGGATATGAAGGGCTGATTTGGGATTATGTAAATACTACTTAGGAATAATGAAGGTGGATTGGGGAGAAGCAAGATCATGATAGGGTAGCATGGATGTAGCAAGTGAATAAGCTGATGGAAAGGATAACGGTGTGAAGATACTTGATGCTCATGGATGTGTTCAACCTTGTCAAGACCAAAGGTAAAAGAGAGAATATGGATGCAAGTGAGATAAATGATAGGATATGGAAGATGGAGGATAACATGGATGAAAATTGCCCCGAAGTGTAGAGTGCAAGAGGAAGGAATTATGCATGACGCTTGTTTTTCAGGTTTTCATCATGGTACTTGTCCAAGGCGCCACAAGAAGTGGTTTTCACCATAGGATGGATTGATTTCTCTTTAATTTTTCTACCAAGGCACCCGTTTACCAGGTTTTTACCAAGACACTTTTTCTCTTTTTTTCAATTTTTTTTTTTTTAAAATATTTTTCAATATTTTTTCATCATTTGTATCTTTGAACAATTCTCTTCTGAAAGATATGCTATAATAAACCATGGCAATGGCTAGGATGCTCAAAGATATTGATAAGGTGATGATAATGGACACATATGAAGGATAAGGGTAAATGGTGGTGAAGGTTTTATGCCATAGATTGGATAAGAGAGATGGAAAGATGGAAAGTATGTGTTGGATAATGAATGTGAGGATAAGAAGAAGATATGTAGTGGATGGAAATGTTGGCAAGATCAACTTTGACACACACTTTGAAGGGTGGTAGATTGATAGAGGAACAATAGATGAAGGAGGTAAGGATGTATTTGAGGTAGTGGATTTTGGGATATAGGAACCAAAAGTAGACTTGGAAAGTGGAAAATATTTGGAAGGAGATGGAGTGGAAGCCTTTGGAAGCTTGAATGACAACTTTGATTTTTATTTTGTGTGAAAGTCTTTCAAAAGTGACTTGGGAATCCGCATAGTCTTTGATTTTTCTTTCTTTTGTGATGCTTTTGAATGCATTTATTCAATGAGGAATTTAGGAACCCACATTTTCTTTTATTTTTCTTTTTGTTTGGTGGACCTTTGCGGCCTTTTGGATATTTCATTTTTCTTTTTAGACCTTTGCGACCTTTCAGATATTTATTTTTTCTTTTCATTCACATGTCGATTAGATGGGATATGGTGATTTTTATACACATGTGGATTCTTGGATTTATGATTTTTATGTTGCACATCCAAATTGCTTCCAAAAGACTTGGGAATTTTGGGTGAATAGGAATAATATGGAGGGTTCATATGGATGGGTGTTTGAACATTCTTCAAGTATGTGTGCCTTCGTTGATCTTGATACATGGTGGGGTAAGTGGATGGTGAACTAGGAATGGTAGGTGTGGTTGATGGAGGAATATAGGGACCTAATATGGATGGAAGGGATGAAGAATTTAGCTTTGGCACATACGAACCCAAAATGGATTTGGAGGATGGCAAAGGTGTATGGTTGCATTTGAATGGTGGAAGATAAGGTGTGAAAGGGATATCAATATCTTTGGAGTGAGTTATATTTCCAAGGCTCTCAGCTTTAAGATTTATCTTTATACCAATAGGCTCATGAGTAGCTTTCATAGGAGAAACTTTGATAGGATCAAATGAATCTTGAAGGGATTTATTATCATGCAAGGAATTTGGAAGAATGATGGTTTCTTGAGGTGAATATGGAGGATCATGACAAGGAGTTGATGGGATATTTCGATCTTAACAAGGATCTTTGGATGGTGTAAAGAAGTTTATTTGCTCTTGATTTTCAATATGTTCATTGGAAATGGTGGAAATGATATCTTGATATTTCTTGGGAATTGGACTAGGCATAGAGCTTGGAAGGACACTTTGTTCATGAAATGGAAGGATATCATCTTGGAAGACATGAAAAGGCGCAAGGGGATCATCACAAGATTCTATAGATATGGGACCTTCATCAAATATGGGAGGGGATTGGATAACATCTTGATCTTGATCTTTATTGATACTTGTTTCTTTGCTCTTTGAATTATCCTCTTGACATGGAGCCACTTCTAAGGAAAAGGTAGATGCTTGGATATGCGTGGGGAATGTTTGGAATATTGATGGATAATCCTTTTGAATAGGCATTGAGGCACATGAAGCTTTGGGGTCCAAGATCTTTGAAGTATGGAAACAACATGCAGCAAGATGTGAGTTAGGTTGGGTTTCTTTTAGAGGTAGCCCTTGAGGGTAGACATAGTCAACATGGAAAGTATCATCATTAGGTTCACTCTTTGATGGAGGAATTTTGGATAGTTGTGAAGCTTTGTGAGATGGACGAAGGATGAAAGGAGTAAAGGCCATGGGGGAAACCTTGATAGATAGAGGTTTGTGCATTAGATCTTTCTTGAAAGTGGTACCTTTCTCTTCATTCTCTTGATCAAAGATAGGATGGTCATGATGTTGTTCTTGATCAAAGATGGATTCATTGTGCTTAAATGCCTCTTTGTTTGAAGAAGATGAAGATATGGATGGCTCATGTTCATAAAGAAAAGGACAGATGGATCTTAATGATGCCTTTTAATATGATGTATCCTTTTCTTTTTTCTCATCCTTCTTTAAGGTTGATATGTCATCATTATGAGGAAGGGTAGCTCCTAATTGAGAAAAATATACTTCTTTATCCCTCTTCAAAATTATGTGCATTGTTTTCATAAACCTAGGATCTTGGGATGCCTCCAATATTTCATCTTCAGTTACTTCATCGTATGGAGTCCAATGGAGATTTTGATCTTGATTTTGATAATTATTCTCCACCATGGATTGATTCATTTCTCAAATAGATTCATCATTATAAATGTTTGAAGGAATATGATCTATTTGTTGCACTAGATAGAAATAACTCTGAAAAGGGTATCCAAATATGATTTCAAAATCTTTCCAAACCCTTGGGAAATGCTCCCTATTTGCCCTTCTTTATTTTTTGGCAGCACTTGCCTGTGTGTAGGTGGCCTTTAAATGTTGGTATGCGGTTACTGGAATTCCTCTATGCAGCACTCTGCAGTTCACAGGCAGCACAAAATTATTTGTAGGTGGCACAATATTGTTTGTAGGCGGCATAGAATTGTTTGTAGGCGGCACATAATTGTTTGTAGGCGGCTCTTTGTAGATCAAAGTTGAAATTTTTAATTTTTTGGATTTTAAAAGCTTAATAGTTTTGATCAAACCTGTTAAAGAAGATTCTTGCATGAAAATGAAGTACAAACTCAACACACACATCAAATTTGCACCATATCCCTAAAACAATGCTAAAAGTGTATGTTCTCGGATGTTTTTACAAGTATAACACAAGAAATTCTTCCAAGCAATCTACCTAGAGTCAAATTTGGCTTTTAAAAATGGCTCTAAAAAGGTAGGCTTACTATTTAACAAGGTTTTAATCACACCTCCATTCTAAATCTTGTCAAGTTCTTTTACCCCCTTGCGGGCTTCCCACATGCACAAAAGTACAATTTTGTGCAATCCTGAAGGACTACTCAAGGAAGCAAGGATGATTTTCACAAGACTTAGTCACTTTCTGATTAAGGTAAAGTGCATTTTTTTATAGTGGGTTGGATGATATTGCGGTAAAAGGGACTGTCTCCCACTTTGGGTCATTCCCTCTCACCGTCCTTGTAAGGCGAATCTCGGGAGGCAAGCCCTTTAAAGCTCTATTGTAATCTAGCATACATGTGTATGTGTTAATTTTGGCCTTGTTAATCAACCACACACTTCAACATAGTCCTTCTTCACCAGGTACAAACAAGACTGAATATGAGTTATTCATCCTGCCTGCCTGTGTAATTCGACCTATTGCCTTCTATCTAGATGGGGTTTTTGAAATTGCTCTCAGGACGAGAGTCTCACAACCATGGACCAATCTAAGAACGAAGGATTTATCATGATAAATGCAATGCAATGCAAGATTATACTAAGAAATGAAATATGAGAGATTTAAGCTAAGACATGATCTCAACGCAATTTAGTCTAGAAATTGAAACTATCTTATTTGCAAAAATGAAATTAATCTATATGATATTAAGAAAGTGAGACAACAATTCAGTATTCTAACGATGCAAAAGTGAGTAAAGTTTTTCAGGGGGTTTGAATGAAGAATGAGAGTTCTTTTATAGACTCTAAGAGGATCAGAATAGGAACTTTCCTGTTTTGAAATAAAACAAATAGAAAAGCCAATTAAAAACATAAAGCTTTATTGAAAAGAATTCAATAAATTGTTTTCTTCCTGCTTTAACTATTTTATCTCTTTGATTTAATATTGTTTTATTTGAATTTAATTGTTTTATTT
>MU226068.1:2535533-2580971 GCA_018584345.1 Thuja plicata | reverse complement strand
AGTTACCTGCAGGTAAACGGGCTTTGCAGAATAAATGGGTTTACAGGTTGAAAGAAGAAGATGGAGGTAAGAAAAGATTTAAAGCCAGATTAGTCGTAAAAGGATTTGCACAGAAACATGGTATTGACTGTGATGAGATTTTTTCTCTAGTTGTTAAAATGACTTCTATTCGTACTGTTTTAAGTATTGTGGCTACTGAAGATTTGCATTTAGAGCAGCTTGATGTTAAAACAACCTTTCTTTATGGTGATTTGAATGAAGAAATATATATGGTACAGCCATAGGGATTTGAGGTCAAGGGTAAGGAGAGTTTAGTGTGCAAATTGCAGAAAAGTTTATATGGTTTGAAGCAAGCACCTCGGCAATGGTATATTAAATTTGATACTTTTATGAACGAGAATGGATACACTCGATATAATTCTGACCATTGTATTTATTTCAAGAGGTTGAATAATGACAGCTACATTATTTTATGTTTATATGTTGATGATATGCTTGTAGCTGGATCTAGCATGGATCATATTAAGGGGTTGAAACAACAATTAGCAAAATCTTTTGCTATGAAGGATTTGGGGACAACAAAACAATTCCTTGGCATGAAAATTTGCAAAGATAGGAAGAACATAAAATTAACTCTATCTCAGGTTGATTATGTTGAAAAGGTGTTGCAGAGATTCTACATGAAGGATGCCAAAGCTGTCACTACACCTTTGCCTGGTCATTTGAAATTGACTAAAGAAATGTGTCCAAAGACACCAGAAGAAGAGGCAAAAATGTCCAAGATACCTTATGCTTCAGCTGTAGGGAGCTTAATGTATGTTATGGTATGTACTAGGCCAGATATTGCACATGCAGTGGGAGTTGTTAGCCGGTATATGAGCCACCCTGGGATTGAGCATTGGAATGCAGTCAAACGGATTCTCAGATATTTGAGAGGTACATCAAATAAGTTTTTACACTTTGGAGGCTCTTCTACTAATGTTCATGGATATGTTGACTAAGATTTGGCAGGAGATATAGATACCAGACAGAGTACTACAAGTTATGTATTTACTGTTGGTGGGACAACAGTGAGTTGGATTTCTCGGTTACAAAAGGTGAATGCGTTATCCACTATAGAGGTAGAGTATGTTGCTGCTATAGAGGCAGCCAAGGAGATGATATGGCTTCAATTCTTCATGGAAGAATTGGGACATCCACAGGTAGATAAGTATTTGTATTCAAATAGTCAGAGTGCCATTCATCTTGCAAAGAATTCTGCTTTGCACTAAAAAACAAAGCACATACAATTGTGATATCATTTCATTCGGTCATTTTTGGATGATGGACAATTAAAGTTGGAGAAGATACATACAGATGATAATCCAATAGATATGTTTACAAAGGCATTAACAAGGGAGAAGTTGAATTCCTCTTCAGCTTCGGTTGGTCTTCTAGACTGAACAAAATAAAAGAACAGCAGAGTTCAGGGTGGTTTCTTTATTCCAGTGGGAGCTACAAGTTTGGTCGATCAGTCTCCATGTGGGAGGATATTGTTGTGGAGTCTGATCAGTCTCCAAGTGGGAGATTGTTATGTATGTGGAGCCTAATCAGACTCAGTTTCTTTCGGCGCAGTTTCCCCCCAGACTTATCTACAAGGGTTTGGGGGTAGTGTGCCCTAGGCGGGGTCAAGGGGCAGCGCCCCTTACAGGGGCCTTGTGGGGCTGCGCCCTAGGGCAGGGTCTAGGGGCAGCGCCCCTCGACGCCAACAATGACTTAATAATATTGTAAAGGGTCGACCATCAATTTTCTATTAGTCAAAGTATTTTTGCCCTAATTAGGTTATGTCAAAAATACGTGTGTAAAGGGCTTAGGGTTCGGAGATTCATTATTGTATGAGGTATTTTTGTAGCTTCCTGTGGTGGTATTGAGTTGCAGGTTTCAGATTGTAATTACTGGATAATAATAAAGGTATTGGACTCGTTGTTGGTGGACGTAGCCCAGGGATTGGGTGAACCACATTAAATCTATGTGTCTTTCTGTTCTCTTCCGTGCATTAATATTTGCATTTTTTCTGCTTATTATTCTATCACCCAGAAGGCCTTACAACCAGGCATGTTGAATGAAAATCTGATGATTCTATCAAGGGAATTTGCGTTGTTGTGAACCTGAATCTCTATATTTTTTCTTATTTTCATTGTGTGGTTATTAGCTGGGGGCTTGGACATCTCCTTTGGGGATTCATCCTGCCTTGCACTGCATTAGAAACATTATGCCAGCTCATGCATGTGATCTGAATATGTCTACATCTAGTAAGCTTGAAGGACTATTGGATGTTGTTGACAATAATTTTGAGACTTTAGTTTAGAGAAGTATGCATTGAGCAAGATTCAAAGTGATTTTTTTCTCATAGATTCAATCAATTGAATTCCAACACACCACACTAGATTAGGTAAAACTCTATTTTAAATTATACAAATATAAAATATGTATTGGGTTTTTATACACCCATGTTCGCAAACCCTCACAACTCACTTAGGATGGACAATGAAGGTGTAAATTTGGCCCACCAATCTAATTTGACTTAAAGTTGTGAGCAAACAAGTCATAGATGATGAAAATATAAGCAAATATAAGAGTTGGTGTCATTAATCTTATGCAAGCAAGCAAGCAATTTTTGAGGAAAATTACAATCTATCATGCACATGATCAACACACACAAAGATAACACCTTATTTGTCATGGGAAATATCTATTATAAATAATAATTAATTGAAATTCAAAACTCTTCAATTTTACGTTTTAATTATTCAAAATTCAAACTTTCCAATTTTGAATTTGAATTATTTAATACTTTATAGTTTAAATTTTGAATAATTAAAATTTATGATTAAATGTCTATTTAATATGTTGAATAGATAATACTCAATGTATTTGAATTATATATAATATTCTAGCATTATAATCAAATTTGATGTTATTACCTATTTAATTATTTTTGTAGTTGGAATTTAGACTTTTGATAGATATGAGTTCTAATTTTTTATAAAATATTGTTTAAAAAAATCGGTTAATTAGAAAGAAAAAAAACACAAGTGATATAAAGAGAGTGGTATGAAGCTAATACATTAAGTTATTATAAAAATATTTGATGGAGCAAAATCTCATAAACAAAATACATTAAGTTATTATAAAAATATTTGATGGAGCAAAATCTCATAAACAAACTCCAAGAAGATTCTACTCCAATACCCATGAGAACATGTACATGTGAAAATAAGACTAACACAACAAAGAAAGATTCCAAAACCTAATTTTCCAACCCTGTGGAATATCCTCCGGTTAGATAGGGGGTCGCCACTATCATCCACCCCGGGCAATGAAAATTAGGAAGTCCCATGCACGTGGTCAACACGCGCAAACTACACCTTATTCTTTTTCAATAAATATAATATACTCCAAAAATCAGCGTCAAAATCATGGGAACTCCCACTCACACCGACACTCCACTCTAGGAAATGTGTTCACAAATGACCAAAGTTCATATTTTATGATTACATGTGTATTTAGTATGTTTGCCAACTTTATGTGTTCTCTTGATATTTTGTATATAGTATTTTTTTTAAAGTATCTAATGAATTTTGGTTTTATTACGTATAATTATTTATGTTGCGATAGTTTAGGAATTTGATATAATGGAGGCTTTTTAATATTATTGAAAGAGATATTAATTTAAATAAATATTATAAATTATTCATATAGAAAAAGGTTTGGGAGTATATTATATAGTCATCAGGTGTAAGCTGTTAAAAAAAGATTGGAAACAAAAAATAATAATTAGAGACAAATCGAAAGGCTACAATATGGATTGATCAAAATTTTAATTCTTAAAAAAATATTTTCTTTTTCAAAAAACCATGTTCTAAAGTAAATTTAGTTAATGTTATGAATGAATTGTACTAAACAACCTCAATATTTAATAGACTAGCACATGCAAGTAAAGTCACATGACCAACCACTTCCTTATTCTTTTATGGATCGATTGTTTTTTTATTGCTTGTTTTTATTTGTCTTATTTCATTATACTTCTCTCTCATTCTAGAATCAATGTTGAATATCCCTTCAACTATTAAAGCTTGTTTCTAACCATGAATCTAAAGACTGTTCCTCATCATCCCATGTGTTAGGCAATTAAAATAGAGGAATTCTTATCTCAATTTGAAAGTGTCTCTCCAAATCTAAGTTTTAGCAAGCCTTAACTCTATGCGAGATAGTCTTGTGTACAATCTATCCTCCTTTTATATCCTAGACATTAGACCCAAAAATATCTCTAACTTGGATTACAAAATATAACTTGTCATCATCATCACCACTCTCACTTGACTCATCATTGATTTCCTCATCCACTAATAATAGGTTACAATTACCAATGAATCTCCTTCCATGCCTTCTTTGTGATCATAAAACCTTGACATTTATAACCTTTCAATGACCTTTTTTTCATATAGGATATCAAGTCTCACTATCCCCTCCTTTTACATAACATCATTTATTGTGAATTTGTTAATTTGGGGGATGAGGCTCACCCTCATTATGTAAAAGTAATAAAATAATAATAGGAATCAAACCTAATCAGGTGAGCATACACAAAAAAAAAAAATATAAAAGAAAGAAAGAGGACCAAATAATCTTACAATGAAAAAACGGCTAGAACCTTGTCACATGAAAAAAAATGTGGATAAAATCAAATTTTCTCATCGCTACACTAACATGTGAGAGTGTAGTCCCCTAAATTAAGGGCTAATATCAAATTATACAAATACTAAATTCACTCTTCCACTTCTATGAAAGAAAAACCTCCATTGTTCATTAAGAGCATCCCCCCAACTATTGCACCTCCAAACACAAGTTATTTGTTTCATTTTTCTCCCTCTTTATTAGGTGTTGACCCCATAATTTCATTTTTTTTTCTTTCCATTTGAGAGACTGTAAGAATATCCATTGAGATCAACTAGTCTTCCACAGCAAGTCTTCAACTTCCTTTGATTTATTCAAAACCTTGCTTGCTTGTGTTTCATCTTCAACAACCTCATTGTTGAGATCACTCTCAATACTTAAAAGACCAACTCTATCTTTTGGTCCATACCTTTGAGGTTTGAAGGCTTCATAGTAATCTACTTGCTAATATTCAAGTTGGTGATGAGAAGCACTCTTTAAAAAACTACTATTGGTTTATCCAAAGTTAATATCCAGAGAACAAGATTTCCTAACTTCTACAAATGGAAAGATAAAGAACCCAAAGGCCAATTAGAAATGCAATCCACAACTTTATGCCCTAAACTATTATAGTGAAAATATTTAAAATAAATTCCTTTATATTTGATAAATTGAGTCCAAATACCCTAAGAACTCAAGTTTCCAATGAAGTAAAAGATTGAGTTGGAAACATACACAATGACATACATCCAAGTAAAAATATATTTCAATGACTAGGTGATTCCTTGTCAGCTCTTATAAAATCACCCACCTTTTCACCAAACATATAAATCAAAATAGGCGCTCTCAATACCAATGGAAGGTTGTATAGATAAAGCCATATTAGAACTTTAGTAATTAATGTCTTAACCATCTAAAAAAAAGGGGTATTTGGGTTCACAAAAAAATTGAACCTTCCAAAAGATGAGTGGCCCTATTTTTCATGAAATCCTAGTGCTTGGGGCTTTGGAATTCACAAAGAAGAAATTATTTCGCAACAAAGAATGAGAGGGTTTAGGGATAATACTTTGAGAATATCTTATTATGAGCAAAATCTTCCAAAGAAAGTTCCTTCCCCATGCAGTGACACAACAATGACCTACCTCCAAGATCATCTTCAATTGTTCTTAGAAAATTGCGGACAATGTATATGTCAGGCTCCTCTTCTATCACTATTAAAGGAAAAATTCCTAAATAGAGAAGAAGAAGATTTGTGGGTGATATCTTCATCCTTGATTGAGTGTCTTGGGGTAGAAAGAGTAAGATCCTTATTTTGATTATCCCTTTACAATCTGAGTTGACCAAGTGACGAAGAATTTGTGCTCTTGAAAGAGAGGTCACAAGTTCATATCTCACGAGGGATAAGGTATGTACACCTTGTTTGTACTATAGTTAGGTGCTTCCCACAACTAAGAATAGTCACATATTACCATCACTATATAGACCCAAAATCAAATGATTAGTATAATGAAATATAAAAACTCCTTTCTTTTCCTTTACTTTCCTTTCTCTTTTTTCCCTAACTTGAATTTTGGGCCATTCCCATTGCACAACAAAAGATCAACTTTTTTTCTCCTTAGTAATCACCTCCACCAAGCTCCAAACATATGCACCATTTTCCAAATCATCATTGTTACTAAAATCAAACTATACCGTACTTGCAGTTCTTTCTATGCTTCCCTCCCCAAATTTACCCTCCCCTCACTACACTACATTTTGACCATTGTTTTCCTACATTTATGAATCCAAGAAATAATACACTCCTATTATTAAAAGAATGACAAACATAAACAGTGACTGAGACTGATAAAACACCATATCTACCATTAGAGTCAACCCAAATCTACCTTGAGCATAACCCTCACCACAAAGCACCCAAGTGCACTAGATTTGTATTACCTACTACACCTCGCGTTCTCATTGCCTAGCCCCTGGTTTTCCACCGCAAGGTCACGCTGTACCTACATTTTTGTGAGCTCTAATTGGAATTAGATGTATGTCCCACGCAAGCATACGCGGAAATTCGAACTTCAGATGTCGTAATTGACTCATTGGTAGAAAACAGGGCTAGGTGATATTCGGCTACGAACAAAAACATGCCATGCAATGGGTTGACGCTTGACCGTTAGACTATCTGGAATCTGTTTTGCGTGTGGTACTTGGAAATGTGAGCTCTCAAGCTGGTGGGTAGATCACAGTTTACACTCAATAAATTCGTGGGATTCTTGAGACGTTCAAGGCAAACGCTTACCTAGCTATCATTTTTTTGCTTCAATTTCTGTGACCACCTTGAAGGCGTCAAGGAGTGCAAATTATAGTAAGGTTTGCAGTTGGGAGTTTTAGATTTCTTTAGTGATAATGACGATGAATGGAGATAAGACTTATGGAGAAGATCGAATTGCAGAAGAGCAGGTTGTCACTCCTTGGAGTCGCTCGGTTGCCAGGTAAAAGCATCCTATTCAACTTCAATGTAAACAAGATTGAAGGTGATTGATCAAAATGTTGGTTCAGCATGAAACATGTGTTTTTTTGGTACAAATGTGCTCACTTGATGTTGTGGGTATAGGATGGAAGTTTTGGTGATTGGTTCAAAACGTTGGTTTAGCATGAAAGATTGTGTTTTCGTTGCTTTCTTTCCTTGTTTGTGTAATTGGGCTCGTTTGGTGCTTTGGGTGTAGGATGCATGGGGAAACTTTGGTTTAGCATGAAAGATTAATTTTTTGTGGTTTCGTCCATTGTTTGTGTAATTGGGCTTATTTGGTGCTTTGAGTGTAGGATGTAGGGGAAAGCGTTGGTTTAGCATGAAATCTTATTTTGTTTGTGTAATTGAGCTCATTTGGTGCTTTGAGTGTAGGATGTAGGGGAAAGCGTTGGTTTAGCATGAAATCTTATTTAATTGTTGGTATCTTCCCTTAGTTGTGTAATTGGGCTCATTTGGTGCTTTGGGTGTAGGATGAGTTTTTTGTTGATTGAATATGGTTTTAAGTTGTTTGTGCTGTATATGGTAGTGCAATATGTCTTACTGTCTTGGACTGGTCACAGTGGGTATGAATTGCTGAGGAATCCTCGGTACAACAAAGGATTGGGGTTTACTGATCAAGAAAGGGATTATCACTATCTCCGGGGCCTATTACCCCCTGCTCATCTGTCACAGGATCTTCAGGTAATGTCAACTGGAAAACCTTGATTTTTATGTTCTTGATGGGCACATGGTACAACCCAAATTAGTGCATAAAATGGGTATTTTTAATAGATTTAATTTCAGCAAAACCCTGTAAGATTGAGGTAGTGTTTTAAGTGGCATTTGATTAAAAGATAAGAGGCCTAATATGATAAATGTCTTGTTTGTTTCTTACATACAGATGTTCATGATACCTCTCTTTGTTCTTCGTTCATCACTGCATAATGTGTAGTATTCACAGAGTTTTTTCTTTTGTCAGATTTAACAATTCTGTTAATCATCTGGGTGTAGGTCACACTTCTTTTTACGTTACAATCTCATCATAGCATAGTATATATCTCTCTAGCTCTATGCATGGTAGAACTTCCAGACCTTATATTCACTGAAATGTAACCCCTCTTCTGTACCCTGAAGTACCATTAAGAAACAAACTACTTAGCGTGATGAGCTGGCCCTCTTGGTTTTAAACCTGGATTGTTTGCATGTCAGTGCCCCATCTTACTGCTAGACAATGGTTTACAGCTCAATGGATAATATCTGCACATATTGTTTACTGCTGATGTGCACTAATTTGTGTATACTTCCATAATTTCTTGTATGAACTGACTAGAGAAATATCTTATTAGAATAAATCCATGATTCTGATTTTTGAATATCCTTTATTCCATTGTGCTTACAATTGTACTGGTAAGTCGTTCACAAGATGATACTCTTTTTAGCACTCCAAACTTTCGACTACTTACGTGTTCCCCAACCATGGGCAATGCATACACAATCCCCTGTTCAATCCATAACAGTAGACTGTAATACTCGCGGAGTTTCATTTTTTAATGGTTTCTCTTCTATTGTGTGGCTGGATGAAGCTGTTTACTAGCTATATGCTCCATGGCTGACATGATACAAATGTATACACATTCATCATATTCTACTTTTGAATGGCTTATACTCAACAACAGTGGAACAGAGGGTGGCTTTAGGCAATGTGGATGACCCGCAAGTCTTCTTGTACTCAATTCTTACAATTTTTGGTGTGTAAGGTTTTTCTTACATTTTCATCTCCTTCCTTTTTCAAATCTATAAGGAAAAGGTAAATCCATAAATGTGATTCTACTGTGAGGGTGTGACAAGGAATTGGGATCTAGTCCCTGAGTGTGCTGATTTAGATGCCATAGTTGCACAACTTACCCAAGTCTTTGTAGATGAACAAGAGGCAGCTCTTCCACATGACATGGACATAGCGAGTGACACGGCTAGTGGTTCAAATGAAGTTGAAGTGGAAACAAATGTTGACCTTGATTCCTATGATGATGATGAAGATGAATTTGAATATTAAATATGAAATATGGCTTGTAACTTGAATTTTCATTGTGTAACGACATTTTGAGACTTTTTGCAAATTATGAATATGAGATATGAGGTATTTTATCTATAGTTTTATTGGCAATTATGAATTTATGAGTATCACATTTCTAACTAATTATTATTATTATATGTTTGATGTTTTGAACAAATGATGAATGAACATTGAACATGTTACATGTATGAATCTATGATGTATATATAAATTTATAATTTTATAATGTATCAATATGTGTGTGTGTGTGTGTGTGTGTGTGTGTGTACACACACACACACACATATAGAGGCGGAACCGGAACCCGGCCAAAATTGTTTTTTGCCGGACCTGCAATCCCAAACCCGAATCCATATAAGAACCAGGATCGGTAACTTAGGAAATATATAATATGAAGAAATGAGCCTAGGTCTTGTTACATGGTTGCTATGCATATTCATTATATTTGGGAGTCTCCATTACACTCTTGGCTTGGAAAATGTCTGTTGAATGTAGGCTTGCCAGATTTGTTTCTGATTTCATGATATTGTTGATCAGGAAAAGAAGCTAATGAATATCATTCGGGAGTACCATACACCTTTGCAGAAATACATGGCTATGATGGACCTTCAGGTATTTACTATTGTGTTCCAACATATTTTTTGTTGCTATCAATGGATTTGAGTAATTTATCATTTCACATGATAATGTCCAAAGCTGCAGAGTTATATTTAATTTGGATATTGAATAGATTTTTGGTTTGTGCACTACTGAAAGATGAAACCTATATTTTCTTTAATTCTTATTCTGTCTGATATCACCACAATATTAGCGTTGGAGCCTCCTTGAACATCCCTCTTATTTGAAGATAAGAGTAACTTATGTAAAGAAGCTTTTTTGTAATTAATTTAGACTTGCAATTTGACATGGATATATACGTGCAGGAGAGGAATGAAAAATTGTTTTACAAGCTCTTAGTTGATCATGTTGAGGAATTGCTTCCTATAGTCTATACACCCACTGTTGGTGAAGCTTGCCAAAAATATGGAAGTATTTTCAGGCGTTCACAGGGTCTTTACATAAGTTTAAAAGAAAAGTATGTATATCTGTGCACCTTTTTCCTTTACTTATTAACCAGGATCATGTAGTTCCTTTTCTTACTAATCAGGATCTTGTAGCTCATAGCTGTATGGTAAATGCATGCAATCTATATCTGAAATTTTCTTTTCTGTTTGTTGTCATCTCTTCTTTTCACACAGCTGCTTAATAAATGCTTGTAACAAATATAAGAGTTGCAGTGCCTAATTTATCATCATCTATTATTTCATGGGTGATAAATAATAGAATGCCCTATAACCTGCTATTTGCAACTCTGTAGGCACTGACACGTTTCCTTCATTGAATCATATACTATGAATATCTTGTACGCTTCTGTTAGAAAGTTGGATAATATTATCTGTTCTCTTGTTCAAATTTGAAATAACTACCACTTCACTCTTGTATATGATTTAGAGGTAATTGATGTTGGCAGGGGAAAGGTCCTTGATGTTTTGAAGAACTGGCCTGAACAGAACATTAAGGTTATTGTTGTCACTGATGGGGAACGTATTCTGGGACTTGGAGATCTTGGATGCCAGGTAAATTTCACTCAGAGAACTTGACAACCCATGTGCTAGGCATGTTGTATTTTCTTTATTTCCATTTTTCTTTTCTCTCCAATATGTTTCATTTGGATTTTTCTTAGCTAGGTTATAACTATTGGAATCTGAGATGCCTGTTACAAATAATTGTTAACAGGGAATGGGAATTCCTGTTGGAAAACTTGCTCTGTATACAGCACTTGGGGGAGTTCGTCCTTCAGAGGTAGTCAGTCCTACTTTTGAAGTAGCTTTCTGATTTTAGGTTATTACCCATTTATTTCACTAGACAGTGATAAATAATATCAAATGATTGTAGTTATTAGTTGCAACTTATTTCTGGTTGATTCTTGGTAAAAGGGAAAGAATTAAACTTGAATGAAAACATTACTAATTTGCACGGACTGCATTGTTTCTATTGATTATTGGAGCACTGTCTGTATTGCTTTTCATGTGCAAACTTGCATAATTCATTTTGTGTTATTTGGATTTCAGCTAGTGAAATGCCATGTCAAATGCATCAATATTTTATCTTTATCTTGTGTAAATTTCAAAATGTTGGCACTGACTTATGGAGAAAAATGCATTTTGGGTCCTGGGGATCTGAATTGTGTTGCATGATAGCCATTAATGTCCCTGACTCTGGTCTGACAACTTGTATCTGAGCAGTGCCTTCCAGTAACTATTGATGTTGGGACCAACAATGAAACATTGCTGAATGATGAATTCTACATAGGGCTTAGGCAGAGACGTGCTACAGGCCAGGTACTCATCATTGCTAGATTCTTTGGAATTTTATCATATGATTTGTCTTTACTTTTGTAATTCATTCTACAGCCCAAATATACATAGCACAAGTTTCTAACTGTATTATGTGCTAAAGGAATATGATGATCTTCTTCACGAGTTCATGTTTGCTGCCAAACAAGCTTATGGAGAGAAAGTTCTTATTCAGGTCAGGTGGAGAACTCCTGTTTTATGTTGAAATGGATCTTTAACTTGAGATTTTCTTTTTCAAATCGGGTTAAGAATATTGTTTAAATTTTATTTTAACTTTCCCCGCAGCAAGTGATAGTGAATACTTGGCACAAAATTTCTGTAACAGTTCCATATTCAACTAAGATCCAAACTACATTGTTTAGCGGTTAGAAGAAATAATATATGCATAAAATTTGTTAGTTAATTATTTGTGAACCTTATAGCATTAATTCATATTTAGCTTACAAAATCTTAAGGAAACTGAAGAAAAGTATGCTCTTGTGACAGTTTGAAGACTTTGCTAACCACAATGCCTTTACCTTGCTGGAGAAGTATTCTTCAACTCACCTTGTCTTCAATGATGATATCCAGGTATGTCCAGAGTTCGCTGTGTTTTTATTGTCACAATTCTAGAATGGTTTTCATATTTGGTTATCTCAAGTTTGTACAATGATGATCATGTAGACTTTGTGTCAATGTAAATATGGCTCCTTGGCCATTTCTCTGTGATAGAGACATATTTCAAAATGGGAGATGGGTTTGGCTTTACCTAGAAGATGCCTGAGACATTTTTGGCACTCTCCAGATATCTGAGTAGAATGTCTCTTCACTAACAGGAGACATATCTTCATAAGACACACATGTACACATAAAAGACAGATCGAAAGCAAAAAACTAATCAGATTGTCTGTCCAAGATTTAAAATCATGTGCTTCACCAAAAGAGTGCATGTTCTATTGAAAAAAGGAAACAATGAAGGTTTTCAGGGAGAATCTGTAGGGATTTTGTGAACAATTTGATGTTTTCATATTATTTTTCAAATGGTGTACCCATCCTTTATACCTGTCCTCGTACCCAAGTGCCCTAGAGGTTATTCTTTTCATCTTACCTATAATCTGCATACAACTAGAACATTGACTTGGCCATATGTAAATGTTTCATAGTCTCAAGATTGGATAACACTTACACACAACATAGCAGTTAGGTTAGCTTCAGTGACTTAAGTAACCTGTCTTATAGCAACAATGTGTTTGGCATTTGCAGGGGACGGCTGCAGTGGTACTTGCAGGCGTTGTTGCATCATTAAAACTGACTGGTGGGAAGTTGGCTGATCACAAGTTCCTGTTTCTTGGAGCTGGAGAGGTAAGTCAGAGATACAGAGTTAACAATTCCTATGTAATACCATGAATAACTCACAAGATTTCAAAATATTTGTGTCAGTTGTTGAAGAAACTTATAGACTGTATGTGAAAGCTTGGCTGTCCTTGCAATCTTTAAAATGAAAAGATGCTGAAACTGTCAATCAAATGCTAGATTGTTTGGGATTCTATCATATAGTACTAATCACAGAGATTGGGCTGAACAACTAAATATTTATTGTTAACAATAAAATGACAATGACTGGTGCTGGTACTGGTACTGGTACTGGTATGAGAGACTGGCACTGGTACCGGAGCTGGTACATCTATGTTTTGAAAAATAGGAGGGGGGTACTTGGAGACACCATTTTCTATATAATTAAAAAAATTATAAATATGCTACATTAAAACTGAAAATATCATGACATCGGACTTTCAAAACAAGAACACTGGTAAAGTTTCAAGTTAAACACACAAATGACAGAGTCAAAGAGTTCATATTTCATACTAAATTTTTTAGTATTGATATTACATATTGAAATTCAGAAATGTCAATTCATTGTTTTATCTTTTCACATGGAAACCCATCAGAACGTAGGATTTTTTTGTCTTTTTAATTGAAAAATTATGGAAACATTGTGATTGGAGGGACATTTCCAATTAGTTTTTGTATGGGGAAACACACTTCAGTACCCGAGATGCGTCCCAAAGGTCAGAGACACGTCTCTAACCAACTACATTTGCTAAGTGATGGTCCATGGCTTGATCTGTTTCTGGATCTTATTTTTCTCAGCCATTGTCAATGAAAGTAGCCTTTTAATTCAGGCCAAAATATCAGGAATTGTAATTCATGATCCACAGAATATGGCCCCAGAAAAAAGTATGATTAAAGACCATGCAAACGCATTATAGTGGAAAAGACCAATGTGCAGGAAAATTACTTCCAGTTAATTCTCAACATGATTATGGTCTAGGGAGTGTTGTCATGTGAATCTCATTTAGCTAAGAAAACTTTATTGTTCATCCTGCTAAGCTTTTAGTTGCTGTCATTTTGAAGAATTAAGAAACACGATGAAGTTACATTCTCTTGCAATCGGGATGAATTTGGTCTCCTGTCACAATTAAGTATTTGTTTACTTAACAAATCATTGTCAATTTCTTGTTTGAAATTAAAGACATCTCTGGAGCCTAGAATATTTTTTAATTTGTAACT
Organism: Thuja plicata; assembly: GCA_018584345.1. Lineage (NCBI taxonomy): Eukaryota > Viridiplantae > Streptophyta > Pinopsida > Cupressales > Cupressaceae > Thuja > Thuja plicata. Next base: position 2,566,756 of record MU226068.1, on the reverse strand, counting down.
AAATTGCCTTCTTTTCTAGCCTTCTTTGAAAATAAAGTACTTTGAAAATTGTGCAGGCAGGGACAGGTATTGCAGAGCTTATTGCATTGGAAATAGCCAAACAGGTATTTCAAAATAGCTCCATTTAATGGATTGTCTTACTATGCTGTTTCATTGTCACTCTGCTGTTTCACTTCTGTTATATCAACAAGTTTGACACACAAATGCTTTTTTCCAGGGAAAAATCTCAGTGAATGAAGCTCGCAAGAGGATATGGCTGGTGGACTCTAAGGTCTCTCTTGATCTCCTCTCATAGCCTCTGCTCAAATGACTTGCATGAATTCACACAAAAATTTGAATTGTCCTTGATCTAAATTTATCATACTGCACAAGTTCTTTATATATAATATCAAGCTATCAAATTTAAGGAATCAACTAGTTTGTCTTGCATTGAAATTGTTAAATAATCTGTTCACATGGGAGAATTATGAGAGAGTGGAACACTTGTTTGACACTATCTTCTTGGCATCACAGGGGCTCATTGTAAAGTCCAGAATGGAGTTTCTCCAACACTTCAAAAAGCCATGGGCACATGAGCATGAACCCTGTAAAAGCTTACTGAATGCTGTGGAGGTTGAACTTGATTTCTTTTCTGAGAATTAAATATCTCTTTTGACAGCACACAGGGATTTTTATATTCCCTCTTGAGTTGTTTAAAATATTAGCTGATACAGTTTCCATACTGTATTTAAGTTGATCATAGAAGTTCTGTCATGCCATTGCAATTGAATACGAAGTATCTGAACTTTTCTCTTTTGAACAGTCAATCAGGCCTTCGGTTTTGATTGGAACTTCTGGAGTTGGAAAAACTTTCACAAAGGAAGTCATTGAGACTTTTTCCTCTTTTAATGAGGTAAATCATTTGCTGTAGTTTCATTTTTTTTCGATCATTTTTTTTTTCTTTTTTAAGTGGTTTTTGTAGTTTCATTTATTATTATTAATAACAAAGATAAAGATGGAGGAGCATATTCAAGCAATTTTTATTTTCAATCTTTATTCATTTATTTAGGTTAGCAACCAAGTATTGGTTATTATTGTAAAGGGATTTCAGCTCAGTATTGAACTAATATTTGTTCTTTTCCTGTAGAAACCATTAATTTTAGCTCTTTCAAATCCAACTTCTCAGTCTGAATGTACAGCGGAAGAAGCATATACCTGGAGTAAGGTATGTTTTTTTTTTCACTTTACATAAACCACCATGAGGAAATTGCTGAGTTACTTGTCATTTTAATGCCAAGTAAAATGTTTATCTATGTAACCACAATTGACAAGGGGCTTTATTTATTTTAAATGCACAAACAACTACGTTAGTATTTTCAACTTAAGATACAAATGAGAGGAAGGATTTAATTGTTAGGAGTTGAATGAACACATTATTAGATCAAAGCGTAGGAAGACACTCAATAAAGAGATTATTATTGCAGCTTGAATTATTGAATTCAGGACTCCAGTTGAAAGATGACTTTTACAGTGTCAATTTATAGTACCCTGATTCATGATTATATGTCCACAGGGGCATGCTATATTTGCCAGTGGGAGTCCTTTTGATCCTGTTACTTATGATGGAAAGACTTTTACTCCTGGCCAGGTTCTTTATCACTTCTACTTGGTGTTCCTGTGAATAGCTAGCAAAATCTATTTTATCTGATTATGTTTTGATGAAGCACTTGCAGCATTTTTTCAAATATTTTGCAATTTCAATTTTTTAGGGAAAGGTGCACTGTCAATTTTATGAATTTTTGGGCATTTTTACTTCCGTTAGAGGCGATTTACATGTATATTAAGTCCACTATATGAGCTTCTTCTATAGTTGACCGCTACTTTCCTTCATACTAATTGTCAGCATACTCTCGAGAAGTTGTTGAGCTTATATTTGTTCTTTACTTATTTGCAGTCAAACAATGCGTATATCTTCCCTGGATTTGGCTTAGGCTTGGTCACGTCAGGGACAGTCCGTGTCCGTGATGATATGCTATTGGCAGCTTGTAAGCCATTTTTTTATTTCATATAAATCCTAGACATGATTTTTCTGTAGTATTCTCAATCTGAATGGCATAAACCTTGGTATTTTATTGTGTAACAGCTGAGGCTTTAGCTCAACAGGTTACTAAAGAGCATCTAGAACAGGGTCTCATCTATCCACCATTTCGAAATATCAGAAAAATATCAGCCCACATAGCTGCAGAAGTTGCCGCAAAGTCCTATGAACTAGGTAAGCACTAAACTTTTGTAAAGGGGTACGAGTTAAAATTGATAATGGAGGTCTTGACTGGATATGACAGTCATCTAATTGTTAGCAATTGAAAGGAAAAAATAGCAGCAGCTAGGCAGCCTTATGTTATCATCATGTTTTATTTTGAAGGTCATGTCTTGGGATGCAGTTTATTCATTTTACATCTCTTCTAGTGCTTGCCTCTTTCTCTAACCTGTTTCATGAATAATATGTCGCCACTGTTACAATTAATCATAGATGCCAGTTAATCCCACGTTTTTCCATTCTGTTTTATTTTCATCCACGGTTATCTGTTCTGTGTTTTGACACAACTGTATCCCTGTAAATTGCGAAGTGCTTTGTAAAGAAAAAATAGATCTTTATGCCACCAGTCCCCGTGCTTCAGCATTAGTATGTTTTCTGTTACAGGACTGGACATGGATACGATGCAGGAATATTTTCGGTAGGCTTGCAACGTCAGTTGTCTTTGGAAATGTCTGGAAAATATCCTATTGTTTCCCAGACATTTCTGGAGACGTCTATCCATCCCTTTAAAACTTAAAAACCTAATGATATTTTGTTTCTAGGGTTTACTTCTTTTCCCATAACTTCACATGTATCTTGTGTGTATGTGTGTGCCCCCCTGTATACATAAACACGATTGTTAAAATCCACTCCTGTTCTCTTCATTTGGGTTAAAGTTGAAGCTATCAGAGCATGATGGTAGACTCTAGCATAGCAGATTAAAATTGTAAAGTTATAGCACTATGAACTTTGCAGTCCAGTGTTTGCTGTGGCCTTTCTCAATGTCAACCTTGTTCTTTGGGTGCTTATGAGCATAATGTTGAGTTTAAAGAGCAGATTGAATGTACAAAAACATGAAACAGAAAAATAAAACAGAGACAATCAGAAGATAGACACAACACAACGAATTACATCAACATTAAAGACTACATCCTTGGTAAAGCAGGACAATATCTTCTTCTCGCTGTTACTGTAGAATACAGAATCTACACTCATCATTTATACAAATGTTTTTTAACTCTCCTAGTTTGATGATTTGTGTCTATTTGATAAATAAATCCCAAAAGATGCACAACATGATCAGAACTAAGAAATTGCCTCCTATGATTTCCTTTTGGGTTTCTATTTTAATTGTTTCTTTTTTAAATACTTCTATGTGTCTTGGTGCTCCTGAGTGGTTGTTGAGTCTTGTGTTGCTTGGCTGTAAGCTTCTATGTTGCTGTTTAATGTCATATTTCAATGTGGCTTCATGAGATTTTATGATCTTATTGGTATCTCATCCACTTTTCTTTGTGCAATTTTGGAAGGAGAAACCTTGAATGTTTTAATTTAAAATTGGTTCCAGAGTAATGAATATTATCATATCTGATACCAAGTCATCTCTGCTATCATTGACTGAAGTTTATGTTTCTTTGTTCAGGTTTGGCAACAACCCTCCCTCGTCCTGCAGATCTGGTTAAATATTCTGAAAGATGTATGTACAGCCCATTGTATCGAGACTATAATTGAAATTAACATGCATTTCATCTCAGGAAAGCCTTTGAATTCTTTCACCTGGCTGAGACCAAGTGACAAGAGATCGTGACTTGGTTAATATATTAGTAATAGCACTAGTTATTCCCATGGTAAAAATATAGGAATTCATCAGGAATCTATTTATAATGCAATCCATAGTGTGTTATTTGGGATTGCAAATATATAGGGTGCCATTAATCAAGGTGATTTATAAGAATTAGCAGGAGTAAAATTTTAATCAATTTAATGCATGGAATGAACCCATGCAATTGACTCTGAATTATTATTTTTTGAAATTTATATCTCAATTTCTAAGTTGCATGGAATGAATGCAACTGAACTGTTAACAAGTGTAATGGAATATTTATTAATTTTTTTGATAAATTTTTTATACTTTGCAATCAAATCGAATCTTGAATGAAATTTATGGTGTACCAATATGTGAGGTGGGAAAGTACACTATTGGCATTGAGTAATTTATCTATTGCTTTCATGCTATGGAAATCCTAAAAGCTTTTTATTGCTATCACTATAGAGATACTCACCAAATTGCAAAAGGATATTTCTTTTTTGAGAACTTTGTTGCAAAATGGTGTTAAATTATTATTTTTTAATCAATAGATGAAAAAATGGTTAATCAAATTTAATGATACACGTATTAGGCATTATTGAAGATTATAGTCATGTTTCTTATGCCACTTACAGTTAAATTAAATTTTAAATCCAAGATTTGATTTGCATCAATAAGGATTACCAACAACATCTTAAGTGTTATAGTTTTTGAGGTCGAAACTTTGGACATTCTCTTCTAGAAGGGTTTAAATTTCTCTTCTTTAAGATGTTTTACTACAAGATGTTACAAAAGTTTCCACCCTTGTTTGACATTTGACCCCGACGCAACCTTGTGAAACATAGAAACAACCTCCAAGTGTGGGATCTTGATAAGTGAGGTTGAGTCTCTGGAGAAGGCATGCTTCCTTTCTAATCGGGGTGTAGTGTTGAACCAACCCAACACTTGAAAAGCTTACTTCTGACCTAATCTAATGGATTTGCAAGGAAAAGGGAAGAAGGAATGCAAAAAATGTAAAAGGGGTGATGCACCAAATCAAAATGGTGATCTTCCTTGCCTGGAACTACACAAGACATCAATAAAGCTACCCAAACTTACTCAATTTCCTGATTTATCAACCTACAACATCATACAAGGGTTATAACTCAATGAGATATTGCAAGGACCCCGAGTTCACAAACAAGATCTACCTCAACATAATGACATTGTCATACAACTTGGAAATAGAGAAAATACATCCAAAGAAGAAGGCAGGGAAATTCACTCAAGACATTTGGATTTGGAAAGAGGTAAAACAATTTGTTTATTAATACAAGGCAAGACAATGTGTATAGTTATAGAGAACATAAAATTCTATGTCAAAAACAAGAAGATGATCCTCTAAATATGTTACAAGGTTGCGTTTATAGTTCAGGCATAACTTAGATTACAACACTGAAGCACAAACCCTAACCAGACTAGGGTTAATCAGATCAAGAAATCTAATCCTTTGCATGTATGTCGATCTCTAAGGTGAAAGAAAGAGGCCACAATGAATCCATCCCTAGGATCGATGAAGGAAGGAACCCCTGCAACAAGACGACTCTGAGCATAGCCATGGCATGATTGTTCTTCTCTCAGAGGAAAATTGCCTGCAAGGAATCAATAGGCATGGAAAATGTCCTGGGTCACATATGTAGAGCCGACGAGGAGTAATTGTAATGTCCCCGAATTGATAGAGAATAAATAAATTAAATTAATTAATTATTTGGTCCCTATTGAAAAGAAATATTATTAAGGACCTTTAATTAATTAGTGGGGGGCCATTTTATCTTATTGTCCGTAGGTGTTTACCATCTCGGCGTTCTTTTGTAAACCCTCAGGAGTTTCTCCGACGGGGTATTTATGCTTTGCATTAGGTAGTTGTTGAGATATATGAATTTTGATATTTTATTTGTTATTGTGAATTCTAGTTGGAGTTCTATTGTCTGCCATTTCGAAGGTGAAAGATCCTCCCTACTTGGTTTGTTGCAGTTTTGATGGGATTCACCCCTCACCCCACTCTGCTTGTTCCCTTGTTTTGGATTTGGCAAATTCGAAGTGCTATCATTATTAATATTATTTCCCTGTTGCAAGTACTTGTTCAAGACTTGTGTTGTGCAACAGTTCACTGATTGGGTATAACAAATTTGTTTGGGTAATAATTTTGGCAACGAAAGAATCTAAGCGAAGGAGTCTATAACCAGAGCATACGAACATCACCTCCAATCGCACATTCTCTGCTTTCCCACCCCCACAGTATGCCATTTGCCCCTTCTGTACACATCTCCACACCGTACGACATATTCACCTCCGGGATAGAAATCACCTCCACGACCGAAATCACCTCTGGGACAAAAATCACTATTGGGCCAAAGATCACCTTCACGCCGAGATCACCTTCGGGATAAAAATCACCTTTGGGACAAAATCACCTTCGGGACATTACAATGGTATTGGAGCTTGTGAGCTTGCGAGCCTGTTGGGATGATTGAGAGATTTTGGCAACGAAAGAATCTAAGCGAAGGAGTCCGTAACTAGACCGTACAGACATCACCTCCAACCGCACGATGTCTGCTTCCCCATTGTATACCATCTACCCCTTCCGTATACATCTCCACACCGTATGACATAATCACCTTCGGGACCGAAATCACCTCCAGGACAAAAATCACCTTTGAGACATTACAGTGGTATCAGAATCGGTGATCTTGCCAGTCTGTTGGGATGATTAAGAGATTTTGGGATCTAAATCACACTATGGTGCCCAGTTTTGATGGAGAGTGGTGGTTGAAGGCACTACAAAAGATAGGAAAGGAACTCAGTGATGGTAATAACCTTCCTCTAGATATATTGGAATTTTGTTTGGGTAAGGTGGACCAATCACCTTCAAAATTCATACAAAAGATCTTTGCTCTAATTAAGGTCACCTTAAAACAACCTAGTTTGTTAAGACACATGACAAGGAAATCAAGTTGTTCTCTGCAACATGTCTAAGTGAGATTAAGAGAATCTCGGCCCCTCGTGCACCGTATGACAATGACACCATGATAGAGATATTACACTTGATCATTGACAACTTTCAGAGCTTGAATGACATTAGTAGTGATCTAGTTGGTAGGAGATTTATAATATTGGAGAATTGTGAAAATGTAAAAGTAAGTAACCTCCTCTTAGATCTAGAGTTGTAAGACTTGATCCACGATATTTTTCATCATTTTTTTGTCACAATCAAGGAACATCACGATACTAAGATTTCAGTTGCTATGGAGAGCCTTATGATTTCATGCATTGAAGAGATGGAGGAAATATCCCAACTTGTCATATCTATGTTATGGGTTGTTCGCAAACTTGAGTGCGCTCCTTCTATGGCGGCGTGTAGATTGGTCGATAAAGTATTCAAGCATTGAGAAGAAAAATTAATATCTCAGTTACACAAATGGGAGAAAGTTGGTGACGGCATGTCGGAGATGCATTACATAAGGAGGATGAAGGCATGATCAAAGGGTCGTTCCAGTCACATGAGGATTTGCAGATGCAGGTGAACTTAGAAGCTCTAGACCATTCTTGGGAAATGATTGAATGACATGATGATATGGGTGCAGGAAATACAGGCATTTATGTGATTGATTATAGGCAGGTGAAGGAGATCTCATCCCGAAGGGAGGCTTGACCTGAAAAGAGATCTTAGCTCGAAGGAAATCTTGGCCCGAAGGAGATCTCGGCCTGAAGGAGGACTCAACCCGAAGGAGATTTTGGTCCGAAGGGGGACTTGGCCTGAAGGAGATCTTGGCCTGAAGGAAGGCTCGACTCAAAGGGGATCTCGGCCTGAAGGAAGACTTGGCCCGAAAGGGATCTCGACTTGAAGCAAGTTTTAGCTGAACGAGATCTCGGCCCGAAGAAGATCTCGACCCAAAAGAGATCTCGGCCCAAAGGAAGAATCGACCCGAAGGAGATCTCGGTCCGGAGGAAGACTTGTTCCAAAGGAGATCTCCGCCTAAAGGAAGATTTGGTTCAAAGGAGATCTCAGCTCGAGGGAGGACTAAGCCTAAAGGAGATTCCAGTCCGAAGGGAGACTTAGCTCGAAGGAGACCTCAGCCAGAAGGAAGAATCGACCCGAATGAGATCTCAACCCGAAGGAAGATTCGACCCGAAGGAGATATCAGCTCGAAGGAAGCTTCAGCCTTAGGAGACCTCAACCTGAAGGAGATCTCAGCCCGAAGGAGATCTTGGCCCAAGGAAGACTCAGCCCATAGGAAATCTCGGTCTGAAGGGAGACTTGGTCCAAAGAATATCTCGTCCTGAAGGAAGACTTGGATCAAAGGAAGACTCGACCCAAAGGAGATCTCAGTCTAAAGGAAATTCAATACTATCGCATGGTTTAGGTCCAACACAAAAGACGTCGTCCAACCTGTTCTTGGTTACTGTACAACATACCCCCTCAAAACTATACGCACGTCCGCTTCCATCTAGATGAGCAACGACCTTGGTGGCTTGAACAAGTGGAAAACTGTAGTGCCATATTACTGAATTGGCATACTATATGTTCAGATCTGTACTACTGTACAACCCCTCCTGGAAATGTGTTTGGTCAATTATTTCACACCGTATGACAAACGGTCAGTTTTCCTCCGTATGATCTGACATTGATGATGCAAGACAACATTTAGTCCTGTGATGGAGCATATTGGTACGAACAGGAGTTTCTGGAAGGGGATGCCTTTGACAAACTACTTGCCAGTGTTGAGGTGGAATTTCAGAGGTGCCAATATGAAGGCCATGTTAGGGACAGTCTATAGGAGAGCATGGATAATGATCATTAGTCACATAAATAGAATCATGGTTCTCAAAGACGTCCTCCAAGGGGTGGCAAAGAGACCGACTCTATAGATGGATGTTTGCAGTTGTGTGAATTTGGTGATTGCCCTATAGTTATGCATGAGACCAACCTGACCACATTTTCTTCATATGAAGGACTTCCTAGTAGATGCAGCAAGATCTACTTGCACAGTGTTGATGGTGAGTATCATAGCCTAAAGGCTTTGGATATGAGCATCGATGTGGTTTATGTTTGGCTTTTATGGGATCCTAGTGGCTTCGAACATGACAATTCTTATATCAGAGTGACGAAGCGGAAGCTTGATGATGGTTTTCTTGTCCCAACTAAATCCAACTATGTGCATGTGATCCAGAAGAAATATGGAGATTTCAACGGATACTACGACCAACATCCGTGCTTGGCTTGGGATATGAGTGTAACACCCCAAAATTGGCATCTTGCAACCCTAACCAATTTTGTTGCATTTATCAATCTTCTGAATCATCAAAGTCCTATTGTACTAGGCAATTCTGAGTTTCAACTGACTCTACTTGACTTAAATGTCAAATGCAGAAAATCCTAAATCTGCATTAATCACATACTATATTTAATTCCTAAATATCAATTATAATTGGCTAAATAAACCCTATGATCTAATTAATTTAATTACAAAGTCCTAGCACTTTAATTAAATTAAATTCCCTCTTTTAGCTAAAATACATAAAAATGAATTAAATAATATTTGATTATTAAATAAATACCCTCATTGAACTTAATTATTCAAATAATTGAGAAAGTACATTTTTGAGGTCATATTTCATTTATATAATCAAATAATCTCTCCAAAATCCTCACTTCAGTTCAGAAATGGAAACTTGGAGTTGACTATAATTCAAAAGTGCAACAAATCAGTTAACTGCTTCATTCACTAAAAAAGACAACAGTTCACTATTTCTCTCAAAGGAAACTTTCTAATCTAAACTAGATTTTGAGGTGTTAACTGTTTCTCTCAAAGGAAACTTGCCATTCTAACTAGACTCTCATCCTATAAAAGAACTCTCTTGTTCTCATTAAAAAAAAAAGAGAATTCATTGTTGAAGCATTGAATCGTTGTTGTATTTTCACTAGTTTTATGCATTCAAGATTTTATTTTTCTTAGCTTTCACATTTCTAGATTAATATTGCATACTTATTTCTAGATTAATATTTGCAATAGATTAATCATGTCTAGTTTAGCTTCTTTCAAGGATTCTTAGATTAATCTCATTTCTTAGTTTAATCTTCAATCAAAACTTAATCTCATGCTTATTTCTTAGATTAATCTTGCAATCTTTAATTATTAGATTAATCTTGCACTTACATTTCTAGATTAAATCCTCCATTCTTAGATTGGTCTAGGTTGTTGGATTCTCAGATTTTGAGAGCTATTTAAAAACCCCATCTAAATAGGAGGCAACAGGTCAAATCATACAAGCATGCAAGATGAATAAATCCATATTCATTCTTGTGTGTGACTGATGAATAATGACTATGTTGAAGTGTATGGCTAAGTTAGAGGCCCACATTTAGCGTATACATTTCTGGTGCCCACAGTGGGGCTTGAACCCATGACAACTCTTGACCTTTCTTGACATTTCTCCAGAGATGGAGACAACTTTATATAAAGTATTTTCACAAAATACTTGATTCTAAAAATCTTGACATATTTTTAGACAATCTTCTTCCCAATTTCGGGTATCAAGTATAGCTACAAGGTTCTTTGACCTTCAATGATATGATCAAACAATCTGTGAGAATTGAAACATTCATGGTGAAGAAAGGAGAACTGACCCTACACAAGGATAATAAAAAAGGGTCCTCCTCCTCTAGTAAAGACAAATCCAAATTTGTCAACAAGAACCAGAATGTTGTGAATGATGGAGTTGTCGACAATGTGACTCCCAAGCCTCCAAAGGCTGCATTCAATCTTACTACCACGATGCAGGCGGCCAAAGCCACTGACCAGACTGTGGCACAAACTAAACTTCCTTCGAAATTTTCTAGATTGTAACCTTGGGCTCCTCGACCCAAGCGTGTGTTCACTGCTCTAGGAGAACCCCTTGTTGCGGTTTACAAGACTCTCTTGGACAACCAATTACTCACTCCTTTGGATAATTCACGTCCTATCGATCTGCACCCGTGACCCTCTTGATGGAATGAAATTGTGTACTGCGATTACCACTAGAACAAGGGTCACAAGGCAGCTACCTGCATTCAACTGCGACATAAGGTCCACGACCTTATTGACAGTGAGGTTATTGTTGTGGGAGGTCACAACAAAAACTTAGATCATCAGGCATTCAAAGACCCTTTTCCTCCTCATGGGAAGGGTGAGTCCTCTAAATGTAAAAAAATGGATGCCAAGGTAAACTATACGTACACCAATAATGATAATATCATTAATATGGTTGAACTTGTTGATGAAGAGTACTGCAATGTTGTTACCATCAAGGGAAGAGAAGATGCTCCTAGGCATAAAACTCCTTTCACTCTACAAGGGCCTACGCCCTATCCCTCTGAACCAGAACAATCTCAGATTCATACAAACGTTGTTACTCGGTCTCGTGCGAAGATCGTTCACAAAGGCCCTCAGCCTTCTACATCTGCATCATCTATAGATAAAACTATTGTTGGCACTGCCAACAAGAATTTGAAATTGGTCCCTTAGCCTAATGCTTCTAATTACAACATACTAGACCAATTACAACAAACGAACGCTCAGATTACTATCTTCAAGTTGCTGAAAATATCCCCTACTCACATGGAGATTCTTGACAAAGCCCTCATTGAGGAAAATGTTCCAAAATATCTGGATCTAGACTAGTTTCAATCTATGGTAGGTCACCTGACCTCCTCTCATTACTTGTCTTTCTCTGAGGAAGACGACCATTCTTTGAGTCATCCGCACAATAATCCCTTGCATATCGAGGTTATGATTGGCCCAAAGTGTGTCCGCCGTGTTCTCATAGATAACGACGCTGGCCTTAACATCTGCTCTTCTAGCTTCCTAACTCAGTTAGGCTATGGAGAAGATTGCATAAATACCAGGAAAAAGATCACTATCAAGGCATATGATGAAGAAGAGCATAAATCAAAGGGTCTAGTTGTGTTACCAATCCGAGTTGGACCTGTTGAAAGGGATGTTATCTTTTAGGTTCTCGACATTCCTCTAGCATACAACATACTGTTGGGAAGAACATGGATTCATGAAATGCAGGCAGTTCCTTCGACTTATCATCAATGCATAAAATTTCCATTCCAAGGATCCGAAGTGACCACGCCTGCTAATACAAGCTATGATTGTAACATGCTTACTAAATCTTCCGATAGCTTTGTTCCCACCAATAGAGAGTCTACTGAGCACCTTGAGGCCAAGCTAAAGGAAATGGAAAACACTCTAAAACTCAAAGACACTGGCATGGGGGGATATCAAATTGAGCCCGTGTTATCTATAACATCTCTACCTCTGTCTCTACGTTCTTATGGGAGACCTTCTGAGGACAATGAACCTTCTACAACTCCTCCTCAAACAAAATATGGTGGCACCTTTGTACAGGCCATGACACCATTAGAGGAGGAAGATGAAAATAGAGCTATTACAGCTTGGATTTATAAAGGGGAGAACACATCTGAGCAAATCACTCCACCTCATGAAATAAGACTTGAAAAATATGGCAAGGGTCTCTCTATCATGAAGCGCTTTGGCTATAAAGGGAATGGCCCTATAGAAGTGAACAATAAAGGATTTATCAAACCACTTGGAGCTATTGGTAGACTAATACAAGACACTGCAGGTCTAGGCTTCAAGAAGACCCCATTTCTCTTGGGGATTAACAAATTTGTGCCAGAACCGGACCACCAACTGGAACCTGAAGGCACGTCTACAAATGGAAACTCAGAGGACAACTTTGATGAGGATTCCTTCCCTTTTCCTCTCCCTCCAAATCTTGCCACGTTCTTTGCTAAACCAAATGACTTTATAGCACATGTCAGTACGGTTGGGACTGACAACGACTTAGATGAAACCGCTTCACTCGCATCACTAATATATGAGTGATTGAGAGAAATGCAAAATGTCAATCCTGGGTATCAGGGTGAATTATACATGCCACCGCATTTTCAGGAATGGTTTCAACAAGAACAAATCCAATCGCTCATCAATGCCACACAAGATGAACTAGACTCAGATGGTGACACAAGTGGTACTTATCTGACCATAGAAGAGGTTTTAGACAAAACTCATCCAAACAGGGGGCAAAGAGTAGATTTCACTCACGTCCTTGATATGAAAACTCATGATGAAACAGACTCCCATGAATACGAGCTCAACGGCCTTTCAGAAGGCACCTTTGATAGAGATGTAGATATTGTGCATACATATGAAAATCTTCTCGACATAGGTGAAGGGTCTAGTGTTAGGGAAAATGGGTTTGATCCCATTGATTTTAACTTGTCTTCTACTACAGACGCTAGGGGTCAAAGGAATTCAACTGCGCCTTTGGATGAGATCACTTTAGGTCTTGACTTGCTAGTTCACACTTTTGATGATTATACCATGAACGCACTAGAATATGTTACCTCTCTTCCACTCCGCCATCCCGAGCTCATAGACTGGAACTCCTCCTCTCCATCCAATGAAGTCCTTACATTCCAAAATTACTATGCTCTAGCCTGTTACCTTATCACTGTCGAACCTGTAACTTCCTCTAGCAGTGAAGACAATGTGAACATGATTGAGGCCGATATCAAGTATCTCAGTCGCAAAATTAAAAGAAAAAAGAATAGGCGCTCTGATGGTGAAAACCACATTGTGGCAGTATCAGAGCTCAAAAAAGTAAAAATAAAGGACGTATCTGAGGGTGAAAACCTCTCTGAGGTGCTCGAAGATGGGATAATTGATACACTTCCAAGTCATTTTCAGGAATGGTCATCGGTGCTGATTGAGCCGACTCAACCGGTAAACTTGGGTACAAAAGAGCACCCACAGATCATTCATGTGGCTAAATCTTTGTCTGCAGAAGAGCTCAAGGAATTCACAGATTTATTTAAAGAAATAAGATAAACTTTGCATGGACATACTTAGATATGCTTGGTTTAGATCCAGATCTTATCATGCATCATCTATCAATAGCTCCTGGAGTAAAAACAGTAAAATAAAAACTCAGAAAAATGCACCCTCACGTTTCATTACTTATCAAAGATGAACTGGAAGAACTACTAAAAGCTGGGTTTATCAGAGAAATTGACTACGCAGAATGGATTTCCAGCATTCTCCCAGTGTCTAATCATGATAAATTCATCCGCGTCTACACAAATTTCTGGGACTTGAACAAGGCGTGTCCAAAAGATGACTTTCCGTTGCCCAACATAGACATGATTGTAGACATGACAACATGTTACAAAATGTACTCACTAATGGATGACTTCTTTGGCTACAGCCAGATAAAAATTGTGCCAGAGGACCAAGAGAAAGCTGCTTTCACCTGCACATGGGGCACTTTCTGTTGGAACATCAAGCCTTTTGCACTTAAGAATGCTGGAGCCACATATCAGAGGGCTGTCACTGCTATCTTCCATGACATGATGCATAAAAAATGGAAGAGTATGTTGATGACACTCTAGCTAAGAGCACACAAAGAAAGAAACACCTCACTGATCTAGGTCCTATACTTGATCTCATGGAAAAGTTTAGTCTATGGCTTAATCCGAAGAAATGTTCATTCAGAGTGACATCTGGAAAACTGCTTGGCTACATCTTCCATGCAAAAGGCATAGAAGCAGATCCTGAGAAGGTCCAAGGCATCATGGAAATGTCATTGCCAAGGAACATCAGACAGATGAGAGGACTTCAAGGCCGATTACAGTCTATCCGGTGCTTCATCTCACAATTGGCTAACAAGTCACAGCCCTTCACTAAGACTTTACACAAGGGTGTGAATTATGAATGGAACAAAGACTGTGATGAGGGGTTCACACAAATCAAACAGTATCCTACAAACTCACAAATATTGGTGCCTCCTATTCATGGGAAGCTGCTCATTCTTTACTTCTCGGCTACAGATACATCATTGGGTGTCCTGCTAGCTCAAGAAGATCAGAACAATAAGGAAAGAGCTATTTATTACATCAGTAGGAAACTGGTATCATACGAAGTCAACTATTCAGTCATTGAAAAGGTTTACCTATCAGTGGTTTTTGCTTCACAGAAACTGCGACACTATATGCTTGCTCGCACTACACAACTCATTGCTAAGATTGATCTATTAAAATATTTGCTCAGTAAGGCTACCCTCACAGGTAGACTAGAAAAATGGGTCATGGTGCTCAGTGAGTTTCATATTGAGTTTGTAGAGAGAAAAGTCATCAAAGGGAAAGCAATAACAGATCAATTGACGGAGGCACCTCTTGTGGATCATCAACCATTGAACATTGAGTTTCCAGACGAGTCCATATTACTTCTCAATTATCGGTCCTAGACTATGTTATTTGATGGTTCATTTACCCAACATGGGTCAGGTACTGGGATACTGTTCATCACGCCACAAGGGTACTCTTTACTCAAAGCATACAATTTGTTGTTTCCTTGTACAAAAAACATTGCCGAGTACGAAGCCTTGATCAATGGCATGAAGATCGCCATCGAGTAGCAAGTGGATGAACTTAAAATCTTCGGTGATTCACAACTGGTCATCAATCAAGTAAATGATACTTATCAAATGAAAGATGACAAACTAGTGCCTTACAAGTGGATGGTTGATGATTTTTGGAAATACTTTGTACATATCACATTCCAATAGATTCCAAGGGCAGACAACAAAGTGGCCAATGCAATGGATACTCTCGCTTCTATGCTACAGATGCCTGAAAATGACTTCCAACATGAATTCTTGGTGGACACATTACACTACCCAGCCTATGACTCCCCTGACTCTCAGATGATCTCTTTTGTCATTGGACCTGATTCATCCCACTACCATCATATATATTCCTACCTTCGTGACCAAATTGTTCTAGACACATACATCTAGAATGAGAAATGTCACCTAATCCGTAGTGCTTCATGGTTTTTCATTATAGCTAACGAATTGTATAGGCGAGGTCTAGATGGTACCCTTCTAAGGTATTTAGAACCTGGTGAGTCCAAGCATGTGTTAGTTGAGGTACACAAAGGCATCTGTGGGTCTCATTCGAGCAGCCTGACACTGGACCATAAACTTATTAGAGCTGGTTACTATTGGCCAGATATGGAAAAGGAGGCTACGTAGTATGCCAAGTCTTGCAAACAGTGTCAACTACATGGAAATCTGATTCACGCTCCAGCCAAGGAGCTCATTCCCTTCATCACTTTCTGGCCATTCCAGCAATGGGCCTTTGATTTGTTGGGTCAGATTCATCCCTCGTCATCAAATGGACACAAGTTCATCATCATAGATATAGATTATTTCACTAAATGGGTAGAGGAAGTACCTCTCACCATAGCAACTGGAAAATTTGTGGCCATGTTCATTCTCAATTACATCATCTGCAGGTATGGTGTACCCTCTTCAATAATCATTGATAATGGGGGCAGTTTAAGAATAAGGATCTGAAGGAGTTATGCTCTAAGTTCAAAATCACTCAGCACTGGTCTTCCATCTATTATCCTCAGAGTAATGGACAAGTGGAAGCATCAAACAAAAAATCCTAAAAATCCTGCATTGCACAATTCATAAATCTGGACGAGATTGGCATCTTCAGATCAATCTAGCTCTTTGGGCATATAGAACATGTATATGAACACTGACAGGGGCTACACCCTTTGCTTTGGTTTATGGAGCAGATGTTGTGCTACCTATTGAGGTTGAGATTCCTACTCTACAAATCTCTTTGAAAGGCCTCATCAGTAATGATGAAAATAGAATATCTTGGCTGCAAGAGCTGGAACTTCTAGATGAACGTTAGCAAGTGGCATTCAATCACCTCAGAGAATATCAGAAAAGGATGTCTAAGAGCTATAACAAGAAGTTTCGACCAAGGGAATTCCAAGTGGGTGACCTCGTTCTGAGGAAAAACCATAAGAATCAACAACATCGGGTCCAAAAAGGAAAGTTTGAACCAAATTGGCTTGGTCTGTATGTTTTCACTGTAGTGTTTAGGTCCGACACTTATCAACTCTCCACTCTCCACCACTAAAGGAGAGCTACTCAAGGAGCTAATAAATGCTCTTCAACTGAAATGATTCTACTGCTGAGACACTGTCAAAATGCTCATGTACATAGTAATGTCCTGAAAAAATCCTAAAAAACTACAAAATGTCCTAAAAAAATTCAAAAATAAAATAAAATGGAATTGTACTACCTAGTGGATGAAGTCTCTCATTCACAAAATTCTTCTAGTCTTACATGAAAAGGATAGTCCTAGGAATAGTTGTCTTCTTCTTTTCCTCCAAAATCCATCCAGATAAGTTTTTGTATACCTCACCACGAGGGCACGTGGCTTATGTTGGCTTTGGTTTAATGAGATTTCCCACGGTTTTGCAACTATATCCACCTGTTCAAGAGATCTCCTCTATATCAAAAAATACCAAAAAAATAATTTTTTTTTAAAAAAAAAAGTGCCATTGATGAAAACCTGGCAAACAGGCGTCATAGTAGCAAAAATAGAATTTTTGTCAAGAAAGTGAAAACCTGGTAAACAGACGCCTCTTGTTCCGCATTGCTATATCTATCGCAACATCACTTGGCTCTGTACAGTTGCTTTCCATCTTTCTTGCTTTCATTTTCTCATACGCATGCTCTCCGTTACCTTGAAGACACCAACTTACATGGATTCAAACTGGTCATACTCTAGGGGAAGCCTTCTTGGTCTAGGGGGCACTGTCCTACTACTTTTTAGAATCTCTCCCACATCAGTCACTAGTGGTTCTCACTGCATCTGCCTGCTGATGCCTAGCTATTACTTAGATTTCTCTACTCGAGAATCTCTCTCGCGTCAGTCACCAGTGGTTCTCACTGCATCTGTCTACTGTCGCCATACTGACCAGATTTTGATGCAATCGACGTATATCTATATTTTGACATCAATTCATTGAAGTTGGAGTGGACCTCTGTGCTTCGTCTTGGCAATCCTTTGCTTCAGCTTGTATATAGATTTTAGTCACTTTCGTGAAACTTTGGGTCCTCTAAGAACCCTCCTGACTTGACATTGATCCAGATTCATAAGCCTGGGGGAAACCAAATTGAGTTTTTCCCCATAACATGAGTCAAGTCAGTCATCAGTCGTTACCTAGGGGCTCGAGTCCCCAATCTGATCACATCTTTTCATTAGTAATCTTGTCATTCTAAAGGGCAACTCACTACTGACACAATCAATAGGTGTTTCTCAACACCACAATGAACAATGTTTCTTAACACTCTCTTTGGATACATCTGTGTTTCTCAACACGCATTGGATATCACAAACACAACAACTATCGATAGCAATCAAACACAATGCACTCACAAGCACAACGATGTTTTTCAACACCCCTATACCTACACATCCAAAAACTTTGAATCATGTTGAGCTATGATTGAATTTCTCTTTGTATGCTGCTTGTTCTCATTGACTTTGTTTCTCTTTTTCTTTGTCTACTGCTTGTTGGTGTGGCTTCGATGATCCAGCAACGTCAAATAAACAGGGTGTATGTGATAAGAGCTTTTGCATTAAGGTGTAAAATCCTCATATCCCTCGATCTTGTTTATTTGTACACCAAGGTGAGGTCGGTACTATCTCCTTGATTGTTATTTCTCTACTTGTTTACTGGTGTACTCTTATTATATGAAATTGGAAATGACATTCAGGTCATCTTGGATTTTGTGCCTCGATGCTTACGTTAGTGTCCCATATCTAATCCGATGAAATTCATATTCATATTCTTATGGTTGCAGTGGCACCAATAAGAATTGTATCGACTTCGATGTTCCAAAAATGCTCTATGATGATAACTATCCAATGGGTCCAACAACCACGTCATAGGAATTGCATCTCGGATAGGATTGCACTTTCATTCTAGCATTGGATTGCACTTTCATTCTAGACTTGCATCACCATAGCATTTTGATGGTCACTTCATTGTGTTCTCCTGGATTTATACGACGAGGAGTTCTTCTTCAAACATCCTGGTTTCATCACGCTGCCCAAGTGTTCGATCCTTTCTCTTTCTCTTCAAAAGTGGCTCTATCGACCGCTCTGAATCCATTTTTGGGATCAAAATTGAAATCTGACACTCCTATATAGCTCAAAATCACATCTTAAAACTTTTGGGACTGACGCAATTGGACACTTGTGCAGTTGACTTTCTGACGTCGCTTTTTTTTCATGAATCATCTCCAATCAACATTCTCTCACATCTTCCGGATTCTTCCATAATCTATTTTGATTTCTTCTTAACCTTCGATTCAACTTCTATCTGCGATTTATCATTTTCAATCACCATTATGGAATGCCATCTTTCCATTTCGCTCCCGAGGGGCCAGGATGCTTACATCATTGAATCATTTTCAATCTATCTTAATCAATCTGATCTAATTTCAATCTATTAGGTGTTTGGGAGATCTAACCCAGATTCTCAAGGATCAAGCTTCGTTCTGGAGATGATTCTCGAAATCTCATCTATTAGGTGTCTGGGCAATCTAACCTGTATTCCTGAGAGTCAAGTTTCATTCTGAAGATGGTTGTTGAAATCTCACTGCCAGGTATTGGGGCCATCTAACCTTGACTCTTGAAGATTGAGCCTCATTTTGGGGGTAGTCTTTTGAAAAGTGATAATCTATTAGGTATCAGGGAAATCTAACCTGGATTCATGAGAATCAAGCTTCGTTCTGGAGATGACCCTCAAAAAGTTGAATTAACCGGCGTCTCAGAAATCTAAACTAGACTTTGGAGAGTTAAACTCCATTCTGGAGATGGCTCTAAAACCATCATCAATTCTCAAAATCAAATTCAACTATTCTTCTATGCTTCAGACATCAGACTATTCTTTGATTCAATGTGCTTCTTGCACATCAATTCAAAGAGGGGCAAAATGTAACACCCCAAAATTGGCATCTTGCAACCCTAACCAATTTTGTTGCATTTATCAATCTTCTAAATTATCAAAGTCCTATTGTTCTAGGCAATTCTGAGTTTTGACTAACTCTACTTGACTTAAATGTCAAATGCAGAAAATCCTAAATCTGCATTCATCACATACTATATTTAATTCCTAAATATCAATTATAATTGGCTAAATAAACCCTATGATCGAATTAATTTAATTAGAAAGTCCTAGCTCTTTAATTAAATTAAATTCTCTCTTTTAGCTAAAATACATAAAAAGGAATTAAATAATATTTGATTATTAAATAAATACCCTTAGTGAACTTAATTATTCAAATAATTGAGAAAGTAGATTTATGAGGTCATATTTCATTTATTTAATCAAATAATCTCTCCAAAATCCTCACTTCAGTTAAGAAATGGAAAATTTGAGTTGACTGTAATTCAAAAGTGCAACAAATCAGTTAACTCCTTCATTCACTCAAAAAGACAACAATTCATTGTTTCTCTCAAAGGAAACTTGCTAATTTGAACTAGATTTTGAGGTGTTAACTATTTCTCTCAAAGGAAACTTGCCATTCTAACTGGACTCTCATCCTATAAAAGAACTCTCTTGTTCTCATTAAAAAAAAGGAGAATTCATTATTGAAGCATTGAATCGGAGCTGCATTTTGACTAGTTTTATGCATTCAAGCTTTTATTGTTCTTAGCTTTCACATTTCTAGATTAATATTGCATACTTATTTCTAGATTAATATTTGTAATAGATTAATCATGTCTAGTTTATCTTCTTTCAAGCATACTTAGATTAATCTCATTTCTTAGTTTAATCTTTAATCATAGCTTAATCTCATGCTTATTTCTTAGATTAATCTTGCAATCTTTAATTCTTAGATTAATCTCGCACTTACATTTCTAGATTAAATCCTCCATTCTTAGATTGGTCTAGGTTGTTGGATTCTCAGATTCTGAGAGCTATTCAAAAACCCCATCTAGATAGGAGGCAACATGTCAAATCATACATGCATGCAAGATGAATAAATTCATATTCATTCTTGTGTGTGGATAATGAATAATGACTATGTTGAAGTGTATGGCTAAGTTAGAGGCCCACATTTAGCATATACAATGAGCATCAATGTACTTGATGATTGGCTTCAGTGGGATCCTGGTGACTCTGTGCATGGCGATGTTTATGCCAGAGTGGCACAAAAAAAGATTGATGGAGCTTTACTATTGTCACTTACTTCTAAGCGCATGTGCATGGTCATGATGCGACATGGGAGTTTCAATGGATATAGTTATCGATGCATGCGCTTAGTTTGGGATCCTTGATTTTTTATGATGGATTTCTTGAGGGAAAACAATATTTGGGCACCAAGGATTTGTTATGTCCCCAAATTGATAGAGGATAAATTAATTAAATCAATTAATTATTTGGTCCCTATTTAAAATATATATTATTAAGGACCTTTAATTAAATAAATGGGGTTACATTTTTATCTTAGTATCCATAGGTGTTTACCATGTCGGGGTTCTTTTGTAAACCTTCAGGAGTTTCTCTGATGGGGTATTTATGCCCGACATTAGGTAGTTGTTGAGATATGTGAATTTTGATATTTTATTTGTTATTGTGAATTCCAGTTGGGGTTCTTTTGTCCTCCATTTTGGAGGTGAAAGATCCTCCCTATTTTATTTGTTGGAGTTTCGGTGGAATTCACCCCTCACCCTCCTCTGCTTGTTCCCTTGTTTTGAATCTGGAAAATCCAAAGTGCTATCATTATTAATATGATTTCCTTGTTGCAAGTACTTGGTCTAGACTTGTGTTGTGCATAAGATCATTGATTGGGTATGAAAAATTTGTTTGGGTATTAATTTTGGCAACGAAAGAATCTAAGCGAAGGAGTCTGTAACCAGACCTAACAGAAATCACCTCCAACCACATGATGTTTGCTTCTCCATCCCCACTGTACGCCATCTATCCATTCCATACACATCTCCACATTGTACGACATAATCACCTCTGACACTGCAATCACCTCCAGGACAAAAATCACCTCCATGACTGAAATCACCTCTGAGATAGAAGTCACCTCCGGGACTGAAATCACCTCTAGGCCAGAAATCACCTTTGAGACCGAAATCACCTCCAGGACATAAATGACCATCGGGCCAAAGATCACTTTTTGGACAAAATCACCTTCGGGATAAAAATCACCTTCACAAAAAAATCACCTTTGGGACATTACAGTGGTATCAGAGTTGGTGATATTGATTGCCTATAGGGATGATTGAGAGATTTTGGCAATAAAAGAATCTAAGCGAAGGAGTCTATAACCAGACCATATGAACATCACCTCCAACCGCATGATGTCTACTTCTCCAACCCCACCATATGCCATATACCCCTTCTATACACATCTCCACACTGTACGACATAATCACCTTCAGGACAAAAATCACCTTTGGGACAAATCACCTTTGGGACATTACATTAATGACAACATTTTGAAGTGGTTGAAGTAGATCTAGATCTGATTTGGGTTGCCAACTAATGAGCATTGAATTTCAACCTACAATCCAATCACCACTCTCTGTTTGGCTTTCAAATTTTCCTTGATCCCAAGTCATTGATGAGGATCCAAGCACTAAAATAGATGGTTGAGATTCCCCTAAGAAGTCCCCTAAAAAAGAACCGAGTCCTTCATTTGTGCTTTTATTAGGCATCAAAGAGACCACAAAATGGCCCTCCCGATGTTTGATGCATCCTTGTAATGCTACATAGGAGATGAATCCTATCGTAAATTATGGAGAGCGGAAAATAGTCTCCCTCACACTCAATGGGGACCCACCAACTTGCTTTCACTATTATTAATTGAGATTGGAGAGACCCAAACTATGTCTCTTCAACACCCAAAGCCTTTTCACTAGCATGTGATATCATTCATCAGAGGTTGAAGAGACTACTAATCAATTTCTCAAATGGGAAATCTATTTTGTTCCATTAAGGATTGGGAAGATGGAAACAAGGTCTCCCTGATGGTCGATCTACCTATTTGACTATCATTCATTGGGGGTTGAGGAGATCATAAAAATATCTCTTCGATGCCTGATAATCTTTCACAAAAAAAGGGAACCACCAAAGAAGAATGTTCAATCATGGGGCTCTGGGTCAAGGCCTTGATATGTTTAGAAGGGGAAAGTTGGCTTAGCCATTGGAGTTAATTTAGATCGGTTATTCATGATGAACTAAAGGAGGCATAGAATGCCAACATTTCTGGAGATTTCTATGGGATGCTTGACTGCTAAGCACATTGATCATAGGCCAAAAGCAATCCACTGGTCAAGGATTCTAGAAAGAATCATTAGCAAAGAGGTTCATTTGAATACAACCTTCTCAATATCCTCTTTACAAATCATCCCCCAGTCATCAAATTTCCACAATCTGGAAAAAGATCAAAATTGTGGCATGTTTAGGAGCAAGATAGCTTGTGCACATGCAATTATTGGAAAGAAAAGAAAACAACTAACCTCCTATGTACAAATAATCACAAGGAAATCAAATTAAACAAATCCATTAACTGGCTTCTTAAAATAGTTTCCCTGTCTAACCAGCTTTTGATTCCTTCCATGTATGTGGAAAACTAGCCATGGTAGTAGGAATGATATGCATACCACATATTAATGGAATAACCTCCTAATGCCAAGAATGAAGAATCTTCCCCACACTTGGACACTTCCTCTTTGAGAAAGATAAAATTGCTCCTCTTGATTTTCAACATCATGCTTTGAAGCAAGGATGACTAGGGGTGATTTGTAGACTTCTTGCATAGGTAAATGCCTTATGTGCTATCATCTTGATGGTGTTGGGTCCATGTGATCAACCTTGACCTTGATGTTGTCCTCTACAACTTTGATATCTTGATGGACAATAGGGGCTATCTCTAAAGGTGTAGCTGGTGGTACATGGATCTATTTTAGTTGTTACTGCAACTCATGATCTTGTAATTTAGGAGATGATGGATCAATATCAATGCATGATAAAATGACATCAAAATAATCTAGAATGTTGTCATCCTAATCAATGATAGTTTAAAGAAGAAAATAATCCTGTTCTTGAATTGCTTTCTCTATTGTGGTATCATGTAAAATTTGGTGATCAAGGGTATGTATGTCCTTAATTATGACCCTCTTCTTGTTCCTCCATATCAATGAAATAGGGAAGTTCTTTAAATAAGAGGATTGGTTCCTCTTAATCATTTTGTTCATTCTTCATCTGTAGAGAGGTTTGTTGGAATATAACCTTCTCAATATCCTCTTGTAGCTCATCTTTATGCTTAGTCTCCAACTCCTCCCCTATGGCTCATGTGAAGGCTCACAAGAGGTGGGTTGCACCTTTTTATTCCATGGAAGCCTCAGCTCTATCTCCTCCTCTCACCATGACTTATGAGAATCATTAGAACTCCATACAATAGGTCTTCCCTCAAAGAGTGAAATTATATTAGGCATAGAGAGTTGAATAGGTGGATTGTTTTTCCTAGGGGGCATAGGAGTTTCAATAGTAGGCGGAGGGCCTTTGAAGCTTGAAATTTCAACCTTGGGAGACTCACTCTTCCTAAAACTAGAAAATTTTCATTTAGGGGGATCTTCCTCAGATGGTAGTTTTGGCATTGTGTTAGGTGAGTGAACCTATTACTCTTGTGAAAATGCTTGAAATAAGGGAGGATTTGTTTGTCTGAAGCTACCAAATTCACACCTAGGAGCCTCCTCAGATAGTGGATTGGGTATAACAAATTTGTTTGGGTATTAATTTTGGCAACGAAAGAATCTAAGAAAAGGAGTTAGTAACCAAACCTAACGGACATCACCTCCAACTGCATGACATCTACTTCTCGACCTCACTGTACATCATCTATCCCTTCTGTACACATCTCCACACTATATGACATAATCACCTCTGAGACAAAAATCACTTCCAGGACTAAAATCGTCTTTGGAACTGAAATTACCTCCGAATCATAAATCACCTCCAAGATAGAAATCACCTCCAAGACAGAAATCACCTTGAAGACCAAAATCACCCCTGGGACAGAAATCACCATCAGGCCAAAGATCACGTTTGACACAAAATCACCTTCGGGACAAAAATCACCTTTGGAACATTAGAGTGGTATCAGAGTTGGTGATCTTGCTTTCTTGTTGGGATGATTGAGAGATTTTGGCAACGGAAGAATCTAAGAAAAGGAGTCTGTAACAAGACCATACGAACATCACCTCCAATTGCATGACGTCTTCTTCCCCACCCCCACCATACTGTATCTACCCCTTTCATACATATATCCACACCGTATGACGTAATCACCTTTGGGACAAAAATAACCTTTGGGACAAAATCACCTTCAGAACACTACAGTAATGACAACATCCTGAAGTGGTTGAAGTAGATCTAGATCTGATTTGGGTTTCAAACTAATGAGCATTGAATTTAAACCTACAAGATGGTCACCACTCTCTATTTGGATTTTATATTGTCCTTGAGACCAAGTCATTGATGAAGATCCACGTGCTAAAATAGATGATTGAGATTCCCCTAAGAAGTCCCCTAAAAAAGCACCAAATCCATCATTTGTTCTTTTATTAAGCATCACAGAGACCAAAAAATGGTCCTCCCAATGTCTGATGCATCCTTGTAACACTACATAGGGAGCTGAATCCTATCATAAATTGAGAGATGAAAATAGTCTCCCTGATGCTCAATTGGGACCCACCATCTAGCTTGCACTATTATTAATTGAAGTTGGAGAGACCCAAAATATGTCTCTTCAACGCTTGAAGCCTTTTCTCTAGCATGTGATATCCTTCATCAGAGGTTGAAGAGACTACTAATCAATCTCTCAAATGGGAAATCTATTGTGTTCCATTGAGGATTGGGAAGATGGAAACAAGGTCTCCTTGATGGTCAATCTACCTATTTGACTATCAACCATTGGGGATCGAGGAGATCATAAAAATATCTCTTCAATACCCAATAATCTTGCACAAAAAAGTGAATTTCCAAAGAAGAATGCTCTTGAGCATGGGGCTCTAGGTTAAGGCCTTGATATGTTTACAAGGGAAAAGTTGTCTTAGCCTGTTGGAGTTAATTTAGATCGGTTATTCGAGATGAACTAAAGGAAGTATAGAATACCAACATTTCTGGAGATTTCTATGGGATGCTTGACTGCTAAGCACATTGATCAGTGGCCAAAAGAAATCCATTGGTCAAGGAATCTAGAAAGAATCATTAGCAAATAGGTTCATTTGAATAAAACCTTCTCAATATCCTCTTTGCAAATCATGCTTCAGTCGTCAAATTTCCATAATTTGGCAAAAGATCAAAATTGTTCCATGTTTAGGAGCAAGATAGCTTGTGCACATGCACTTATTAGAAAGAAAAGAAAACAACTAACCTACTATGTACAAATAATCACAAGGAAATTAAATTAAACAAATCCATTAAATGGCTTGTTAAAATAGTTTCCCTATTTAACTAGCTTTTGATTCCTTCCATGTATGTGGAAAACTAGCCATGGTAGCAGGAATGGTAAGCATACCACATATTGATGGAACACCCTCCTAATGCTAAGAATGAAGAATCTACCCCACACTTGGACACTTCCTCTTTGAGAAAGATAAAATTTCTCCTCTTGATTCTCAACATAATGCTTTGAAGCAAGCACACCTAGGGGTGATTTATAGACTTCTTGCAGAGGTTGATGGATTATGTGGCATCCTCTTGATGGTGTTTGGTCCAAGTGATCAACCTTGATCTTGATGTTTTCCTCTACAACTTTGATATCTTGATGGACAATAGGGGCCATCTCTAAATGTGTAGCTAGTGGTACATGGATCTATTTTAGTTGTTGTTGCAACTCATGATCTTGTAATTTAGGAGATGATGGATCAATATCAATGGATGATAAAATGACATGAAATTGATCTAGAAATTTGTCATCCTAATCAGTGATAGTTTAAAGAAGAAAGAAAATCCTCTTCTTGAATTTCTTTCTCTATTGTGGTATCATGCAAAAGTTGGTTATCAAGGATATGTATGTCCTTATAATCCTCTTCTTGTTCCTGCATATCAACGAAAGAGGGAAGTTATTTAAATAATAGGATTGGTTCCTCTTCATCATTTTGTTCATTCTTCATCTGCAGAGAGGTTTGTTGGAATACAACCTTCTCAATGTCCTCTGGTACCTCATCTTTATGCTTAGTCTCTGACTCCTCCCCTATGGCTCATGTGAAGGCTCACAAGAGGTGGGTTGCACATTTTTATCCCATGGCATCCTTAGCTCTATCTCCTCCTCCCACCATGACTTACGACAATCATTATCACTCCACACAAAAGGTCTTCCCTCAAAGAGTGAAATTATATCAGGCATAAAGAGTTGAACAGGTGGATTTTTTGCATAGGGGGTGGAGGAGTTTTAATAGTAGGTCGAGGACCTTTGAAGCTTGGAATTTCAACCTTGGGAGACTCACTCTTCCTAAAACTAGAAAATTTTCATTTAGAGGGATCTGCTTCAGATGGTAGTTTTGGCATTGTTGTAGGTGAGTGAATCTCTTACTCTTGTGAAAACTCTTGCAATAAGGGAGGCTTGCTTTGTCTAAATCTATAGAATTCATAACTAGGAGCCTCCTCAAATAGTGGATTGGGTATAACAATTTTTTTGTGTATTAATTTTGGCAACCAAAGAATATAAGTGAAGGAGTCCATAACCAGACCTAACAGACATCACCTCCAACCACACACCATCTTCTTCTCCACCCCCAATGTACACCATCCATCCCTTCTGTACAAATCTCCACACCATAAGAAATAATCACCTCTGAGACCGAAATCACCTCCAGAATAGAAATCACCTTCGGGACTGAAATCACCTCTGGGACAAAAATCACCTCTGAGACCAAAATCACCTCTAGGACAGATATCACCATCAGGCCAAAGATCACCTTTGGGATGAGATCACCTTTGGGAAAAAATCACCTTCGAGACAAAAATCACCTTCGCGACAAAATCACCTTTGGGACATTACAATGGTATCAGAGTTGGTGATCTTGCTTCCTAGTTGGGATGATTGAGAGATTTTGGCAACAAATTAATCTAAGAAAAGGAGTCTATAACCAAAATGTATGAACATCACCTCCAAATGCATGACGTCTGCTTCCCAAACCCACCATACACCATCTACTCCTTCTGTACACATCTCCACACCATACGCTATAATCACCTTTGGGACAAAAATCACCTTTGGGGAAAAACCACCTTCGGGACATTACACTAATGAAAATGTAGGAATGATAAGCGTACCACATATTGATGGAACACCCTCCTAATACCAAGAATGAAGAATCTCCCACACTTGGACACTTCCTCTTTAAGAAAGATAAAATTGCTCTTCTTGATTGTCAACATCATGATTTGAAGCAAGCATGACTAGGGGTGACTTGTAGACTTCTTGGAGAGGTTGATGCCTTATGTGGAATCCTCTTGATGGTGTTTGGTCCAAGTGATCAACCTTGACCTTGATTTTTTCCTTTGTAACTGTGATATCTTGATGAATAGTAGGGGCTATCTCTAACCGTCTAGCTAGTGGTACATAGATCTATTTTAGTTGTTGTTGCAACTGATGATCTTGTAATTTAGGAGATGATGGATCAATATCAATGGATGATAAAATGACATCAAACTCATCTACAAAGTTGTCATCCTAATCAATGATAGTTTAAATAAGAAAAAAATCCTCTTCTTTAATTGCTTTCTCTATTCTGGTATCATGCAAAAGTTGGTGATCAAGGATATGTATGTCCTTATGATCCTTTTCTTGTTCCTCAATATCAATGAAAGAGGGAATTTATTTAAATAAGAAGATTGTTTCCTCTTCATCTTTTTGTTCATTCTTCATCTGTAGAGAGGTTTGTTGAAAGACAACCTTCTCAATATCCTCTTGTAGCTCATCTTTATGCTTAGGCTCTGAATCCTCCCCTATGGATCATGTGAAGGCTCACAAGAGGTGGGTTGCACCTTTTTAATCCATGGAAGCCTTAGCTCTATCTCCTCTCACCGTGACTTACGAGAATCATTAGTACTCCACACAATAGGTCTTCCCTCAAAGACTAAAATTATATCAGGCATAGAGAGTTGAACAGGTGGAATTTTTTGCATAGGGGGTGGAGGAGTTTCAATAGTAGGCCGAGGGCCTTTGAAGCTTGGAATTTCAACCTTGGGAGAGTCACTCTTCCTAAAGATAGAAAACTTGCATCTATGGGGATCTTCTTCAGATGGTAGTTTTGGCATTATGGTAGGTGAGTGAACCTCTTATTCTTGTGCAAACTCTTGCAATAAGGGAGGCTTGCTTTGTCTGAAGCTAGAAAATTCACACCTAGGAGCCTCCTCAGATAGTGGATTAGGTATAACAATTTTTTTGGGTATTAATTTTGGGAATGGAAGAATCTAAGGGAAGGAGTCTGTAATCAGACCTAACAGACATAACCTCCAACTGTACGATGTCTTCTTCTCCACCCCCACCATATGCCACCTTTCCTTTCCATACACATCTCTACACTATAATAAATAATCACCTCTAGGACATAAATCACCTCTGGGACAGAAATCATCTCCGAGACCAAAATCACCTCCGGGATAGAAATCACCACCGAGCCAAAGATCACCTTTGGGATGAGATCACCTTCGGGACAAAATCACCTTTGGGACAAAAATCATCTTAAAAAAAAAATCACCTTTGGGACATTTTAGTGGTATCAGAGTTGGTGATCTTGCTTTCATGTTGGGATGATTGCGATATTTTGGCAACGAAAGAATCTAAGTGAATGAGTTTGTAACCAGACCATATGAACATCACCTCCAACCGAATGACATCTAGTTCCCCATGCCCACCATAAGCTATC
Organism: Thuja plicata; assembly: GCA_018584345.1. Lineage (NCBI taxonomy): Eukaryota > Viridiplantae > Streptophyta > Pinopsida > Cupressales > Cupressaceae > Thuja > Thuja plicata. Next base: position 2,537,011 of record MU226068.1, on the reverse strand, counting down.
TACCCCTTTTGTACACATCCCCACACCATACAACATAATCACCTTCGGGACAAAAATTGCCTTTGGGACAAAATCACCTTTGGACATTACAGTAATGACAACGTCCTGAAGTGGTTAAAGTAGATCTGGATCTGATTTGGGTTGCCATCTAATGAGCATTAAATTTCAATATACAAGCTAGTCACCACTCTCTATTTGACTTTCAAATTATCCTTGAGCCCAAGTCATTGATGAAGATCCACATGCTAAAACATAAGATTGAGATTCCCCTAAGAAGTACCCTAAAAAAGCACCGAGTCCATAATTTGTGCTTTTATTAGGCATCAAAGAGACCAAAAAATGGTCCTCCCAATGTCTGATGCATCCTTGTAACACTACACAGTGAGATGAATCATATCGTAAGTTGGGTAGAGCAGAAAATAGTCTCCCTGATGCTCAATGGGGACCCACCAAATAGCTTGCACTATTATTAATTGAGGATGGAGAGACACAAAATATGTCTCTTCAACGCCCGAAGCCTTTTCACTAGCATGTGAATTCTTCATCAGAGGTTGAAGAGACTACTAATCAATCTCTCAAATGGGCAATCTATTGTGTTCCATTGAGGATTGGGAAGATGGAAACAAGGTCTCCTTGATGGTCGATCTACCTATTTTACTATCATCCATCAGGGATCGAGGAGATCATAAAAATATTTCTTTGATACCCAAAAATCTTGCACAAAAAAAGGGAACTTCCAAAGAAGCATGTTCAAACATGGGGCTCTGGGTTAAGGCCTTGATATGTTTACAAGGGGAAAGTTGGCTTAGCCCATTGGAGTTATTTTAGATTGGTTATTCAAGATGAACTAACGGAGGCATAGAATGCCAAGATTTTGGAGATTTCTATGGGATGCTTGACTGCTAAGCATGTTGATCAGTGGCCAGAAGCAATCTATTGGTCAAGGAGTCTAGAAAGAATCATTAGAAAAGAGGTTCATTTGAATACAACCTTCTCAATATCCTCTTTGAAAATCATCCTCCAGTTATGAAATTTCCAAAATCTGGAAAAATATCAAAATTGTGCCATGTTTAGGAGAAAGATAGCTTGTGTACATGCACTTATCTGAAAGAAAAGAAAACAACTAACCTACTATGTACAAATTGTACGCCTCTCTCTCCGGTCTCTCACAGCTTTCCAAAGGCGGGGGTTAGTAGCAAAGGTTCACAAGTGAATGCAAATCAAGTATACAATAACTACTAAATGAATAACAGAAACATGAGCAATAAAATGTACAAGCAAGAGAAAGGAAGACAAACGGATGTAAACCCCTCGATGCTTGAAGCTTCTATTGTTTCTCTCTACTGCTTTCGAAACACTATTCTTGATGCTCAGTATTGGCGGGGTAGCGTCTATGACTTGAGAAGCGTCGAGAATTTGATAATTGAAAAGTGTGTGTGTGATCGCAAGATGGCTTGAATGCTAGAACCAAACTGACA
>MU226068.1:2503905-2519134 GCA_018584345.1 Thuja plicata | reverse complement strand
AGTAACCCATGTGATGTAATTGGAGTTATCTCTTTGAAGATAAATGAGTATTTAATTCATTTATTTAATAATTGTTTTCAACATGTGAGATAATTGAATTCTTTTTGATTAAGAATTACTTTATTTGTTGAAATTAAATTAATTTAATTGAAATTAATTTAATTAGAAGAATTTAATTAGTTAGTTTAAATATTTGATTTTAAACTATAGGAAATTGAGTTTAATTAATTAAATAATGATAATTAATCAATTAAAGCTTAATTAATTAAATAAAATTAATTATTTAATTAATTTTGGGAATTGGATTAGATGATTTGAGAAATGTATTTAGAAGAAGATAGATGATTAATTAATGATTAAAAAACCATTAATTAATAGATGGAAAATTAGTGTTTTTAATGTAAAGTCGCAAGCCTGTCCATTTTAGGGTGTCTACACAAATAATCTCAAGGAAATTAAATTAAACAAATCCATTAAATGGCTTGTTAAAATAGTTTCCCTGTCTAACTAGCTTTTGATTCCTTCCATGTATGTGGAAAACTAGCCATGGTAGTAGGAATGATAAGCTACTACATATTGATGGAACACCCTCCTAATGCCAATAATGGAGAATCTCCCCCACACTTGGACACTTCCTCTTTGAGAAAGATAAAATTGCTCCTCTTGATTATCAAAATCATTCTTTGAAGAAAGCATGACTAGGGGTGATTTGTAGACTTCAAATGCCTTATTTGGCATCTTGTTGATGGTGTTGGGTCCAAGTGATCAACCTTGACCTTGATGTTGTCCTCTGCAACTTTGATATCTTGATGGACAGTAGGGGCTATCTCTAAAGGTGTAGCTGGTGGTACATGGATCTATTTTAGTTGCTATTGAAACTCATGATCTTGTAATTTAGGAGATGGATCAATATCAATGGATGATAAAATGACATAAAACTCATCTAGAAATTTGTCATCCTACAATGATAATTTAAAGAAGCAAAAAAATCCTCTTCTTTAATTTCTTTCTCTATTGTGGTATAATGCAAAAGTTGGTGATCAAGGATATGTATGTCCTTATGATCCTCTTCATGTTCCTCCATATTAATGAAAGAGGGAAGCTCTTTAAATAAGAGGATTGGTTCCTCTTCATTTTGTTCATTCTTCATCTGTAGAGAGGTTTGTCTGAATACAACCTTCTCAATATCCTCTTGCACCTCATCTTTATGCTTAGTCTGTAACTCCTCCCCTATGGCTCATGTGAAGGTTCACAAGAGGTGGGTTGTGCCTTTTTATCCCATGGAATCCTTATCTCTATCTCTTCCTCCCACCATGACTTAAGAGAATCATTAACACTCCACACAACAGGTCTTCCCTCAAAGAGTGAAATTATATCAGGCATAAAGAGTTGAACAGGTGGATTTTTTGCATAGGGGGTGGAAGAGTTTCAATAGTAGGCCAAGGGCCTTTGAATCTTGTAATTTCAACCTTGGGAGACTCACTCTTCCTAAAATTAGCGAATTTTCATTTAGGGGGATCTTCTTCAGATGGTAGTTTTGGCATTGTGGTAGGTGAGTGAACCTCTTACTCTTGTGCAAACTATTGCAATAAGGGAGGCTTGCTTTGTCTAAAGCTATAAAATTCACACATAAGAGCATCCTCGGATAGTGGATTGGGTATAAATTTTTTGTTTTTATTAATTTTGGCAACAAAAGAATCTAAGGGAAGGATTTTGTAACCGGACCTAACAGACATCACCTCCAATGTGCCCGTCGCAAGAAAATTAAGATAAGAGATGGAAAATGATAAATAGATATTTTAAGATGAGTTAATGTGCAAGATGACATTTAAAGAGGCTTGACCATTCTTAGTCAGAGATTCATGCCCTTACCCATGAAGACACAATGTACCATAGACCCTTTATTGTTGGATGGGAGAACAAGATGAAAAAGTCTGAAGGAGATATGAAAATCTATTCAGTCTTAGACTTGGGAAGCATGTACAAGGGTTCAAATAAAGGCACAAAACTCCTAAGGAAATAATAAATACCTACACCCACTGATAGACTATAAGAAAAATATCCATGAACACAAAAATTACAAGAGGCACCAAGAATGTGCTCTTTCTTCTGGACATTAATATTTCCTATAAGGGTCAAGTGAAAGATGAAAACCCCCCAAAAAAATCTTCATTACTGTAAATGATATAATTCATATTATGAGTTAGGTACATTTTAAGGAGAGAGAAACCTTCATTATCATAGATACACCTTGATAAATAGAAAACAATTACACCAACATAAGCAAACTAGATCAAACTCCTAAATGATTCACACATGACACATTGATTAACAAAAAGAGAAAGGAAATAAAAGCATATTCCATATAAATCATTAAGAGAAAACATGCCAAGGCTAGAGAGAAAGATCCAAGATACAAATGCTACAACATACACCTCTAACTCAAAAGCCATGGAGTCCCTCTTCATGAATTTAAAGTCTCTACAAACCTACCAGTATTTTTTAACGAGTCGAACCAAAATTAAATTTCCACCTAATAATATTAACATCCAACCCCTAATACAATGTATGTCATTAGGTTTTATAACAACAGTCCTTGGCATTTTTTTATCATAGAATGATCATTGTTCTATAAAAATCAAAGGGCATGCCTATAAATCAGGCATAATTTTCTTGACGTCCCATGATGCGAGAAAATGTAAATCATCTATTCATTGTTCGCAGCATGCTTGCCAGCTGTGGAAGAAAAGGAAATCATGGAGAGATTTTATAGAGTTGTTTATGATTGCACAAATTAACCAATTGGATGCCATTTGACACTTGCATAAATTGTTATTAGTTGTGAGTGTTTCATGGTATGACATATTCCTAGGAATATCCACTAGTGGTCCCATTGCAAAGAGAGATTGGTTGTGGGACACATGTCACCCCAATGGACATTGTTAAGGGGAAGCCTTAAGTAGAAGTGTTTGAAAGCCCGCTTGACTAAAAAATGCCTGACCAGGTTGAGAGTGCATGATTGATAGATGAGTGTGCTTCATGAAGGGGTCTGCTGGCATAAAATAAGATTGAGCTACCAATGGTGAAAATTATAAGGACAATCCTTATTGGTGACTCTCAGGAGATCTTAGCCTACCAGGAGAGAACACAAAATGATGGTTGTGAAATAAACATCATTGGGTGAGAATTTAAATATTGGCTTCTCATTTCTAGCCTATCTAATTAGTTATCAATAGTTAGCCATCAACTTCCAATATTGCATCAAGATAATTCCTACATACAAAGAAGAGAAAATTTAGACGCCATTGCTAAAAAAAAAGGGAAGGAAATTAATTACACAAATGATGTAGGTCAAACATGGGAAAGCTTAAGCAGAGGAGAGCCAAAAATAACCTATAAGGAGAAACAGATAAATGAGTACCATAGAAGGTTAGTTGAAACAAACTAGTCTATTGGAAATCGAACAAGCAACATGACCTACCAAATAGAACAGAAATATGGGAGTACTTTTTATCTGAGAGATAAGTCAATGCCCTTGTTTTAGGCTTCAAAAAACAACTTTATAGTTGATAACCAACAAATATACGAACCATAACAATCTTAAAGATTGAATAATAACATCATGGATCAAAATTATTATCTGAGGATTCATGTGTGTGCTTTGAGTTTATCCTTCCCTTAATTAAGTAGGTAAAATAATTTTCAATTGCTTGTTAAGATCTATAGGTGGGGTTTACTCTAGAGCCATCCAAATAGAACCTTGCTGTCAGTGAGGATCTATATCCCCAACAAGGATATTGCCTCAACAACCACTGTCATTTATCTATTGTCAGCCAGGTGTCCATAGCCTTGATAAAGTTGTTAGCAAAACCTGGAATTGCATATATTTTGTAGTTAGATGCTTTTTCAATATTTTTATTTTATTTTTCCTTTTAGCTTTTAAAATACAAGTTGACAATGAAGTCATCTGGAGGTTGGCTGTTAAGATGGTGGAAAAATAACCCCTAATTTTTCATTTCTAAAGCCATAGAAATGCACCTTATCAACTTAATACAGATAATTAATGTGAAATGTGCAAAAATCCAGCTAGATAACAATATTTATCATCAAATGAAAAATATTAATGCCACCTATCACAAAAGCTAGTTAGTACGCTGAGGAAATAAAAAGTAATCTTTTGTTTTAAGCCCAAAATAAATGCATTTACCAGGCTCTCAACAATCAAGCCATACAAACATACATCTAACCACACTATCAGTAGCCAAAAGGATCTCATTGACTAAGAACAAAAGAAAGGATCTTGGAAAATGATCATAGCACTTTCAACAACTTTGATGACACAACCTCATTGAAGCAGAGTGAATCTTTGGGCATGTGAAGAGGTCATATGTTCTATAAAAGGGACATCACTTTCATAGAACAACAAAGAGTTATAGAAAAAATAGAAATTCCTAAGCATAGTTTCTAGTTAATCAATTTGAGAAGTATGGATATGCTAGTTAGAATTACCACCCCTAGGTCACAAAAGTGCTTCCTAGGTTGCATAGATGATAGTAGGCTTGCAAACCTGAATGGGAGATATGATGAATTGGTCTTGGATATCACTAAGTGGGTGCTTGGTAATGATTTATGAAATAGTGAGGACTGATATAGGGTCAATAAAGACATTACATATAGGTCCATATTCTCTCTACTAGATTTAGAGGAACCCATGGATGTAATTGAATTCCTCACAGTTGGAATGTTTGGCAGGTCCTACAAGGAAGGCTTAGAGGATGTGTTTGTAGCGGAGCGCTATGAAGTTGGGTTGCTACTGGTGATTGATTTGAGAGTCTATCTCAAAAATGGAATGGAGGTACCCTAGGTACCTTAAATTTCCAAATTCTGCCATAGGCCGCTCGAAGTACATCATTTCTATGTGTTCCATGGGGCAAAATTTATGAAAAATTATGTGGACGCTGGTGTGGAACTGGAAAGAGAGTTGTTGGATAAGTTCTCTTTGTGGGTCATGTTTGAGACAAGTAGGGATTATAATAGATAAAGTTAGGACAAGGGATCTTCTATCTTGAGAGATGACTTAGGACACATAGAAGATAACCAAGGAGACTTTGCTAGGGGAAACCTCAACTCCAACAATGTGTGACCTGTACTTTCATGCAATGAAAAAAAACCAATGCTAATTACAACATACTAGACCAATTACAACAAACCAACACTGAGATTACTATCTTCAAGCTAGTAAAAATCTCCCCTACTCACAGGGAGATCCTTGACAAAGCCCTCACTAAGGAAAATGTTCCAAAATATCTAGATCTAGACTAGTTTCAATCTATGGTAGGTCACCTGACCTCCTCTCATTACTTGTCTTTCTCTGAGGAAGACAACCATTCTTTGAATCATCCGCACAATAACCCCTTGCATATCAAGGTCATGATTGGCCCAAAGTGCATCCGCTGTGTTCTCATAGATAACGATGCTAGCCTTAACATCTTCTCTTCTAGATTCCTTACTTAGTTAGGCTATGGAGAATATTGAATAGATGCTCACAAAAAGATCACTATCAACGCATATGATGAAGAAGAGTGAAAATCAAAGGGGCTAGTTGTGTTACCAATCTGAGTTAGACATGTTGAAAGGGATGTTATCTGTCAGGTGCTCAACATCCCTCTAGTATACAACATACTGTTGGGAAGAACATGGATTCATGAAATGCAGGCAGTTCCTTTGACTTATCATCAAAGCATAAAATTCCCATTCCAAGGATCCAAAGTGACCGTGCCTGATAATACAAGCTATGATTGCAAGATGCTTACTCAATCTTCCGATAGCTTTGTTCGTACCAATAGAGAGTCTACTGAGCTCCTCGAGGCCAAGCTAAAAGAAATGGAAAACACTCTAAAACTCAAAGTCACTAGCATGGGGGGATATCAAATTGAGCCTATGTTATCTATAACATCTCTACCTCTATCTCCACATTCTTATGGGAAACCTTCTGAGGACAATAAACCTTCTACAACTCCTCCTCAAACAAAATATGGTGGCATCTTTGTATAGGCCATGACACCATTAGAGGAGGAAGATGAAAATAGAGCTATTATAGCCTGGATTTATAAAGGGGAGAACACATCTGAGCAAATCACTCCAACTCATGAAATAAGACCTGAACAATATTGCAAGGGTCTCTCTATCATGAAGCACTTTAGCTATAAAGGGAATGACCCTATAGAAGTGAACAATAAAGGATTTCTCAAACCACTTAGAGATATTGGTAGACCAACATGAGATACTGCAGGTCTAGGCTTCAAGAATACCCTGTTTCTCTTGGGGATAAACAAATTTGTGCTAGAACTAGACCACCAACCAGAACTTGAAGGCACGTTTACAAATGGAAACTCAGAGGACAAATCTAATGAGGATTTCTTCCCTTTTCCTCTCCCTCTAGATCTTTCCATGTTCTTTGTTGAACCAGATGACTTGATACCACGTGTCAGTATGGTTGGGATTGACAGCGACTCAGATGAAACCGCTTCACTCGCTTCACTAATATATGAGCGATTGAGAGAAATGCAAAATGTCAATCCTGGGTATCAGGGTGAATTATACATGCCACCACATTTTCAGGAATGGTTTCAACAAGAACAAATCCAACCACTCATCAATGCCACACAAGATGAACTAGACTCAGATGGTGACGCAAGTGGTACTTATCTGACCATAAAAGAGGTTTTAGACAGAACTCATCCAAACAGGGGGCAAAGAGTAGATTTCACTCACGTCCTTGATATGAAAACTCATGATGAAACAAAATCCCATGAATACAATTTTGAAAGCCTTTCAAAAGACACCTTTGACAGACATGTAGATATTATGCATACATATGAAAATTTTCTCGACATTGGTGAAGGGTCTAGTGTTAGGGAAAATGGGTTTGATCCCATTGATGTTAACTTGTCTTCTAGTACAGACGCTAGGGGTCAAAGGAATTCGACTGCGCCTTTGGATGACATCACTTTAGGTCTTGACTTGCTATTCCACACTTTTGATGATTATACCATGAACGCACTAGAACCTGTTACCTCTCTTCCACTCTGCCATCCCGAGCTCATAGATTGGAACTCCTCCTCTCCATCCAATTAATTCCTTAAATTCCAGAATTACTATGCTCTAGCCTACTACCTTAACACTGTCAAACTTGTAACTTCCTCCACCAGTGAAGATAGTCTTAACATGATTGAGGCTGATATCAAGTATCTCAGTCACAAAATTAAAAGAAAAAAAGGATAGGCGCTCTAATGGTGAAAACCACATTGTGGTAGTATCAGAGCCCAAAAAAGTAAAAATAAAGGACGTATCTGAGGGTGAAAAGCTCTCTGATTCACTCAAAGATGGGCTACTTGATACACTTCCAAGTCATTTTCAGGAATGGTCATCGGTGCTGATTGAGCCGACTCAACCGGTAAACTTGGGTACAGAAGAGCACCCGCACATCATTCATGTGGCTAAATCTTTGTCTACACAAGAGCTCAAGGAATTCATAGATTTATTTAAATAAATAACATAAATTTTGCATGGACATACTCAGATATGCCTGGTTTAGATCTAGATCTTATCATGCATCATCTATCAATAGCTCCTGGAGTAAAACCAGTAAAATAAAAAATTAGAAAAATGCACCCTCACATTGCATTACTTATCAAAGATGAACTGGAAAAACTATTGAAAGATGGGTTTATTAGAGAAATTGACTATGCAGAATGGATTTCCAACATTTTCTCAGTGTCTAAACATGATAAATTCATCTGTGTCTACACAGATTTTCAAGACTTGAACAAGGTATGTCCAAAAGATGACTTTCTGTTGCCCAACATAGACATGATTGTAGACATGACAACTGATTAAAAAATGTACTCACAAATGGATGGATTCTTTGGATACAACCAGTTAAAAATTGAACTAGAGGACCAAGAGAAAACTACTTTCACCTGCACATGGGGAACTTTGTGTTGGAACGTCATGCCTTTTGGACTTAAGAATGCTGGAGACACATATCAGAGGGCTGTCACCACTATCTTCCACAACATGATGCATAAAAAAATGGAAGATTATGTTGATGACACTCTAGCTAAGAGCATACAAAGAAAGAAACACCTCATTGATCTAGGTCCTATACTGGATCACATAGAAAAGTTCAGTCTATGGCTTAATCCAAAGAAATGTGCATTCAAAGTGACATATGGAAAACTGCTTGGCTACATCTTCCCTGCAAAAGGCATAGAAGTAGATCCTGAGAAGGTCCAAGCCATCATCGAAATACCATCACCAAGGAACATCAGATAGATGAGAGGACTTCAAGGCCGATTATAGTCTATCCAGCGCTTCATCTCACAACTGGCTAACAGGTCACAACCCTTCACTAAGACTTTACACAACGGTGTGACTTATGAATGGAAAAAAGACTGTGATGATATGTTCATACACATCAAATAGTAGCTTGAAAACTCACAAATACTGATGCCTCCTATTCATGGGAAGCCGCTCATTCTTTACATCTCAGCTATAGTTACATCATTGGGTGTCCTACTAGCTCAAGCAGCTCAGAACAATAAGGAAAGATCTATTTATTACATCAGTAGGAAAATGGTATCATACAAAGTCAACTATTCAGTCATTGAAAAGGCTTTCCTATCAGTGGTTTTTGCTTCATAGAAACTGCGACACTATATTCTTGCTCACACTACAAAACTCATTGCTAAGATTGATCCATTAAAAAATTTTCTCAGTAAGGCTACCCTCACAGGTAGACTAGCAAAATGGGTCATGATGCTCAGTGAGTTTGATATTGAGTATGTAGAGAGAAAATCCATCAAAGGGAAAGAAATTAAAGATGAATTGGCAGAGGCACCTCTTGTGGATCATCAACCATTTAAAATTGAGTTTCTAGACAAGTCCATATTACTTCTCACTCATCGGTCCTGGACTATGTTCTTTGATGGTTCATTTACCCAACATGGGTCAGGTGTTGGGATACTATTCATCACACCACAAGGGTACTCTTTACCCAAAGCATACATGTTGTTGTTTCCTTGTACAAAAAACATTGTCAAGTACGAAGCCCTGATCAATGGCATGAAGATCGCCATCGAGTGGCGAGTGGATGAACTTAAAATCTTCAGCGATTCACAACTTGTCATCAATCAAGTAAATGATACTTATTAAACGAAAGATGACAAACTGATGCTGTACAAGCGGATGGTTGATGATCTCTGGAAATAATTTGTACATATGACATTCCAACAGATTCCAAAGGCAGACAAAAAAGTGGCCAATGCAATGGATACTCTCGCTTCTATGCTACAGATGCCTGAAAATGACTTTCGAAATGAATTCTTGGTGGACACATTACACTACCCAGCCTATGACTCCCCTAACTCTCGGATGGTTTGTTCTGTCATTGGACATGATTCATGCGACTACCATCATATATATTCCTACCTTCATGACCAAATTGTTTTGGACACATACACCCAGAATGAGAAATGTCACCTAATCCATAGTGCTTCATGGTTTTTCATCATAGCTATAAAACTTGTATAGGTTAGGTCTAGATGGTACCCTTCTTAGGTATTTGAAACCTCATGAGTCCAAGCATGTGGTAGTTGAAGTACATGAAGGCATCTGTGGGTCTCACTAGAGCAACCTAATAATGGACCGTAAACTTATTAGAGCTGGTTACTGTGTATGCTAGAAACCTACCTATTGGGAGCACGCTCAGACATGCAAACGTTAGATATATAAATTATTTAAACTACACTAACATGTCTAAAAGTATAGTATAAAACAACAATGGCTTTCATCATAACCTCCGATGAGCTGAACAAGGGCACCCAATGCCTTGTTGATTTTCTCTTAGAGATGTTATGTGGGTGTGCTCTCCCAACACAATATCATAAATCCCACTATGATTGATACATTAAAATGATGAGCTAATCACTCAAGAAACAAGTATAAAGAACTTGCCTCAAGCTTTCACTATGGATGAAGATGCAAGTTTTAAACTAGAATACTAATGCAAGATCTAACTAAGATGATGAGAACTAGATTCATTCCATATTAAACCTAAGATTTAATATCTAAATTCAACTGTGAACTACAAGCATGAACAAGAAACAATGCACTAAGAATTCTAGAGCTATTTTAACATGATAACAATGCATAAAATGGAGATGATTTTCTCTTGAGAAAGGCCTCTATTTATAAAGTTTTTGGAGGAGAGAGAGGGCTTGGATGAGGTGGAGCTCATGTGGCATCCATATAGGTGCCACATGAGGGACACATAAGCCATGCAAGAGGCCCACTTTTCTCACACATGTGTGAGCAACTTTGGATGTGATGGGTCAAAGTGTACTTAAAGTACACATGTGAAGGATCTTGTAAGAAGGTGTAAGAGGGTGTAAGAGTTTTAGTCTAATGAAACACTTTTAGAAAGTGTAAGAAGGTGTCATCATAGGTGTAAGAAACTTTGTTGGTACCAAATAAGGATTATTTAGAAAAGTCAATTTTTGGAAATTTGCTCATACATGTGTGAGCAAATAATTAGGACTAATTGTTGTAGGAATCAAGAAATTAGCTTAATTAACCTTAGTTAATTAATGACTAGGTTCATTTGGTGAGAGTGATGTGAGATAGGGTAGGATCTAGGTTCAAATTAGCTTAATCCAAATTAATTTAGATTAATTGTGGTTTAGTAGAATATAGGTCATGTGAAGGAATAAATAAATTAAAAATTTATTTAAAGGGAATCAATGAGGGATAATGTATTAAATAAGATTTAATACATTAAATGGAGAGTATTTAAATTAAATTTAAATACTAAGGAGAATGAATCATATTTAATTAAATAAATTTAATTAAATAGATAGGAGAATATAACAAATATAATTAATTAAAATTAACTATAATGTTATGGGAATATTAATTAAATTAATATAAGGACGATTTTTGACATCTATATTTTGCCCCTCTTTGATGCATTGTCAAAAGTGATGTTTCGTCAAAAAAAAGAAAATAAGATGCCCTAGAGGGTTCAGAAAACCTATGGTAGCGAGAGCGGAGGAGGGTGCCCCCTTGAGAAAATAATAGGAAAAAATACAAATTTTGAATAAAATTTTCTTGAAAAGGCAAGAAAATGGGGAAAGTAGACCAATTACATGGCGTGTCCAGGAAAAATGGAGGAGAAACAAGGACCAAAACGGGAAAGAAGGGGGGACCGACGGAAGAAATGGGTCCCAAGGGGCTATAAATAGTTAATTGGGGCCCATGGACAAGTCACTTTCACTCACAAAGAGCAAAAAGAGAGAAGAAGAAGAGAGCCATGGCAGTGCAACGAGAGTGAGCATAGCTTGGGGAGCGCATCCGGGTACACCAGCAACTAGCAAATGTAGGACCACCGGTGAGTAGTCGAGCACCTACCTTGTCATTAATATTTTTAATATTTTTGAAGAGCAGTTAGGCGCAATAAATGCCCTTAAATAGGCGCGCAACACAGACGACGATCACCCATCTGCCGTCTGCGTAGATGGTGATCGACAGACCGCTGTCTGTGTAGATGACTGACAAGTGATGGTCGTCTGCGCAGATGAAGATTTAACCAATCTCTATTTGCGAAGGTGGGGAGAGAAGAAATGCGCGACAGAGACGGTGGTTTTCAACACCGTCGTCTGTGTGGCAAGAAAAGTGGCGGCCTAAACCACCGTCTTTGCAGACTGGCGTCTGCGAAGATCCACCGTATCCGTAGACTAGCGACTGTGAAAGTTTGCCATCTGTGAGGGTCAATTGCCGGCTGTGCAGATTGACCCAAAAATAGAAGAAAAGAGAGGAGTAAGAGAAAAGATAAGGATCCGAGAATATTTTTCGATGCCCCGGACAGGCCTGGGACATGTTTCGAGGCCCCAGCATGCTATCTGATTGCTGACCTGAGTGTGCTGACTGGAGGAGGAGACGATCACATTCTTTGCTAGGGAGTGTTATCTGGTGACGATGGAGCTAGAGAAGCATCTGACAGGGCCGAGTGGGGAGTAGTGACGCTGTGTGGCTTAGAACACGTGCGACATTGGCCGCATCTTCAAGCGCATAATGCGCTTATGTCTGCATTGATAGAGAGGTGGCACAGCACCACTTCTAGCTTCCACTTCCCTATAGGGGAAGCCACTATCACCCTCCATGATGTATGGAGGATCTATAGAGTGCCCATTTGGGGGGTCATACTCGAGTATTGCGTGGAGGGATCAAAGCCCTATATGGAGATGGCTCTAAGGTGGAGGTACACTGATCTGTCGATTACACGGTAGTGGATGTCATGGACTGGAGTGATGGCAATGGAGCCACGACCATTGTGACTGGCACTTTATTTGGCTGGGTTTATAGGGGGACGTCTCATGCCTGATCATGCAGGCAAGGGATTCCTGATAGGCTGGGCACGAGTGCTGAGAAACATGGTCAAGGAAGACGACCAATAGTGCTGGGGGTACGTCATCCTTGGGTAGTTATACTATGATTTGCATATGTGCGCCTACCATAGGGGTAGAGCACTAGGGCCTAGATGCACACTGCTACTGGTATGGGCTTGGGAGCATATAGCGGTCACACGATCGATCAGACACCAGGAGACCTGGGTGGTGTATGAGCCTTTTGTCTACCGGTACATGCCACCAATTAGTTATGAGGCCATAGACTCAGTGGGATACTGGAGGCAGAGGTTGGATGAGATGGGAGCTATAGTATGGGCTCCGTATGTAGGATGTGAGGCCTGGGGCCATGAGGCTCCACAGTAGGGGGTGTATGCAGAGGACAAATTCTATGACTCTTATTACATGAGGTTTGTACAGACTAACTTCTTGCTATTCAGGAGGACAACTTATATGATATCACAATATATGCCATCTAGGGTGCGGAGACAGACGTGACAGGTACAGTAGGCAGTACCGAACGAGTTCCCACATCCATTGGTTACCCGCGAGGTAGGCAACATATGGGGGATGGGTGCAGATCCTCAGATATCCTGAGCATCATTTATGGGCATGATTGAGGTGCCTTGGATCAGGGCATGGGAGTTTCTACTAGATGCATAGGTAGTGCCAGCGTATACACAGTGGTGGGAAGCACACAGGCCCATTAGACTGATAGTGCCAGGGGTTGTGCAGCCAGATGAGCAGCCAGGGGCTGGAGGGGATGGAGAGGGATAGGGAGATGATGATGATGATGATGATGATGGGGGAGATGGAGGGGCCGGGAGGAGAGTCTGGCCCAGGGTGGTAGCACCACGACGAAGGGGACAAGTGCAAGTACAAGCAGGGGGACAGCCGCCCATTATACTTGGTGCACAGGTACAGGATCCAGTATAGGGGGCATCACCACAGGGGCCACTACAGGGTCCACCACCACAGGGACCACCACCACAGGGAATGCCACCAAGACAAGGACCACTAGCGAGATTTGTAGCCCAGGAGACATATGACACTGTTGTGGCAGAGCGAGATAGCCTGCAGACAGAGCTGGGGAGGGTTCAGGGGTTATTGGCTACAACACAGGCTACAGCTAGTAGCCTGCAGACAGAGGTGACCTAGATTCAGGGAGAGTTGGTATCAGAGATAGCGCGAGGGGATAGTGCCCAGCAGGCACTAGACATATTACAGGCTCGGGTAGACAGTGGTGAGTTTGCCATCATTGAGGAGCACGGGGATTGGGATGAGGAGCAGGTAGGTATGGTAGCACAGATAGCAGCTCTGATAGTAGAGCGAGATCTAGCATGTAGATGTGCTGAGGATTACAGGGTAGACTGTGAGATAGCACGGCTGGCAGGCAGTGCGGTAGGGGTGGGTTAGATGATGGCTGATGCCATGGCCACTCAGAGAGAGGCAGGACGCAGAGGCTGGATATTATATGGGACTGTATTATGGAGTAGTGCCAGACGAAGCACAAGTGCCTGCATACTCTGAGAGGACACAGTCAGCAAGCACAGGGTGAGCATCACAAAGATCAGTGGGGTTACCACCACATCCTAGTAGGGGAGCAGGACCATCACAGTCACCGCCATGACTCTTCTCAAATTTTTGGATACACAGTTTTGACACATTATTGACACATGATGTATGATATGACATTTTGGAGAGATATATATGGACTTTATTTTTGGACTATGGGACTCTATTGTTATGCATATTTGATGGTTTTATATGCTTATATGATGTGATGTATATGTGAATGTATGGATGCAGTTATGATGTTTACTTTTACCGTATATGATGCTTATGACGGTCATGCAGGATGAGATGACTATATATATGATGAGACTAATAAATTTGTGATGCAGGGATGAGATGCAGATTTATGTATGATGCGTTAATGTTTATATGTTATCATGTATGGATGTTTTATATAATGTTATGGATGAAACTAATGGAATGCAAATGCAAATGGTTATAAATGTATAATGTTAATGAAAATGATAATGCAACTATAAATGTGTGAACAATGTATAGAATGAACTAAATGAGCAATGCAAATGATTTAATTTAATGCATTAATAATGAACACTAAATGAATGGATAATGTAATATATAATGGTTAATGATGAATGAAATGAATGTAGTGTGAGACTAAAGTGATATGAAATGAATAAATAATGACAATGCAATGTTGTAATGACTAATGATTAATGAACAAAATGGATGGAATGTGAGACAAATGTATAATGATTAATGATTAATGTACTAATAATGATTACAAATAATTAATGAATAATGAACAATGCTATGAATAATGACTAAGGGAACTAATGAATAATGACTAAAGATAATGATTTAATGAACATAATGTAATATGCGAAAAATGTATAATGATTAATGATTAATGAACTGAAATGAATAATGCAAATAATTAATGATTAATGACTAATGAATGCAATGGATGCAAGACTAATGAGGACACTATTTTTGTGTGTATTGCAATAAATATGATAAAATCACGTAGGTGACTGGATAGGGGAATAAATATAAACCTTTGCCAAGAGAAAAACCATAATGCAATATGACCTAACTACTTATACAAAGACTAACTACATGAGAATAGTGGGATTAATACAGTGTTAATGTTGGAGAGCACACCCTAGTTTGATATTGCAAAAGGAGTTATGCACCATGTGCTAGAAAACACAAGTGACATGGTTCCTTTG
>MU226068.1:2465518-2496850 GCA_018584345.1 Thuja plicata | reverse complement strand
TACCTCTTTGCAAAAGGCCATCTTCAATGTCCTTTCCCTTCTTGACAAGGGCTTCAAAGGTATTAGGTGAAGCCATCTTCATTTGGAAGGACATCTTAGAGATTAAATTCTTTGTGAAGATGTCAATTAAGTGACTATCAGGTATTTTCCATGGCATGCAATTTGCAATATGTCTCCATCGTTGTAAGAAACTAGCAAATGTTTCTCCATTCTTTTGTTTGGTATTGCATAAATCACTGAGTGTTGCTTGATGCTCAATGTTATACAAATATTGCCCAACAAACTTCTCCGCAAGGTCAAAGAAGGTAGAGATTGACCCATAAGGAAGGGCCATGAACCATTCCAAGGCTATGCCTCCAAGACTCCTAGTGAAGAGTCTTTTCAAATAATTCTCATTATAGGAAACCTCTTGACATGCGATGTAAAATTGTTTGAGATTTTGGAGAGGACATGTCTCTCCCTTTTATTTTTCAAATTTAAGCATCTCAAAGTTTGGTGGGAATGGTTGCATTGTGATAGACTTGTCAAATGGGTAGGGACAAATCTCTTCAAAAGAAAACTCCTTCTTGCTCCCACTTTGTAAACTTTGTACAATACTTTTGAGCTCATTGAATTGTTGGGTGAAATCTGGAGTACTTTGTGTGAGAAATGGGGGTACATAACCTCCACCTCCTCCAAATTGTGTAGCTAAAAAGCCCGTGGAGGCCATACCAATCATAGGAGGAGGTATATATTGATAGGCTCGTGATGTATTGTTTGCGGATGTTTTTTCCCCCATTGTTTGAAACAAGGAAGACAAGGGCATAGAAACTTGCCCTATGTTATTGAAATTAGCACTTGCTCCTTGAGTTTTCTTCATTTGAGTGCTATTGTGTGTAGTATTGTTTGGCAAAGCACTTATGATTTGCTGGATTTGTTCAGGTGTCAATTGTGGTATTGATGCGGTTGTTGATACAAGTGTTGATATTGGTATTGATACAGGTGGTTCGTTAACAGGTCCTTTACCAGTGTCACATGATGATGTAGCATTTGAAGTAGAAGCCATGGCTATTGTAGTGGCAGTAGTGACTTTAGTGATATTTCTGGTACGGAGTGTTTCATCAAAGTCAACAGGAACTGTGACACCATTATGGATGAGATTCAGAAATATCTCATCACTATTATGCAGGATGGCCTTCTCAACCATTTCCAAATTGTAGGGGTCTCTAAGGAAGTCAATCACTTGGTTGGGTCTTTCATCTTGGTCCACTAATTCCATTTCTTCAGCCACTTCCTCAGCTTGTACCCCACTTTCATTAAAGTATTGTGTGGCAAATGGGTTCTCTTCATGATTAGTGTTGGATGTTGTTCGCCTCATGTTTCTAGCTTGGGATCGAGTGACAACCATACAATGGTAGAATAATGAAAAACAAGGAGATGAAATGGAGCAAAGATCTTTGATTTGATTGGATTGGATTTGATTGATTGATTGGATTGATGATTGATTGATTGATTGTATTGAAGATTGATTTGATTGGAGATTGATTTGATTGGATAATTGATTTAAAGGTTTTTGGGACAAAACCTAAGCATGTTAAACCTTATGATGATACAAACACAAAGGATTTAAAGTAATACCTATTCTACTTGAAGATGGACTTGTGATCTCAAGAAAAATGGAATATTACTAATGGATTTAAATTACTTGAGATAGACTGATAGTCTACAAGCAATGTTGTGTTTGTTTGAGGATAGAGGTTTACAATACTCTGATTAAGGTCTTTCAACCTAAAGATTTGATTTGATTTTGATCTAATGCTCCAAAGAAAGGATGATGATAGAAGAAGTGGAAGAATGATCCAGAAGCCAGGTGTTACCTAATCGTATTGTTCAAGCGTGAAAAAATCTCTGTTGAGTGAAAACTTGGCCATGAATTTGCAAACGTTATTGTTGTAGATGATTTTGTCAAGTTTTTCACGATGTTCAATACCTTGTTTGATGGATGTTGCAATGTGTTGGAATTCCTTGGATTTACGGGTGGTTTCCTTTTGCTCTCTAAGGACTGGAGATATAGGAAGTTTGACCTTCTTGTGCTTCTTAAAACTGGTCATGTCATGAAAAAATAATTTTTTGGCCAAGTGAATGAATGATTTAGGACAAATAGTTTTAGGGTTTTGGAGATGGTCAAATTTTGATTATCTTGGCCAATTTTTGCAACTCACTATTTTAAAACGGAGGCAGCAGTCTCAGACACAGACGAAAATCTTTATAGACGACGATCTACGTAGACGGTGATCTACACAGATGGAAAATCCAGAGTAGAGACGGATGACTGTGTCTAAGGCAGTGTGTTAAAATTTTGGGCAGATTTTTGATGTTCAATCTAATTTTTGGATTAATTGTTTAATGGCAAGAACTGATTTTAAGGACAAGCAAACCAAAAAATAACAAACACACATCTCAAAACAATCCAACAAGGGACAAATCAACCTTGAGAGATACCATCAAATGTGACATTAAGGGATCTTGCTTCAACTTTGTAACATTCTGATTGTGTATGTTCAAGTGATTCTTTCAAACCACTTATATTTTTTACTAGGTCTAGCAAATTGAAAGATAATTCAAACAGTAGCTACCTTAGGAATTTGGCTTTGCATGAAATATTATAGGCCCATTGCTTGGTAGTCTTTCAGCTCACACAACATGTCACCCCTAGAAGGGCGCCCGTATTTTCGCCTTTTGCCAGGTATTGTTGTCGTGCTACGAAGATCTCTTTCGCAACACAATACCCTAAGAAATGTATGATGGGAATCTTGGGGGGAGATTATTCCCTCCCCTTGCACTATAATAAATCATCATTCAGAGGTGAATCAGGTAGCTACTACTTTATGGTTTCTAGTAAGATTTCGTTGCGTCCCCGCAATCAGTTTGTACAGCGTGAGACACTTAAGTCTCTAGTTCAACCATGCCAGTATGCTGAGGATATTCACTCAGTATGGACTACCATTGAACATGACCCGCCCAAGCTTGAAGGGATAAAGTAGACCTTTGGGTCACACCTTATTTCTATACTGACTGAAGGGATTACCAGTTTGAGGTCGTTCTCTAAAGGGGAAGCGCTCCCTCTAGATAGGCCTCTCTAGAAGCTTGATTAAGCTAAGCTTTCTCTTCACCCAAGATCTGCGAAGGTGAGGGGAGAGGATACGGCTATAGTTTAATCAAAGCGTCACTTAATTTAAAGGATTCTAACTAATGACAAATAGCTCGAAAGAAGTGTTGAGAAACACTTCTTCAAACACACCAAGAAAAGTTCATTTCCAAATTGAACCTAATTAAAACAACTAAGTGTTTTCTACCTAAGGAAAAGACACAATAGTATGGTTAATCATTCATGTTCAATTCATTTCCCACACAACAAAAAGAAATCTTTAGAAAGTGTGTTCATTTGCCTTATGTCATACAAGATTTGTGAGATTCATTCCTTTAAAAATTCAAGATTTGAGTGAGATTCATTTTATGCAACATACATTCCAAGACAAATGTTTAAACATACAAGTTCATTAAAATATTCCTCAGAAAATTAATCACAGAACCTGCATGAACTGGTTAGTAGTTTAGAATCTCAGATATGTTAAAAAACACAAAACTCAAAAAACAGGCGCAGCTGACAGATTATCGCAGATGGTGATTTGCGCAGACGGCGATCTACGCAGATGATGATCTGCAGAAATGGTGGAATACCTGCGCAGATGATAGAAAACAGACAGTTAGATTTTTATAAAAAATAAACAAACCTATTAAAACTGAGAAATAACATTTTTATCAAATTAGTCAGCATTTAACCCTTAAAAAGTTTATCTCTGTTAGAAACTAGAGAGTTAAAAATACTGAAAATTAATAAAAAATAGTTTTAAACCATAGTTTAATAAATCATTTTTAGACAGGTGGAGATGACAAAGATTCTGCGTAGACGACCGAGTTTTGTAGACGACCGAGTTGCGGAGACGACGATCTGCGGAGACGGCGACTCCAGAGCGGAGACGGGTCTGCGTTAGAATTCTCTGAACTGTGAAAAATCTGTAAAAAATGTTAGAAAATAAGGGACGTGGGTCCCACCGGGCGTGCCAAAATGTGTATGCTAGAAACCTACCTATTGGGAGCATGCTCAGACATGCAAACGTTAGAGATATAAATCATTTAAACTACACTAACATGTCTAAAAGTATATTATAAAATAACAATGGCTTCCATCATAACCTTCGATGAGCTGAACAAGGGCACCCAATGCCTTGTTGATTTTCTCTTAGAGATGTTATGTGGGTGTGCTCTCCCAACACAATATCATAAATCCCACTATGATTGATACATTAAAATGATGAGCTAATCACTCAAGAAACAAGTATAAAGAACTTGCCTCAAGCTTTCACTATGGATGAAGATGCAAGTTTTAAACTAGAATACCAATGCAAGATCTAACTAAGATGATGAAAACTAGATTCATTCCATATTAAACCTAAGATGTAATATCTAAATTCAACTATGAACTATAAGCATGAACAAGAAATAATGCACTAATAATTCTAGAGCTATTTTAACATGATAACAATGCATAAAATGGAGATGATTTTCTCTTGAGAAAGGCCTCTATTTGTAGAGTTTTTGGAGGAGAGAGAGGGCTTGGATGAGGTGGAGCTCATGTGGCATCCACATAGGTGCCACATGAGGGACACATAAGCCATGTAAGAGGCCCATTTTTCTCACACATGTGTGAGCAACTTTGGATGTGATGGGTCAAAGTGTACTTAAAGTACACATGTGAAGGATCTTGTAAGAAGGTGTAAGAGGGTGTAAGATTTTTAGTCCAATAAAACACTTTTAGAAAGTGTAAGAAGGTGTCATCATAGGTGTAAGAAAATTTATTGGCACCAAATAAGGATTATTTGGAAAACTTAATTTTTGAAAATTTGCTCACACATGTGTGAGCAAATAATTAGGACTAATTGTTGTAGGAATCAAGAAATTAGCTTAATTAACTTTAGTTAATTAATGAATAGGTTCATTTGGTGAGAGTGATGTGAGATAGGGTAGGATCTAGGTTCAAATTAGCTTAATCCAAATTAATTTAGATTAATTTTGGTTTAGTAGAATTTAGGTCATGTGAAGGAATAAATAAATTAAAAATTTATTTAAAGGGAATCAAAGAGGGATAATGTATTAAATAAGATTTAATACTTTAAAAGGGGGAGTATTTAAATTAAATTTAAATACTAAGGAGAATGAATCATATTTAATTAAATAGATAGCAGAATATAACAAATATAATTAATTAAAATTAGCTATAATGTTATGGGAATATTAATTAAATTAATATAAGGATGATTTTGGACGTCTACAATTACTATTGGCCAAACATGGAAAAGGAGGCTACATAGTATGCCAACTATTGCAAATGGTGTCAACTACATGGAAATATGATTCACACTCCAGCCAAGGAGCTCATTCCCTTCATCACTTTCTAGCCATTCTAGGAATGGGCCTTTGATTTGGTGGGTTAGATTCATCCCTTGTCATTAAATGGACACAAGTTCATCATCACAGCTACAAATTATTTCACTAAGTGGGTAGAGGCAGTACCTCTCACCATAAAAAATGGAAAATCTATGACCATGTTCATTCTCAATTACATCATCTGTAGGTATGGTGTACCCTCTTCAATAATCATTGATAATGGGGGGCAGTTTAAGAATAAGGATCTGAAGGAGTTATGCTCTAAGTTCAAAATCACTCAGCACTGGTCTTCCATCTATTATCCTCAGGGTAATGGACAAGTGGAAGCATCAAACAAAAAATCCTAAAAATCCTGCATCACACAGTTCACAAATCTGGACGAGATTGGCATATTTGTATCAATCCATCTCTCTGGGCATATAGAAAAAGTATATGAACACCGATAGGGGCTACGCCCTTTGCTTTGGTTTATGGAGCAGATGCTGTTCTATCTATGGAGGTTGAGATTCCTACTCTACGAATCTCTCTGAAAGGCCTCATCACTAATGATGAAAATAGAATATCTTGGCTACAAGAGCTGGAACTTCTAGATGAATGTCAGCAAGTGGCATTCAATCACCTCAGAGAATATCAGAAAAGGATGTCTAATAGCTATAAAAAGAAGTTTCAACCAAGGGACTTCCAAGTGGGTGACCTCATTCTGAGAGAAAACCATAATAATCAATAGCATCGGGTCCAAAAGGGAAAGTTTGCTTGGTCTGTATGTTGTCACTACAGTGTTTGGGTCCGGTGCCTATCAACTCTCCACCACTAATGGAGAGCTACTCAAGGAGCTTATCAATGCTCTTCACCTAAAATGATTCTATAGCTGAGACACCATCAAAATGCTCATGTACATAGTAATGTCCTGAAAAAATCCTTAAAAACTATAAAATGTCTTGAAAAAATTCAAAAATAAAATAAAATGGAATTGTACTACCTGGTGGATGAAGTCTCTCATTCACAAAATTCTTCTAGTCTTACAAGAAAAGGATAGTCCTGGGAATAGTTGTCTTCTTCTTTTCCCCAAAATCCATCCAGATAAGTTTTTGTATACCTCACCACGGTATAAGATTATGTTGGCTCTGGTTTAATGAGATTTCCCATAGTTTTGTAACTATATCCACCTATTCAAGAGATTTCTATATCAGAAAATACCCAAAAAAAAAAAGTGTCATTGATGAAAACCTGGCAAACAGGCATCATGGTAGCAAAAAAGGAATTTCTGCCAAGAAAGTGAAAACCTGGTAAATAGATGCCTCTTATTCCGCATTGCTATATCTATCACAACATCACTTGGCTCGATACAGTTGCTTTCCATCTTTCCTAATTTCATTTGCTCATATGCATGCTCTCAGTTACCTTCAAGACACAAAATTACATGGATTCAAACTAGTCATACTCTAGGGGAAACCTTTCTGGTCTAGGGGGCACTGTCCTACTACTTTTTGGAATCTCTCCCGAATCAGTCACTAGTGGTTCTCACTGCATCTTCCTGTTGATGCCTATCTATTACTTAGATTTCTCTACTTGAGAATCTCTCTCGTGTCAGTCACCAGTGGTTGTGACTGTGTCTATCTAGTGTCGCCATACTGACTAGATTTTTGTGCAATCAACATAAATCTATATTTTGAAATCAATCTCTTAAAGTTGGAGTGGAACTCTGTGCTTCATCTTGGCAATCCTTTGCTTTAGCTTGTATATAGATTTTTGTCACTTTCGTGACACTTTGGGTCCTCTAAGAACTCTCCTGACTTGAGATTGATCTAGATTGATAAGCCTGGGGGAAACCAAATTGAGTTTGTCCCCACAACATGAGTCAAGTCAGTCATTAGTCATTACCAAGGGGCATGAGTCCCCAATCTGATTTCATCTTTTTGTCAGTAATCTTGTCATTCTAAAGGGCAACTCACTATTGACACAATCAACAGTTTTTTCTCAACAACACAATGAATAGTGTTTCTTAACACTCTCTTTTGATACATCTGTGTTTCTCAACATGCATTGGATATCGCAAACACAACAAATATCGATAGTAATCAAACACAATGCACTCACAAGCACAATGATGTTTTTCAACACACCTATACCTACACATCTAAAAACTTTGAAACATGCTGAGCTATGATTGAATTTCCCTTTGAATGCTGCTTGTTATCATTGACTTCGTTTCTCTTTTTCTTTGTCTACTTGTTGGTGTGGCTCCAATGATTCAGCAACATCAAATAAACAGGGTGTATGTGATAAGAGCTTCTGCATTAAGGTGGAAAATCCTCATATCCCTTGATCTTGTTTATTTGTATGCCAAGGTGAGGTCGGTACTATCTCCTTGATTGTTATTTCTCTGCTTGTTTACTAGTGTACTCTTACTATATCAAACTTGAAATGATGTTCAGCTCATCTTGGCTTTTGTGCCTCGATGCTTACATTAGTGTCCCATATGTAATCTGATGAAATTTATATTCATATTCTTATGGTTGCAGTGGCACCAGTAAGAATTTTATCGACTTCGATGTTCCAAAAATGCTCTATGATGATAACTATCCAATGGGTCCAACAACCATGTCCTAGGAATTGCATCTTGCATATGATTGCACTTTCATTCTAGCATTGGATTGCACTTTCATTCTAGCATAGGATTACACTTTCATTCTAGCATAGGATTACACTTTCATTATAAACTTGCATCACCATAGCATTTTGATGGTCACTTCATTATGTTCTCTTGGATTTGTATGATGAGGAGTTCTTCTTCATACGTCTTGGCTTCATCACACTACCCAAGTGTTCGATCCTCACTCTTACTCTTCAAAAGTGGCTATATCGACTGCTCTTAATCTATTTTTGGGATCAAAATTGAAATCTGGCACTCCTATATAGCTCAAAATTGCATCTTAAAATTTTTGGGACCGACACAATTGGACGCTTGTGCAGTCATCTTTTTGATGTTGCTTTCTTGTCATGAATCATCTCCAATAGACATTCTCTCACATCTTCCTGATTCTTCCATAATCTATTTTGATTTCTTTTTAACCTTTGATTTAACTTCTATTTGTGATTTATCATTTTCAATCACCATTATGGCGTGTTATTTTTCCATTTCGCTCCCGAGGGGGCAGGATGATTACATCATTGAATCACTTTCAATCTATCTTAATCAATTTGATCTGATTTCAATCTATTAGGTGTTTGGGTGATCTAACCTAGATTCTTGAGGATCAAGCTTCATTTTGGAGATGATTCTCGAAATCTCATCTATTAGGTGTCTGGGCAATGTAACCCAAATTCTTGAGAGTCAAGTTTCATTCTGAAGATGGTTCTTGAAATCTCACTTCCCGGTATTGGTGCAATCTAACCTTGACTACTGAATATTAAGCCTCCTGTTGGGGGTAGTCTTTTGAAAAGTGATAATCTATTAGGTATTAGGGCAATCTAGCCTAGATTCCTAAGAATCAAGCTTCGTTCTGGAGACGAACCTCAAAAAATTGACTTAACCGGTGTCTCCGCAATCTAACCTAGACTTTGGAGAGTTAAACTCTGTTCTAGAGATGGCTCTAAAACCATCATCAATTCTCAAAATCAAATTCAACTATTCTTCTATGGTTCAGACATTAGACTATTCTTTGAATCAATGCGCTGCTCGCACATCAATTCAAAGAGTAGAAAAATGTAACACCCCAAAATTGGCATCTTGCAACCCTAACCAATTTTGTTGCATTTATCAATCTTCTGAATTATCAAAGTCCTATTGTACTAGGAAATTCAGAGTTTTGACTAACTCTACTTGACTTAAATGTCAAATGCAAAAAATCCTAAATCTGCATTAATCACATACTATATTTAATTCCTAAATATCAATTATAATTGGCTAAATAAACCCTATGATCGAATTAATTTAATTACAAAGTCCTAGCACTTTAATTAAATTAAATTCCCTCTTTTAGCTAAAATACATAAAAAGGAATTAAATAATATTTGATTATTAAATAAATACCCTCATTGAACTTAATTATTCAAATAATCGAGAAAGTACATTTATGAGGTCATATTTCATTTATTTAAACAAATAATCTCTCCAAAATCCTCACTTCAGTTCAGAAATGGAAACTTTGAGTTGACTGTAATTCAAAAGTGCAACAAATCAGTTAACTGCTTCATTCACTAAAAAAGACAATAGCTCACTGTTTCTCTCAAAGGAAACTTGCTAATTTGAACTAGATTTTGATGTGTTAACTATTTCTCTCAAAGGAAAGCTACCATTCTAACTGGACTCTCATCCTATAAAAGAACTCTCTTGTTCTCATTAAAAAAAAAGGATAATTCATTGTTGAAGTATTGAATCACCGCTGCATTTTGACTAGTTTTATGCATTCAAGCTTTTATTTTTCTTAGCTTTCACATTTCTAAATTAATATTGCATACTTATTTCTAGATTAATATTTGCAATAGATTAATCATGTCTAGTTTAGCTTCTTTCAATCATTCTTAGATTAATCTCATTTCTTAGTTTAATCTTCAATCATAGCTTAATCTCATGCTTATTTCTTAGATTAATCTTGCAATCTTTAATTCTTAGATTAATGTCGTACTTACATTTCTAGATTAAATCCTCCATTCTTAGATTGGTCTAGGTTGTTGGATTCTCAGATTCTGAGAGCTATTCAAAAACCCCATCTAGATAGGATGCAACAGGTTGAATCATGCATGCATGCAAGATGAATAAATCCATATTCATTCTTGTGTGTGACTAATGAATAATGACTATGTTGAAGTGTATGGCTAAGTTAGAGGCCCACATTTAGCGTATACAATGAGCATCAATGTACTTGATGATTGGCTTCATTGGGATCCTAGTGACTCTAGGCATGGCAAAATTTATACCAGAGTGGCACAACAAAAGATTGGTGGAGCTTTACTCTTGTCACTTACCTTCAGGTGCATGTGCATGGTCATGATGTGACATGGGAGTTTCAATAGATACAATTATCGATGCCTGCACTTAGTTTGGGATCCTGGTGTATTGATGATGGATTTCTATAGGGAAAGCAATCTTTGGGCAGCGAGAATTTGTAATATCCCCAAATTGATAGAGGATAAATTAATTAAATTAATTAATTATTTGGTCCCTATTTAAAATAAATATTATTAAGGACCTTTAATTAATTAATGGGGGCCCATTTTTATCTTATTGTCCATAGGTGTTTACCATGTCATCGTTCTTTTGTAAACCTTCAGCAGTTTCTCCGATGGGGTATTTATGCCCGACATTAGGTAGTTGTTGAGATATGTGAATTTTGATATTTTATTTGTTATTGTGAATTCCAGTTAGAGTTATTTTGTCCTCCATTTTGGAGGTGAAAGATCTTCCCTATTTTATTTGTTGGAGTTTCGGTGGAATTCACCGCTCAACCTACTCTGCTTGTTCCCTTGTTTTGGATCTAGAAAATCCAAAGTGCTATCATTATTAATATGATTTCCTTTTTGCAAGTACTTGTTCTAGACTTGTGTTATGCATAAGTTCATTGATTGGGTATAAAAAATTTGTTTGGGTATTAATTTTGGCAATGAAATAATCTAAGCGAAGGAGTCTGTAACCAGACCTAACGAAAATCACCTCCAACCACATGATGTTTTCTTCTCCACCCCCACTATACACCATCTATCCATTCCATACACATCTCTACAACGTACGACACAATCACCTCTGAGACCACAATCACCTCTGGGACATAAATCACCTCCATGACTGAAATCACCTCTGAGATAGAAGTCACCTCTGGGACTAAAATTACCTCTGCGCAAGAAATCACCTGTGAGACCGAAATCACCTCCAAGAAAAAAATCACCATCGGGCGAAAGATCACCTTCCGGAAAAAATTAACTTTGGGATAAAAAATACCTTCGCGAAAAAATCACCTTTGGGACATTATAGTGGTATCAGAGTTTGTGATATTGATTTCCTATTGGGATGATTGAGAGATTTTGGCAACAAAAGTATCTAAGTGAAGGAGTCTGTAACCAAACCGTACGAACATCACCTCCAATCGCATGATGTCTACTTCTCCACCACCACCATATTCCATCCACCCCTTCCATACACATCTCTATATCATACGACATAATAACCTTCAGGACAAAAATCACCTTTGGGACAAAATCACCTTTAGGACATTACATTAATGAAAACATCCTAAAGTGGTTGAAGTAGATATAGATCCGATTTGGGTTGCCAACTAATGAGCATTGAATTTTGAAACTAGAAGCCGGTCACCACTCTCTTTTTGGCTTTCAAATTTTCCTTGATCCCAAGTCATTGATGAAGATCCAAGTGCTAAAATAGATGGTTGAGATTCCCCTAAGAAGTCCCCTAAAAATGAACTGAGTCCATCATTTGTTCTTTTATTAGGAATCAAAGAGAGCATAAAATGGTCCTCCCAATGTCTGATGCATCCTTGTAACACTACATAGGGAGATGACTCCTATCGTAAATTATGGAGAGAAGAAAATAGTCTCCCTAACGCTCAATGGGGACCCACCAACTTGCTTTCACTATTATTAATTGAGGTTGAAGAGACCCTAACTATGTCTCTTCAAAACTTGAAGCCTTTTCACTAGCATGTGATATTATTCATCAGAGGTTGAAGAGACTACTAATCAATCTCTCAAATGGGCAATCTATTTTGTTCCATTGAGGATTAGGAAGATGGAAACAAGGTCTCCCTAATGGTTGATCTACCTATTTGAATGTCATCCATCGGGGATCAAGGAGATCATAAAAATATCTCTTTGATACCCGATAATCTTGCACAAAAAAGTGAATTGCCAAATAAGAATGCTCTTGAGCATGGGGCTCTAGGTTAAGGCCTTGATATGTTTACAAGGAAAAAGTTGGCTTAGCCCATTGGAGTTAATTTAGATTGGTTATTCAAGATGAACTAAAGGAGGCATAGAATGCCAACATTTCTGGAGATTTCTATGGGATGCTTGACTGTTAAGCATGTTGATCAGTGGCCGAAAGAAATCCATTGGTCAAGGATTCTAGAAAGAATAATTAGCAAAGAGGTTCATTTTAATACAACCTTCTCAATATCCTCTTTGCATATCATCCCCCAGTCATCAAATTTCTACAATCTGGAAAAAGATTAAAACTGTGGCATGTTCAGGAGCAAGATAGCTTGTGCACATGCAATTATTGGAAAGAAGAATGTTCAATCATGGGGCTCTGGGTTAAGGCCTTGATATGTTTAGAAGGGGAAAGTTGGCTTTTCCCATTAGAGTTAATTTAGATTGGTTATTCATGATGAACTAAAGGAGGCATAGGATGCCAACATTTCTGGAGATTTCTATGGGATACTTGACTGCTAAGCACATTGATCATAGGCCAAAAGAAATCCATTGGTCAAGGATTCTAGAAAGAATCATTAGAAAAGAGGTTCATTTGAATACAACCTTCTCAATATCCTCTTTGCATATCATCCCCCAGTCATCAAATTTCCACAATCTGGAAAAAGATTAAGACTGTGGCATGTTCAGGAGAAAGATAGCTTGTGCACATGCAATTATTGGAAAGAAAAGAAAACATCTAACTTGATATGTACAAATAATCACAAGGAAATTAAATTAAACAAATCCATTAACTGGCTTGTTAAAATAGTTGCCCTGTCTAACCAGCTTTTGATTCCTTCCATGTATGTGGAAAACTAGCCATCATAGTAGGAATGAAATGCATACGACATATTAATGGAACACCCTCCTAATGCCAAGAATGAAGAATCTCCCCCACACTTGGACACTTCCTCTTTGAGAAAGATAAAATTGCTCCTCTTTATTTTCAACATCATGCTTTAAAGCAAGGATGACTTGGGGTGATTTGTAGACTTCTTGCAGAGGTAAATGCCTTATGTGGTATCATCTTGATGGTGTTGGGTCCAAGTTATCAACCTTGACCTCGATGTTTTCCTCTGCAACTTTGATATCTTGATGGACAGTAGGGGCTATCTCTAAAGGTGTAGTTGGTGGTTCATGGATCTATTTTAGTTGCAACTGCTACTCATGATCTTGTAATTTAGGAGATGATGGATCAATATAAATGGATGATAAAATGACATCAAACTCATCTAAAATGTTTTCATCCTAATCAATGATAGTTTAAAGAAGAAAAAAATCCTCTTCTTGAATTGCTTTCTCTATTGTGGTATCATGAAAAAGTTGGTGATCAAGGATATGTATGTCCTTAATTATGAACCTCTTCTTGTTCCTCCATATAAATGAAATTGGGAAGTTCTTTAAATAAGAGGATTGGTTCCTCTTAATCATTTTGTTCATTCTTCATCTACAGAGGGGTTTGTTGGAATATAACCTTCTCAATATTCTTTTGTAGCTCATATTTATGCTTAGTCTCAAACTCCTCCCCTATGGCTCATGTGAAGGCTCACAAGAGGTGGGTTGCACCTTTTTATCCTATGGTAGCCTCAGCTCTATCTCCTCCTCCCACCATGACTTACGAGAATAATTAGAACTCCATACAACAGGTCTTCCCTCAAAGAGTGAAATTATATCAGGCATAGAGAGTTGAACAGGTGGATTTTTTTTGCTAGGGGGAAAAGGAGTTTCAATAGTAGGCCAAGGGCCTTTGAAGCTTGAAATTTTAACCTTGGGAGACTCACTCTTCCTAAAAATAGAAAATTTGCATTTAGGGGGATCTTCTTTAGATGGTAGTTTTGGCATTGTATTAGGTGAGTGAACCTCTCACTCTTGTGAAAATGCCTTAAATAAGGGAGGATTTTTTTATCTGAAGCTAACAAATTCACACATAGGAGCCTCCTCAGATAGTGGATTGGGTATAACAAATTTGTTTGGGAATTAATTTTGGCAATGAAAGAATCTAAGCAAAGGAGTTAGTAACCAGACCTAATGGACATCACCTCCAACCGCATGAAATCTTCTACTCCACCCCACCGTGCATCATCTATCCCTTCCATACACATCTCCACACCATATGACATAATCACTTCTGAGATTAAAATCACTTCCAGGTCTAAAATTGCCTTTGGAACTGAAATTACCTCCAAATCAAAAATCACCTCCAAGATAGAAATCACCTTCGAGACAAAAATCACCTTGAAGACCAAAATCACCCCCAAGATAGAAATCACCATCAGGCCAAAGATCACCTTCGACACAAAATCACCTTTAGGAGAAAAATCACCTTCATGACAAAATCACCTTTGGAACATTACAGTGGTATCAGAGTTGGTGATCTTACTTGCTTGTTGGGATGATTGAGAGATTTTGGCAACAAAGGAATCTAAGCAAAGGAGTTTGTAATGAGACCATATGAACATCACCTCCAATTGCACAACATATTCTTCCCCACCCCCACCATACCCCATCTACCCCTTCCATAGACATCTCCACACCGTATGACACAATCACCTTCAGGACAAAAATAACCTTTGTTACAAAATCACCTTCAGGATACTACAGTAATGACAACATCCTAAAGTGGTTGAGGTAGATCTAGATCCAATTTGGGTTTCCAACTAATGAGCATTGAATTTAAACCTGCAAGCTGGTCACCAGTTTCTATTTAGATTTTAAATTGTCCTTGAGCTCAGGTCATTGATGAAGATCCACGTGCTAAAATAGATGATTAAGATTCCCCTAAGTAGTCCCCTAAAAAAGCACCGATTCCATCATTTGTGCTTTTATTAAGCATCAAAGAGACCACAAAATGGTCCTCCCAATGTCTAATGCATCCTTGTAATACTACATAGGGAGATGACTCCTATCGTAAATTGAGGAGAGATGAAAATAGTCTCCCTGATGCTCAATTGGGACCCACCAACTAGCTTGCACCATTATTAATTTAGTTTGGAGAGACCAAAATATGTCTCTTCAACACCTGAAGCCTTTTCACTAGCATGTGATATCCTTCATCTGAGGTTGAAGAGACTACTAATAAATCTCTCAAATGGGCAATCTATTGACTTTCATTAAGGATTGGGAAGATGGAAACAAGGTCTCCCTGATGGTTGATCTACCTATTTGACTATCATTCATCAGGGATTGAGGAGATCATTAAAATATCTCTTCGATATCCGATAATCTTGCACAAAAAAGTGAATCAACAAATAAGAATGCTCTTGAGCATGGGGCTCTAGGTTAAGGCCTTGATATTTTACAATGTCAAAGTTGGCTTAGCCCATTGGAGTTAATTTAGATTGGTTATTCAAGATGAACTAAAGGAGGCATAGAATGCCAACATTTCTGGAGATTTCTATGTGATGCTTGACTGGTAAGCATGTTGATCAGTGGCTGAAAGCAATCCATTGGTCAAGGAGTCTAGAAAGAATCATTAGCAAAGAGGTTCATTTAAATACAACCTTCTCAATATCCTCTTTGCAAATCATGCTCCAGTCATCAAATTTCCATAATTTGGCAAAAGATCAAAATTGTTCCATGTTCAGGAGAAAGATAGCTTGTGGACATGCACTTATTAGAAAGAAAAGAAAACAACTAACCTACTATGTAAAAATAATCACAAGGAAATTAAATTAAAAAATCCATTAAATGGCTTGTTAAAATAGTTTCCCTATCTAACTATCTTTTGATTCCTTCCATGTATGTGGAAAACTAGCCATGGTAGTAGGAATGATAAGCATACCACATATTGATGGAACACCCTCCTAATGCTAAGAATGAAGAATCTACCCCACACTTGGACACTTCCTCTTTGAGAAAGATAAAATTGCTTCTCTTGATTCTCAACATAATGCTTTGAAGCAAGCATGACTAGGGGTGATTTATAGACTTCTTGCAGAGGTAGATGGATTATGTGGCATCCTCTTGATGGTGTTTGGTCCAAGTGATCAAAATTGATCTTAATGTTCTCCTCTGCAACTTTGATATCTTGATGGACAATAGGGGCTATCTCTAAAGGTGTAGCTAGTGGTACATGGATCTATTTTAGTTGCTGTTGCAACTCATGATCTTGTAATTTAGGAGATGACGGATCAATATCAATGGAGGATAAAATGACATGAAACTTATCTAGAAAATTTTCATCCTAATCAGTAATAGTTTAAAGAAGAAAGAAAATCATCTTCTTGAATTTCTTTCTCTATTGTGGTATCATGCAAAAGTTGGTGATCAAGTATATGTATGTCCTTATAATCCTCTTCTTGTTCCTCCATATCAACGAAAGTGGGAAGTTATTTAAATAAGAGGATTGGTTCCTCTTCATCATTTTTTTCATTCTTGATCTGTAGAGAGGTTTGTTGGAATACAACCTTCTCAATGTCCTCTTGTACCTCATCTTTATGCTTAGTCTCTAACTCCTCCCCTATGGATCATGTGAAGGCTCACAAGAGGTGGGTTGCACATTTTTATCCCACGGCAGCCTTAGCTCTATCTCCTGCTCTCACCATGACTTACGAGAATCATTGGCACTCCACACAAAAGGTCTTCCCTCAAAGAGTGAAATTATATTAGGCATAGAGAGTTGAACAGGTGGAATTTTTTCATAGGGGGTGGAGAAGTTTTAATAGTAGGTTGAGGGCCTTTGAAGCTTGGACTTTCAACCTTGGGAGAATCACTCTTCCTAAAACTAGAAATTTTTCATTTAGGGGGATCTACTTCAGATGATAGTTTTGGCATTGTAGTAGGTGAGTGAATCTCTTACTCTTGTGCAAACTCTTGCAATAAGGGAGGCTTTCTTTTTCTAAAGCTAGAAAATTCATACCTAGGAGCCTCCTCAGATAGTGGATTGGGTATAATAAATTTTTTTGGGTATTAAGTTTGGAAACCAAAGAATATAAGTGAAGGAGTCCATAACTAGACCTAACAGACATCACCTCCAACCGCATGACATATTATTCTCCACCCCCATTATATGCCATCCATCCCTTCCATACAAATCTCCACACTGTAAGACATAATCACCTCTAGAATAGAAATCACCTCTGGGACTGAAACCACCTCTGGGACAAAAATCACCTCTGAGACCTAAATCACTTCCAGGATAGATATCACCATCAGGCCAAAGATCAACTTCAGGCTGAGATCACCTTTGGGAAAAAATCACCTTCGAGACAAAAGTCACTTTCATGAAAAAATCACCTTTGGGACATTACAGTGGTATCAGAGTTGGTGATCTTGCTTCCTTGTTGGGATGATTGAGAGATTTTGGCAACGAAAGAATCTAAGAAAAGGAGTCTGTAACCAGACCGTATGAACATCACCTCCAACCACACAATGTATGCTTCCCAACCCAACCATATGCCATCACCTCCTTCTGTACACATCACTACACCATATTCTATAATCAGCTTCAGGACAAAAATCACCTTTGGGAAAAAATCACCTTTGGGACATTACACTAATGACAATGTAGGAATGATAAGCGTACCACATATTGATGGAACACCCTCCTAATTCCAAGAATGAATAATCTCCCCCACACTTGGACACTTCCTCTTTGAGAAAGATAAAATTTCTCCTCTTGATTCTCAACATGATGATTTGAAGCAAGCATGACTAGGGGTGATTTGTAGACTTCTTGCAGAGGTTGATGCCTTATGTGGAATCCTCTTGATGGTGTTTGGTCCAAGTGATCAACCTTGAACTTGATGTTGTCCTTTGTAACTATGATATCTTGATGAATAGTAGGGGCTATCTCTAAAGGTGTAGCTGGTGGTACATGGATCTATTTTAGTTTCTGTTGCAACTCACGATCTTGTAATTTAGGAGATGATGGATCAATATCAATGGATGATAAAATGACATCAAACTCATCTACAAAGTTGTCATCCTAATCAATGATAGTTTAAATAAGAAAAAAATCCTCTTCTTTAATTGATTTCTCTATTTTGGTATCATGCAAAAGTTGGTGATCAAGGATATGTATGTCCTTATGATCCTTTTCTTGTTCCTCCATATCAATGAAAGAGGGAATTTATTTAAATAAGAAGATTGGTTCCTCTTCATATTTTTGTTCATTCTTCATCTGCAGGGAGGTTTGTTGAAAGACAACCTTCTCAATATCCTCTTGTAGCTCATCTTTATGCTTAGTCTCCGACTCCTCCCCTATGGATCATGTGAAGGCTCACAAGAGGCGGGTTGCACCTTTTTAATCCATGGAAGCCTTAGATCTATCTCCACCTCTCATGATGACTTATGAGAATCATTAGTACTCCACACAACAGGTCTTCACTCAAAGACTGAAATTATATTAGGCATAGAGAGTTGAAGAGCTAGATTTATTTGCATAGGGGGTGGAGGAGTTTCAATAGTAGGCCAAGGGCCTTTGAAGCTTGGAATTTAAACCTTGGGAGAGTCACTCTTCCTAAAGATAGAAAATTTGCATTTATGGGGATCTTCTTTAGATGGTAGTTTTGGCATTATGGTAGGTGAGTGAACCTCTTATTCTTGTGCAAACTCTTGCAATAAGGCATGCTTTCTTTGTCCAAAGATAGAAAATTCACACCTAGGAGCCTCCTCAAATAGTGGATTGGGTATAACAATTTTTTTGGGTATTAATTTTGGGAATGGAAGAATCTAAGGGAAGGAGTCTATAATCAGACCTAACAGACATAACCTCCAACTGTATGACGTCTGCTTCTCCACCCCCACCGTATTCCACCTATCCTTTTCGTACACATCTCCACACCGTAATAAATAATCAACTCTAGGATATAAATCACCTCTATGATTGAAATCACCTCTAGGATTGAAATCACCTCCAAGACAGAAATCACCTCCAGGACTGAAATCACCTCTGGGACAAAAATCACCTACGAGACCAAAATCACCTCCAGGACTGAAATCACCACTAGGCCAAAGATTACCTTTGGGACAAGATCACCTTTGGGAAAAAATCACCTTCGGGACAAAAATAATCTTTGCAAAAAAATCACCTTTGGGACATTATATTGGTATCAGAGTTGGTGATCTTTCTTTCTTGTTGGGATGATTGATATATTTTGGCAATGAAAGAATCTAAGTGAAGGAGTCTGTAACTAGACCATATGAACATCAGCTCCAACTGAATGACATATGGTTCCCCACCCCCACCATAAGTCATCTACCCCTTCCATACACATCCCCACACCATACAACATAATCACCTTTGGGAAAAAATCACCTTTGGGACATTACAGTAATGACAACGTTCTGAAGTGGTTGAAGTAGATCTGGATCTAAATTGCATTCCCAACTAATGAGCATTGAATTTCAACATACAAGCTGATCACCACTCTCTATTTGGCTTTCAAATTGTCCTTGAGCCCAAGTCATTGATGAAGATCCACATGCTAAAACAAATGATTGATATTCCCCTAAGTACCCTAAAAAAGAACCGAGTCCATAATTTGTGCTTTTATTAGACATCAAAGAGACCAAAAAATGGTCCTCCTGATGTCTGATGCATCCTTGGAACACTACACAGCAAGATGAATCATATCATAAATTGGGGAGAGAAAACAATAGTCTCCCTAATGCTCAATGGGGACCCACCAAATAACTTAAACTATTATTAATTGAGGTTGGAGAGACACAAAAGATGTCTCTTCAACACTTGAAGCCTTTTCACTAGCATGTGATATCCTTTATTAGAGGTTGAATATACTACTAATCAATCTCTCAAATGGGAAATCTATTGTGTTACATTGAAGATTGGGAAGATGGAAAAAAGGTCTCCCTGATGGTCGATCTACCTTTTTTACTATCATCCATCAGTGATCGAGGAGATCATAAAAATATATCTTCGATACCCAAAAATATTGCACAAAAAAGGGAACTGCCAAAGAAGAATGTTCAAATATGGGGCTCTGGGTTAAGGCCTTGATATGTTTACAAGGGGAAAGTTGGCTTAGCCCATTGGAGTTATTTTAGATTGGTTATTCAAGATGAACTAGCAGAGGCATAGAATGCCAAAATTTTTGGAGATTTATATGGGATGCTTGACTGCTAAGCATGTTGATCAGTGGCTAGGAGCAATCCATTGGTCAAGGAGTATAGAAAAAATCATTAGCAAAGAGGTTCATTTGAATACAACCTTCTCAATATCCTCTTTGAAAATCATCCTCCAGTTATCAAATTTCCACAATATGGAAAAATATCAAAATTGTGCCATGTTCAGGAGAAAGATAGCTTGTGCACATGGAATTATTTGAAAGAAAAGAAAAAAACTAACCTACTATGTAAAAATAATCACAAGGAAATTAAATTAAACAAATCCATTAACTGGCTTGTTAAAATAGTTGCCCTTGTCTAACTAGCTTTTAATTCCTTCCATGTATGTAGAAAACTATCCATGGTAGTAGGAATGATAAGCATACCACATATTGATGGAACACCCTCCTAATGCCAATAATGAAGAATCTCCCCCACACTTGGACACTTCCTCTTGTAGAAAGACAAAATTGCTCCTCTTGATTATCAAAATCATGCTTTGAAGAAAGCATGACTAGGGGTGATTTGTAGACTTCTTGCATAGGTAAATGCTTTATTTGGCATCCTATTGATGGTGTTGGGTCCAAGTGATCAACCTTGACCTCGATGTTTTCCTCTACAACTTTGATATCTTGATGGATAGTAGGGGCTATCTCTAAAGGTGTAGCTAGTGGTACATGGATCTATTTTAGTTGCTATTGTAACTCATGATCTTGTAATTTAGGAGATGGATCAATATCAATGGATGATAAAATGACATCAAACTCATCTAGAAATTTGTCATCCTACAATGATATTTTAGAGAAGCAAAACAATCTTGTTCTTTAATTGCTTTCTCTATTGTGGTATCATGCAAAATTTGGTGATCAAGGATATGTATGTCCTTATGATCCTCTTCATGTTCTTCCATATCAATGAAAGAGGGAAGTTCTTTAAATAAGAGGATTGGTTCCTCTTCATCATTTTTTTCATTCTTCATCTGTAGAGAGGTTTGTTGGAATACAACCTTCTCAATATCCTCTTGTACCTCATCTATATGCTTAGTCTTTGAATCCTCCCCTATGGCTCATGTGAAGGTTCACAAGAGCTAGGTTGCACCTTTTTATCCCATGGAATCCTTATCTCTATCTCTTCCTCACACCATGACTTACGAGAATCATTAGCACTCCACACAATAGGTCTTCCCTCAAAGAGTGAAATTATATCAGGCATAAAGAGTTGAACAGGTGGATTTTTTGCACAGGGGGTGGAAGAGTTTCAATAGTAGGCCGAGGGCCTTTGAAGCTTGTAATTTCAACCTTGGGAGACTCACTCTTCCTAAAATTAGCATATTTTCATTTAGGGGGATCTTCTTCAGATGGTAGTTTTGGCTTTGTGGTAGGTGAGTGAACCTCTTACTCTTGTGAAAACTATTGCAATAAGGGAGGCTTGCTTTGTCTGAAGCTAGAAAATTCACACATAGGAGTGTCCTCGGATAGTGGATTGGGTATAAAAATTTTTTTTGGGTATTAATTTTGGCAACAAAATAATCTAAGGGAAGGAGTCTATAACTGGACCTAACGGACATCACCTCCAATGAGCCTTTCGCAATAAAATTAAGCTAAGGGATGGAAAATGATGAATAGAGATTTTAAGATGAGTTAATGTGCAAGATGAAATTTAAAGAGGCTTGACCATTCTTAGTTAGAGATTCATGCCCTTACCCATGAAGACACGATGTACCATAGACCCTTCATTGTTGGATGGCAAGCACGTACAAGGGTTCAAATAAAGGCACAAAACTCCTAAGGAAAGAATAAATACCTACACCCATTGAAAAAATATAAGAACAATATCCATGAACATAAAAAGCATAAGAGGAACCAAGAATGTGCTCTTTCTTCTGGACATTAATAGTTCCTATAAGGGTCAAGTGAAAGATGAAGACCCCAAAAAAAAATCTTCCTGAGAAGGCTGTAAATGGTATAATTCATATTATGTGTTAGGTACATTTTGAGGAGAGAGAAACCTTCATGATCATAGATACACGTCGATAAACATAAAACAATTACACCGACATAAGGAAACTAGATCAAACTCCTACAAGATTCATACATTACACATTGATTAACAAAAAGAGAAAGGAAATAAAAGCATATTCCATGTAATTCATTAATAGAAAACATGCCAAGGATAGAAAGAAAGCTCCAAGATACAAATGCTACAACATACACCTTTAACTCAAAATCCATAGAGTCCCTCTTCATGAATTTAAAGTCTCTACAAACCTACCAGTATTTTTTAACGAGTCGAACCAAAATTAAATCTCCACCTAATAATATTAACATCCAACCCCTAATACAATGTATATCGTTAGGTTTTATAACAATAGTCCTTGGCATTTTTTTATCATAGAATGATAATTCTTCTATTACAATCAAAGGGCATGCCTATAAATTAGGCATAATTTTCTTGATGTCCCGTGATGCGAGAAAATGTAAATCTTCTATTCATTATTTGCAGCATGCTTGCTACCTGTGGAAGAAAAGGAAATCATGGAGAGATTTTATAGAGTTGTTTATGATTGCACAAATTAACCAACTAGATGCCATTCGACACCTGCATAAATTGTTATTAGTCGTGAGTGTTTCATGGTACGACATATTCCTAGGAATATCCACTAGTGGTCCCATTGTAAAGAGAGATTGGTCGTGGGACACATGTCGCCCCAATGGACATTGTTAAGGGGAAGCCTTAAGTAGAAGTGTTTGAAAGCCCACTCGACTGATAGATGCTTGACTGGGTTGAGAGTGTATTCTTGACAGATGAGTGTGCTTTGTGAAGGGGTCTGTAGGCATAAAATAAGACCGAGCTACCAATGGTGAAAATTACAAGGATAATACTTTTTGGTGACTCTCAGGGGATCTCAGCCTACTGGGAGAGAACACAAAACTATGGTTGTGCACTGAACATCATTGAGTGAGCATTGAAATATTGGCTTCTCATTTCTAGCCTATCTAATTGATTATCAATAGTGAGCCATCAACTTCCAATATCGCATCAAGGTAATTCCTACAAGCAAAGAAGAGAAAATGTAGACACCATTGCTAAACAAAAGGGGAAGGAAATTCATTACACAAATGATGTAGGTCAAACATGGGAAAGCTTAAGCAGAGGAGAGCCAAAAAACAACCTATAAGGAGAAATAGATAAAGAAGTACCATAGAAGGTTAGTTGAAACAAACTAGTCTATTGGAAATCAAACAAGCAACATGACCTACCAAATAGAACAAAAATATGGGAGTACTTTTTATCCAAGAGATAAGTCAATGCCCTTGTTTTAGGCTTCAAAAAACAACTTTATAGTTGATAACCAACAAATATATGAACCATAACAATCATAAATATTGAATAATAACATCATGGATCAAAATTATTATCCGAGGATTCATGTGTGTGTTTTGATTTTATCCTTCCCTTATTTAAGTAGGTAAAATAATTTTCAGTTGCTTGTTAAGATCTATAGGTGGGGTTTACTCCAGAGCCATCTGAATAAAACCTTTCTATCAGTGAGCATCTATATCCCTGACAATGATATTGCCTCAACAACGACTATCATTTCTCTATTGTCAGCCATGTGTCCATAGCCTTGATAAAGTTGCTAGCAAAACCTGAAATTGCATATATTTTGTAGTTAGATGCTTTTTCAATATTTTTATTTTATTTTTCCTTTTATCTTTTAAAATACAAGTTGACAATGAATTCATCTTTAGGTTGGATGTTAAGGTGGTGGAAAAATAACCCCTACTTTTTCCCTTATAAAGCCATAGAAATGCACCTTATCAACTTAATACAGATAATTAATGTGAAATGTGCCAAAATCTAGCTAGATAACAATATTTATCATCAAATGAAAAATATTAATGCCACCTATCACAAAAGCTAATTAGTACACCGAGGATATAAAAAGTAATCTTTTGTTCCATGCCCAAAATAAATACATGTACTAGGCTCTCAACAATCAAGCCATACAAATATCCATCTAACCACACTATTAGTAGCAAAAAGGATCTCATCGAGTGAGAACAAAAGAAACAATCTTGGAAAATGATCATAGCACTTTCAACAACTTTGATGACATAACCTGATTGAAGAAAAGTGAATGTTAGGGCATGTGAAGAGGTCATACACTCTATAAAAGGGACATTAGTTTCATAGAACAAAAAAGAGTCATAGAAAAAATAGAAAGTCCTAAGCATAGTTTCTGGTTAATCAATTTGAGAAGTATGGATATGCTAGTTAGAATTACCACCCCTAGGTCACAAAAGTGCTTCCTAGGTTGCATAGATGATAGTAGGCTTGCAAACCTGATTGGGAGAGATGATGAATTGGTCTTTGATACCACTAAGTGGGTGCTTGGTAAGGATTTATGGAATAGTGAGGACTGGTATAGGGTCAATAGAGACATTACATATAGGTCCATATGCTATCTACTAGATTTAGGGGAACCCATGGATATAATTGAATTCCTCATAGTTGGAATGTTTGGTAGGTCCTACAAGGAAGGCTTAGAGGATGTGTTTGTAGCAGAGTGCTATGAAGTTGGGTTGCTACTAGTGACTGATTTGAGAGTCTATCTAAAAAATGGAATGGAGGTACCCTAGGTACCTTACATTTCCAAATTCTACCATAGGCCGCTCGAAGTACATCATTTCTATGCATTCCATGGGGCCAAATTTATGAAAAATTATGTGGACCCTGGTGTGGAACTGGAAAGAGAGTTGTTGGATAAGTTCTATTTGTGGGTCATGTTTGAGACGAGTAGGGATTATAATAGAGAAATGTAGGACAAGGGATCTTCTAGCTTGAGAGATGACTTAGGACACACAGAAGACAATGAAGGAGACTCTGCTAGGGGAAACCTCAACTCTGATGATGTGTGACCTGTACTTTCATGCAATGAAAAAAATTTCCTATTTTGATATTTTTTTATTATAAAAAACTATAAATGATGAATATATGCAAACCATATTGTATTTTTATCCCTTGTAAATAGATATAACGATAATAAAAGATGTTCATTTTTCTTATTCCTCGATGTGTAAATCTATTTAATTTTCATCATTTCCTTTGTGTACCATGTTTTTATTTAAAATTAAAAATTTTCTTGCATTTTAATGTATATAAAGAAAAAAAATATCATAACAAATGAACCCACTACCGCATACAAAATCAGTAGTAAGTGCAGAAAATATTCGACTCTTGAAAAATTGTGTGTGATTGGAACGCACTTCATGCATTGGCATGTTTATTTTTAACAAAAGGTAACTAACACAGACAATTATTTCATCATGCTAAAGTGTCTTTAAATTGTGATAATGGTAGGCATGGAAATCATCCTATAATTAGCTCAAAAGACCAAATGACTATGCAAGCACCTTTAAAAAAAAGACTATACATGGACACAAAAACATGTGTCACCAACACAATAGCACTTATTAGAAGGGAAAAAAGATAAATATTTACACTAAATTTACAAACAAAATAAATTACCCAGACCCATTTATATAGGAAGGTAAAATTAGCTACCCTTACGACCTAAGTTTTTGTATTTATTTAATTTTTTGACAAAATTTTGACAAAAATGAGGAAACATCAAGGGCATATTTCAAATTTCGTGTGACTCATCATGGAAAATTACATAAGTATACCTTTTTGAGGGCATCATTTGATGTCACACAGGATGATGTATTGATGTTTAAGAAATTCTCCTCATGTGCTTACGTGAGCATGACCTGGGCAAACATGTGAGATGCAAACTTGGAAAAATACCTAATCGGGCAATCCCAAGAGTGTTTAAAATAAATATCATGGGAATGATGCTTCCTCATTGCATGGTTCTGACTATTACTAGCTCTGTGAACTTGGATTCCTTGGAAGGGTCCCTCTGGGTCATTAGAACATTACTTCCTGAATCATCCCAAAAAAAATATGTTCATTTTCTGCCTTATCTCATTATAAGATGGCTAGTATTTTTTTCATCTCCTCAAATTGAGCCTCGAGGTGCTGCTCCTGGGGAAGGATATCTGACTGAATTTTTGAAACACCTAGGATTGGTGCAGGTGATACTTCCTCTGACTCCAAAAATAGGAGAGCTCCAGAAAGGGGAAATTGAGGTCCTTGGGCTTTGCATCATTGAGCTCCTCTAGGGTGTTCTCACAATATTTTTTATGTGGATCCGACCCCACCGACTGAATGATCTACTGGCTTTGGATGAGCTTGAGAAATCACATATTCTAAGGGAATGTAGAGATATGATATAATCTACCTCTTCAATTTGTGCGCAAAATAATCGATCCCCCTACGAAAAGGGAAATCATTTCTAGCATCAGACTTTGAAAGGAGAAGTTGGAGAATGACTACAAATTGACCTTATGTTAATGCTATGGCAATGAACAAATAAGAGGGGGGTGGTGAATTAGTTATTCCTAATAATCCAAATCTCAAAACC
Source organism: Thuja plicata (assembly GCA_018584345.1). NCBI lineage: Eukaryota > Viridiplantae > Streptophyta > Pinopsida > Cupressales > Cupressaceae > Thuja > Thuja plicata. The sequence goes on along the minus strand of MU226068.1, from coordinate 2,469,882 downwards.
CTTCAACCTTATAAACCCTTTTAACACAATGACTTATCAAGATTACAACCTTAATGTTCAGACTTGATTATATAATCAAACAATTAGCATGGAAGGAATAAATTTGAAACACATACACAATGCTTGACACTAGATTTTTATTGTGGAAACTTTTTAATGGGAAAAACCACAATAAGGCTGATTACCCATGCAATAAGTAAATACCTTGTGTAGAAACTAAAAAATGGTTCACACCTATGTGCCCCATTTTTAATATGTATTGTATCTTGTGTCATTTGTGACTCAATTGATTACTAAAATTTCTCTCATAACCTGTGTGAATTTGGACAAATTGATCATTTTAAAATAAAACTAAGGCATTTTCAATGTTTTTTTATGTCTCATCATCATCATTTCTTATCCTAACCGATCCTAAATTGTCCTAAATCAATCCTAGTCAATCCTAAACATTCCTAAATCATATCAAATCTTCCTAAATTAGTCCGAGTTAGTCCTAATCCCTTCCTAATAAGTCAAAGATCATTTCAAACTCACTCAACCTATTTCAAATAAATCCAAGGAATTATCAAAATCCATCAATGGATCATCATTTCAAATAATTTCAAACCCTATCAATCTCTTTAAAAATCAATCCAAGGTATTGTTAAATATTATCAACGCCTTATCATCAAATCAATACATGTCTTATCAATCTCATCATTTTTGAGTGCATTGTCAAAGTTCATCGATGCCTCGGCATCATCAATTCATTTTAATGGGATTGCAAAATTTCATCAATTCTATTTCAAATCAACCTTATCAACTAGTTTCAAACCAATCAAATTGAGCGCATTTTCAAAGTTCATCGATGCCTGGTCATCATCAAATTGATCCAAGTCAATTCAATAGCATTGTCAAAGTTTATCAATGCTATTTAAAATCATCTTCATCAATCATTATTCGAGCACATTGTCAAAGTTCATTGATGTCTCATCATCATCCAATTGATCCAAGTTAATTCAATATTATTGTCAAAGATCATCGATGCTATCGTCATCAATCATTTCCATCATTATTTCAAGTGCATTGTCAAAGTTCATCGATGCCTCATCATTTCCTAAACCATTTTGGAAATATTAGAATCATTCTGAATCCTCATTAAAATCATCAAAACCAAGTCAATTTTGCATCAATCTCGTCAGTTTAGTCATCAATCCTCTAATTTTTCCTCTTGGGATAAATAACCCATAGTTTATCCCTATGTCCTAATCATTTAATCAAACTAATTATCCCTTTCTCATGTCTCCCACAATTAATTAATTTCAAATTAATTAATTGGTCCTCTTTTTAAATTATTAAATTTCCTAAATTCCTAAATTCCTAATTTCAAATTTGGAGGGAGTAAATAAATTTTAAAATTCAAAATTTTAACTCTTACACCCCCCTAATTGTGCCTTTATTCTTAAAACCATGCTTCATTTCTTCCACCTTTCCCTTCAAATTTTCTCCCCTAATTGTGATTTACATTTTATAATTTGCCTCTATCTTTCCCTTCCACATTTCCACTAATTATGCATTGATTTATGCATTCCCCTTTGTGTGTTCAATTTTTCATAATTATGACAATCTTCTAATTTGCACACCCAATTGCCATTATTGAAATTTGGCTCTCTAATCATATAAATTGAGATCCATTTTCTCAATCAAACTAACCATACTCCTAGTATTCTCATTATTATTATTTTGTTTTTCAAGTTTTAGTGAATTTGTTTTCAAAATCAAGAGCAACATCAACCCATTTCAATGGAGAAGAAAGGAGAACATTGGAGCATCATTTCAAGGGTGTGTTAGAGTTTATTTTCTTATTTTATGCACCTTTGTATTTTAATTGCTTTAATGGTAGATTATATTAGGTTTTCATGATTTTTTGAGGTTTTGTGGTTGCCTCTATTATGATTTCTAACCCTTTTTCTGGTCTTACATTTAGTGAACCTGACGTGAACATGCAATTCTAATATATTTTTCTTGTTTTTGATGTGTTTTGTAGGTACATGAACAAGATATATGCACTTGGAAGTCTAACTTGTGATTTATGTAGGATTTCTTGTCCTACACATGCAACAAATCAAAGTTTTTACTGGTTTTTAAAATGAATAAAAAGTTGCATCTAGCCTAATTAGGAGAATAAATGAACATAAAATTTCACATAGCCTAATTAGGAGGATCAGAGAACCCAACAATATTCATCTAGATTTAATTAGGTGGATCAAAGAAGCCTACAATTTTCACATATTTTTAACTAGGAAGGGAAAGAACACAAAATTGTCCTATTTTCATCATATTTTCTTTCTTAATGGGTTAATGAACAAAACATTTCATCTAGTTTTAATTAGGAAGGAAAAGAACAACAAATTGTACAATTTTGATCATATTTCCTTTCTAATTGGAAAATGAACAATTTTTCTTGATGTGTTTGGTATATTAATATCCTAATTTTGAATGAACGTATCCTCTCTCCTCGCCTTCACGGATCTTGGGTGAAGAGAAATTCATTCAGTCTTTTAGAGGTCTTGCCTCCCAAGCGCTTTAGCATAGATGGTGAGAGGGAACAAACCAATTGGAAAAAGTAAAATCCAACCTCGTCCAACAAACTATAATCAAATCCCTCCTTGAAATGAAAATTTTAGAGGCCTAAGATCACTTGTTCCTGGTATTTGTGGGACTATAGGTCTAAATAGTGCTTGTGCTACCACGTTACCTTGTATGATTCACAAGTTATCTTTAGAATGGATGCCTTGACTAAACACCTTTGTTTTAGTGGCCCAAATAAACTATTCTATTCATTGACATAGGGGGAAACCCCAAAGACATCCCACACTTTCATGACTTTTAGTAGAGAAAATGATCTCTTGGATTTCTCAAAAGTAAAAAAATCCCAAAAGCATAGTTGCATAAGATTTATATTTCTTTGTATAATTATTCAAAATCCCAAAGTCCAAAATAAATTTGAATTTTCATATCCCATAAGTTTCACAACATTTAAGAAGCCTTTGCATACCTTGGGTTTCATTTTCATTCCAAAGTCTCCTAAAAAGCCTTTTTTTTTTTGCATTTTTACATATAGATACCATGTCAGTCTTTACAAGGTCTCAAGCCTCCAAAATGAAACTAGGTTCATATCAACCCATGTACATTTAAAATGAGAATACACAAACACATATGGACCCAAGATGAGTACCTTTACAAACACAATATTTTAATCCAAACATGACATACCTTTCAAATGAGAACACACAAACACCCTATGAAGGTATACCTTTTCAACAACAAATTTTTGACCCATACATGATACACACCTCAAACAAAGTAACCCAAAAATATTTTGAGCCAAGGCAAATGACATTAATAAAATAAAATAATCAACCACATCAATCCCACACATACTTGATCCAAAAATTGGAAGCAAAATTGGCTAAAGAAAAGAAAATCTTGGAAGAGAGGGTAGACAAGATAAAGAATATAATAGAGATGGCCAAACTCCTTAGACGTCCAAATGAACGTTTTGGTGAAATTGACATACAATCTCTCATTGAAAAATCAAACATACGAAAACTTATTTCAAGACTAAATGAGGCTAAAAAAATCCCAATTCAATCAAGAGAAAACTTTGTTTGATCAAATTCCAAATCAAGTTTAAAATCAATTTGTTGGAAACAATTGTTTAATTGTGTGTTGTCCTTGATGTTACACAAATGTCATATCAGTCATCAGACAGAGTCTACCGAGTTCAGAATGTCATATAAGTCATTAGACAGAGTCTACCGGGCTAAGAATGTTCAGCAAAGCAGTTTATCAGAGTCTACCGAGTTCAGACAGTAAGAGAAGCAATTTACAGAGTCTACCGAGCACTCAAAGTATACTATATCGAGAAGTTAGCTACTGCCGGGATCTCTCGGTCAACAAACGAGATTCAGTCCTTACCAATTTCAGTCGGTCATCAAAGAATATATGAAGGAAAAGTCAGTCTTTACCGATTTCGCAGTACTTACCGAGTTCAGTCGGTTACCAAAGGATTTAGCAGAATCTGCAGTATTCACCGAGCATCAGTTGAATATCATTTCTGGTCTGTGTCGGCCTTCGAAGGTTATTATTTGTGTTAAATGTGTATGCAGCCGACCAATGTAATATGTAATTAATTGAAACTTGTAATTGGGCTGACTTGATAACTTGAATGGTATATAAGAAAGATCAAGTTGCGAATTCAAGTAAAAAGTGCAGAGATGTGAAGAAGCAGGAATGTGCGAATTCTGATGAAGGATTGGTAATATCCTTGAGGTGCTGAAAAGATATATGTGATCAGTGAGGATCTATTGGAGCAGAACAGA
>MU226068.1:2442486-2459611 GCA_018584345.1 Thuja plicata | reverse complement strand
TAAATCCTCTAACAGGGTCACACCTAACAGTGTGTTTTGTAACCTTTAACAGGGTTGGCTCCTAACAGAGCTCACTTCAGAAGAGTGAAAATCAGTAACTAGTTACATTGGTGGTTTTCCAAAATTGGGTTTCCACGTTATATCTGGTGTTACTTGTGTTCATGTTATTTGTTTTATGCATGTCAATAACTGTGAATGTTTAATGAACAATGAAAGGTTAATTTACCGAGTAACAGTAATATATATTGAAGACATCTAAGGGACTTGTGGATTTATTTTTGTGGTAACTGATTCACCCCTCCCCTCTCAGTTACTCCATCCATATTTCCAACACAATTGCCATGGAAAAAAGTCCAAAATAAATCATTAAAACAATTTCCAACTCACAAATTTCAACTAGAGTGTGACATGATTCAATTGGGGCCACCACCTAACTATGAACCAATCTTCATTTCAGTGCAACCAAGTGTCCCTCAAACAATTTCACAACTGTTTGTGCCAATAATGCAAACAAGTCAATCAAGGTTACCAACAATTTTGCATTGAAGAAAATTGTATGAACCCCCTCATATGTCTTCAAAAGAAACACATTTTTATCAAACAAAGAAATATTCAAACATGTCATCTTTTGGGCTAAACCAAGCATAATCAATGATCAAACTTTTCTGGAACATGTTCAACCCAAAAAATCTGTACAACCTATAAATATTGATGTGGTATCATCATAAATATTTCCCAAGAAACTAAAGTTCAAATCTAAAGTTTAAATAACTTGTTTCAAAAATTGGATCCTATATATGAAGAGGATGAAACAAATAATTCACCCATGTCTACAAATGGCTCATTCCAAAGTAATCACATGGATGATACACATATTTCCTATCAAGATAGTGAATTTAAAAAAAATAATCCATGTCTCCCACAACTCCTCCATCTCCTAAACCTTCATAAGAATTTTTTTGATGCAGAGCATCATGGAACTTGCCTTCAATCCCCAATTCAACCATGGGAACTAAGGTCTTCAACCAAGATGTACCCTTACATTCTAAATACATTTAATATTAGAGGCATGATCACATAAACAATATCCCATACCAACACATCATTAGGATCCACACAAACTCACATAGGATCCAAATCACTATTTCCAATACATAAAACGAATTCACATAACTTATTACACCCATATACATCATTTCACTTATTTACTTCAAGGGAATACATCAACAATAATTCTTAATAAAATTATTCCTTGAGGTCTAATAGACCTTTCTATTGCAACCTACATGCCAATCATCATTTGAAAAACCCAATTACTTTCTACTTTTCAATCAATACTCATTAGAAATTCAATTCTACCTTTTATATTGCAAGAATGCTCTATTTGGATCCTCATTAACCTTGTAGATTTCTACATCAACACTTTGTCATTCATAAATTTCACACCATATAACATTAGGTAACTCTCTCTAGTGAGAATGTCAAAAAATTTAGTAAAAATAACATATCCAAAATTCATTAAGATCCAACAGTTCAATTAAAAGTTATGCCTCCTATACTGGGACTATTTTATACTGTCATATAAAAAAGGAAGAATGGATATATAGTCAGCCTAGGGCATCAAATATCTCCCAAAATACAAACCCATTTGATATGAAATTAAATACATCTTAAATTCCCTTGAATCTTATTTTAGAATAACTAAGATTTTTTTTTTTTTCACATTTAGAATTTGAAATATGAACAAACCCATGCACACACCTCTATAAATGATGGTTTATAAACAATTTTTAGTAAATCCATTCAATCTTTCATCATAAGAAACAACTGATGATCAAACCTATTTTGAATCAAATTTAATTCATTAAAAAACTCCAAATCACTTTTGGGTCCATTAAATCCAATTACCAATATAAACATTCATTGAAACATAAAGAAACATGTTTGATTTCTGAGACAATTAAGTTTATTGAACAAAATCTATTCTTACATTCAATAGATCTTTAACGCAATAATTTTCAGAAATATGAAATTGAAGAACCTTCCTTCAATGATCTTATATCCATCCTTACATGGAGATTTACTTCCTCATTTTCATCCAACCTCTATGAATTTCAACCAATAACCTACAAAATTGGGTGACAATCAGAGGTTAAAAGGTGCTTTCCTTGCAATACCTTCCTCTAGACTTGTCACTATGACTCAATTTAGACCATTATATGAAATATATAATATATTTACCCCTATAACAGATTAAATAACCACTTAGGACTGAATGACAACCTTTTACATCAATTTTTGCAACTTTGTGCAATGTTGCACTTTGCAACTTTTTTTGTCAGTTTTTACAGTTTTGACATAAATGACTCTAACCCTTACATGGACACTTTTAATACTTCAAGATGGACCAATTATGAAATATTACATTCAATTTACCTTTCCTTGGGTATTTTTTCATACTTTGACCCTATTGACCAATATTGACCTTATGAGGACCTAGTTGAACAACTTATTACAAATGAATTACATTATCTTCTACAAGGACTTATTATTCCTTGAATTACATCATAATGAATTTAAGGACAAACATAGACCCAAATATTAATAGAATTATTTATGGAATGAAATTTGACCTCATGGTGTACCTTTGGTACTAGGTTCTCCTGCACCATACTGCCAACCTTGAAAGATTTCCAAGTCTCTTGGAAACTTAAAACAACAACACATATTTTCCTTGATGCCTTTGTCTCCATCTTAATATTTGAATCTTCCTCTTACCATCTTCTTGCATCTTCTACCAACACATTCATCTTCAAAAGGACATAAGTATGTCCTTACAAGTACCTTCTCATCTACTCCCATCAGTGGAGTATTGAATGGCTACAACTTAGGTGCTTTACTCCATTTATTGACACAAGTCCCTTTTATGCTTCCTAATTTCCTCCATTTTAAATCAATGCCATTCATGAGAGTCCAATCCAAAGTCCATCTCCTCCATGTCAAAATATTGACCCCTTTCCAGAATGCCCCTTGAATGTCCAAAGTCATACCCCATGTCAAGTGGATGATCTAATGAATGAAAAAACAAGTCCTGAAATAAATCAAGATCAAGATCCCAACAATGAAGAATCCCCTCCAAATATTGACCAAGATCCCATTTCCTTTGAGCCTCATGATAATCCCATTATCTCTAGCTCTCCTATCCAAGATGAGCCCCTTCCATATCAAGACCAAAATGTTCTTCCAAGTCCCACTGACCTTCCACTTCCTAAGAAAGATCATGACCTCCCTTCAATTTATTCACATGCTATCATTACAAGTCAAGATCAAGGTGTCCCTGTTAGGAATAATAGTCCACAAGCACAACTAAGAGGGGGGTGAATCAGTTGTGATATATAATATTAAACTTTATACTTTATGAACCAAAAATGTAATGCAAATGATAACACAGTAAATTCCAACACAATAACAAAATACTTGTCGAGAAAACCCTGTTAAAGGTAAAACCTAGTGGGAATTAGCACCCACAAATAATGTACTAAGAGTATAGTATCCCTGTTAAAAGATTTAGCCCTGTTAGGAGATTATCACAATATTATAGTACATAGTCCCTGTCAGAGGACAAACCCTATTAGGAGTCAAGAAAAAATAGTAGGCTCACTGTCAAAAGAAGGTTAAAGCCACCCTTAAGGATTCAAAATCCAAACAAGCGTATATAAGAAATATATAATCTATTGAACTGTCTAATAGAAACTGTCTTTCCTTTGTTAGTTCCAATAAAGTATTCTTATCACAAAGTCTTCTCTATATCCAGCAACAAAACAAGCCTCATAGCTTTCACACTTCTCTTCCTTTTCAATCTCTACCACATCTTTCCAAAAGAAAAGATTACTCATATATACCCTATTAAAATAATTCATTAGGTCAGCCAATTAAGCTCTCCCAATTAAATAAACAATTAATTAGGTCAACCAATTAGGCTTTCACAATATACAAATAATTGTTCAACCCCTTGCTAAGATACACATGGTACCTATAAAAAGTAAACATCAATTACAATCCATTAGTTATTCTCTAAAATCCACAATCGACACTCACAATTCATAGTACACGCTACATGTCTAAAGTCGACCACCAAAATAGGTCTCCTCCAGAATACACACCACAAATGATGTCACCAGTACTCTCACAACTAAAGATCAGTAATAAATTTTTTTCAATGTGTCCTCAGTCATCCTGTAATCTCGTATATGCTAAAACATATTCATCTGTAAGATATACACAAAATACAGAGACTTGCTTTGTCAAGCATTACTGTCATAGTCCAGAAACCAATCTTCACTAAATCATCTGTAACATCACCAATATGTAACCTCATGTCAAGTGACCTTAGGAATAATTTCATTACACATCTCTCTCCATATCCCTATCTTCAATTATTCTAAATCATCTGTACAATGTCCGTACACTTCTGTCAATCAAATAACCAGTCTATTTTCTTCATAGAAACACATGTTGACATCAGTGACAAAACATGAATATCAACATCATGAATAATATACAAATATGATATCATCCAACAATATCCCCCTTTGGCATTGATGGTAACATATCGGAAAATCCATCAACCCAAAAATTACTCTCTCTCAATACAATCTTCTCAATATCCTCAACACAAATCTCCCCAAAAATAGTAGGGATTTTCACATAGAATCTTTCCCCCTTTGGAAAAAATGGAAAAGGGTGCCATAAGTCTTCTTTGATCTTTTGTAGCTTTTTCAAATCCTCATGTCTCCAATAACGAGGTACAAAATCACCCAAGTGCATTAGTATTCCAGCAATTACTCTCCCTGAGGAGTAAATCCATACATCAAGTCTAGAAAATGATATAGCTCTGAAAGCCACTAGACTGATGCATACCTTACATCAATAAATTTTCACAAGGAGGGGCTCTGACCCCAAGAATTATTTTGAGATACTCAAAAGCATCTTTCGGCAAAGGTTTTGTAATATATCTATTATTTGTTCCTTTGTACTAATATACTCTAGTTTAATCTCTTTCTCTACTACCTTCTCCCTCAAGTAATGATACTTAATATAAATGTGTTTAGTTTTTGAATGTATTACAAGATTCTTTGACATATTCACTGTGATAGTGTTATCACAATGGATAACCATTGGCTCTTCAAAAATTATTCCAGTGTCCTTCAACATTTGTTTCATCCAAAAAACTTGTGTGCAATTTATTGCGGCAACAACATACTATGATTCAATAGTAGATTGAGCAATACAATCCTGCTTCTTACTTAACCAAGAAACTAGCCTTTCCCAAGGAAAAATTGCACCACCACTTATGTTTTTTCTATCATCCACATTACATGTCCAATCAACATCAGTATAAGATTGCAAAATAAAGTCATCTAATTTTTCATACCATAATCCATATTTTTTTGTTCCTCTCATGTATCTAAAAATTATTTTCACAAGAGCAAGGTGTATCTCTTTAGGATCTTCCTGATATCTTTCCATAATTCCAACTGCATTAGTAATATATGGTCTAGTGTGAGTTAAATATTGTAGACCACCAATCATAGATATGTACTTTGTCTGAAAAACTCTTTGAGTCTCATCATTACTAGTCAATTTTTAACCAGTTGTATATGCTAAATATGGGCCTCTAACTTAGCCATACACTTCAACATAGTCATTGTTCGTCAGTCACCAACAAGAATGAATATGGAGTTATTCATCCTGCATACTTGAATGAGTCGACCTGCTGCCTCCTATCTAGATGGGGTTTTAAGTAGCTCTTAGAATGTGAGAGTCCAACAACTAAGACCGGTCTAAGAATGGAGGATTTAATCTAGAAAATGTAAATACAAGATTAATCTAAGAATGAAAGATGCAAAATTAATCTAGATGTAAAGATGAGATTAAGCTAGGAAGTAAGATTAAACTAAGAAATGAGTGTGCAATATTGATCTAAGAATGCTTGAAAGAAGCTAAACTAGACATGATTAATCTAGCAACAATTTGATATTCTAACAATGCATTCTCCTTTTTTTGAATGAGAAATAAGATAGTTCTTTTATAGGATGAGAGTCTAGTTAGAATGGAGAGTTTCCTTTGAGAGAAGTAGTTAACACCTTGAAATCTAGTTCAAATTAGCAAGTTTCCTTTGAGAGAAACAGTGAACCGTTGTCTTTTTGAGTGAATGAAGTAGTTAACTGATTTGTTGCACTTTTGAATCTCAATCAACTCAAAGTTTCCATTTCTGAACTGAAGTGAGGATTTTGGAGAGATTATTTGATTAAATAAATGAAATATGACCTCATAAATGAATTTTCTCAATTATTTGAATTTAGTTTAATTATTGAAATGAGGTTATTTATTTAATAATCAAATATTATTTAATTCCTTTTATGTATTTTAGCTAAAAGGGTGAATTTAATTTAATTAAAGTGATGGAATTTATAATTAAATTAATTTGATCATAGGGTTTATTAAGCCAATTATAATTTATATTTAGGAATTAAATATAGCATGTGATTAATGCAAATTTAGGGTTTTCTACATTTGACGCTTAGGTCAAATAGAGTCAGTCAAAATTATGAATTTCCTAGTACAATGGGACTTTGATGATTCAGAATGTTTGATAAATGCAACAAAATTGGTTATGGTTGCAAGATGCCAATTTTGGGGTGTTAAATTTTGCCCCTCTTTGAATTGATGTGCAAACAACACATTGATTCAAAGAATAGTCTGATGTTTGAAGCATAGAAGAATAGTTGAGATTGATTTTGAGAATTGATGATGTAAAGATCGATTGATGAAGGTTTCAAAGTCACCTCCAGAGTGAAGATTAACTCTCCAAAGTTTAGGTTAGATTTCCGAGACACTGGTTAAATCAATTTTTTGAGGTTCATCTTTAGAACAAAGCTTGAATCTGAAGAATTTGGGTTAGATTGATCAGATACCTAATAATGAGATTTCAAGAACCATCTCTAGAATGAATCTTGATCCTCAGGGATCTGAGTTAGATTGCTCAGATACCTAATAGCTAAGATTTTGAAAATCATCTCCAGAACAAAGCTTGATCCTCAGGGATCTGAGTTAGGTTGCCCAAATACCTAATAGCTAAGATTTTGAGAACCATCTTCAGAATGAAAGTTGATCCTCAGGGATCCGAGTAAGATTTTTGAAATGCCTAATAGTTGAAATTTTGAGAACCATCTTCAGAATGAAGCTTGTGTTAGGAATAGTCCCAAGAGATAACTAAGAGGTTGGGGGGGGGGGGGGGGGAANGGGGGTGAATAAGTTATCTACAAGATTCAATTATTTTTCAATTAAGTACATAATAACTTTAAACATAAACTCAATAAGATAACACAAAATTGAACAACACAATTTTGGTAACGGGGAAAACCAAATTAGGTAAAACCCTCGGTGGGAATTAGCACCCACAAATAACTGTACTAGTTTAGAATGATCCTTGTTAGAAGATCTTGCAACCTTGTTAGGAGTTGATCTTTACAATGAAATAAGTACAGAGACCTGGTCAAAGGTCAGACCCTGTTAGGAGTCTTTTACAAATAACCCTGTTAGGGGTGAGGACATAGTGTCCAAGAGCTCACTGCTCAAGTGGTGAAGGCTGTAACCTTCTGTAAGGAAGATATACACTATATCTAATAATGAATTATTTTAGTAGACCTTCTATCTTGATCAGTTCCAGTGAATTGTAAGCTTCTTCTACTTCTTCACATAGCTCTTCAACTGATGAATGATGTAGCTTTACTGTCTAACTTTCTGCTCTACTCTATCTTTTCTTTTTCACTTCATTTTCACACTTAATGATCACATTTCAAATGCTATATGTATATTCCCCAAGGGTAAGGTCACAAATACTATAGGAAACACTTCAACAACTTTCTTTTCGGCTTAACTAAGCACACAATCAAAGTTAGGACCGCGCAACACAAAATGAGTGGACGCATCACTTCACATAGTTGGCTCTACCAAATTAACTCAAACATCACGCTTCTATTAAAATTTTTTTATCACCTTTGGATAATCATCATTAACTCATAACTAAACATGAATACAAACACACATAACCCAAAGATAGGTGCAACTTAAGAAACAATGTATATACGTCAACTCTTAACAGATAATCTCCAGAAACTGTAACTGCCAAAACAAATTAACATTACTCAACTAAAATTGCACATCTAAATCTACGTATATGAACATGGCATCCAAAACATGTCTACAACATTGATGTAAATGTGCAAGGCTCTAGAAAATCTATACTAATAATTGCATACAAGATACTGCTGTGTATTATATGTTGTCATCAATGACAAACATGCAATCAACTATTTGCACATAAGAAAATCTCCAAAAATCTCCCCCTTTGACATTGATGGCAACATATGATATGAAAAATACCATCAACCCAAAGTATCCTCTTTCTTTTTACAATCTTATCAATATCCTCATCAAAAGTTCCTCTTAACTGCTGCACCTCTTTTTACTGCATTTTTCATTATTGAATACTCCCCTAGAGTATATGCTCCCCCTAACTATATACTCCCCCTTTGATATCAAGGGAAAAGGGTGCCAAAAACAATTAAGCATAGGTACTACTCCAGAAGTAGAGTAGTCAACCATTCATTAGTCACCAAGGATTGATGCACTTGCTGCAAATTCTAATCAGATTCAGGAAAGGGAATTACTCCCAAATTCTCCCTGAGATAATCAAAAGTATCTTTTGATAAAGGCTTTGTAAAGATGTCTACTAACTATTCTTTAGTGCTCACATAATCTAACTTTACTTCTTTGTCTGTAAATTTTTCTCTTAGAAAATGATATTTGATCTCAATGTGTTTTATCTTTGTGTGCATCACAGGGTTCTTTGACATATTGATAATGCTAGTGTTATCACAGTGAATAACAATAGGATAATCAATCTGAATACCAAAGTCTTTAATCATCTATTTGATCCAAACCATTTTTGAAAAATTCAATGCTATTGCAACATACTCAGCTTGTGTTGTTGACTGAGAGATACAATTCTTCTTCTTGCTTGTCCAATTAACCAACCCGTCTCTAAGAAATATTGCTCCTCTTGAGGTACTCTTCTTGTCATCAACACAACCTGCCCAATCTGTATCTATATACACATGAAGTTGTATATTATCTAAGTTAGGATACCATAAACCATAGTCTATAGTCCCCTTTCAGTATCTGAATATTCTTTTTATTGCCATTAGGTGATTTTGTTTAGGTTCAGTTGCAAATCTTCCAACAATGCCCACTGCATTAGAAATATCTAGTCTAGATTGAGTAAGATATATGAGTTTTCCAATCATAGGCTTGTATAGTGTTTTTTCAACTATTGTGGAATCATCCTCTTTAGAAAGCTTGCTTCCTATTATCATGGGGGTGCTTACTGGTTTGCAATCTTCCATCTTGAAAGTCTTCAATATCTCCTTCACATACTTAGATTGATTTATGAATATGCCTTTGTCTGTCTATTTTACATTTAATCCTAAAAAGTATTTTATGGGTCCAATCATGCTCATTTCAAACTCGCTCTGCATTTCTTTAGCAAAATCTACACTAAGTTTTTCATTACCACCAAAGATAATGTCATCAACAATAATAACAACTAGTAGTAATCCTTCAGATGTTTCTCTTATGAGTAAGTTACAATCTATTGCTCCCTTTTTGAATCTAATTTTTGTCAAGTAACCATCAAGTCTCTCATACCAAGCTCTTGGGGCCTGTTTAAGTCCACAAAGGGCTTTCTTCAGTCTACATACCATGTCTGGTTTGTCTGAAAGTTTGAATCCTTCAGGATTCTCTATTTAGACTTCTTTCTTCAAGTCACCGTTCAAAAAAGATGACTTGACATCCATTTGATATACTTTAAAGTTCTTGAATTTTGCATAAGCCAAAAATAAACTTGATAGCTCCCAGTCTGCTCATAGGGGCAAATGTTTCAGTGTAGTCTATTCCTTCTCTCTACGCATATTCTTTACATACTAGTATTGCTTTGTTTCTTACCACTGTACCTTCTTCATTCATCTTATTTTTGAATATCCACTTTGTTCCAATCACATTTTTGTCATAAGGTCTAGGAACCAATTCCCATGTATCATTCTTGATTATCTGATCTAATTCTTATTTCATTTCTTTCTGCCAATCTGAATCATTACATGCATCTTCAACACTTAAGGGTTCAATTTGTGAAAGTAAACATACCTCTTCATCAACTATTAAACCTTTTTCTTTAGATCTTGTCAAAACTCTACTGCTATGATCTCCAATGATATTATCTTTTGAATGGTATCTATTTGTGAATTTTGGAACTTTAGGTGTGACATCCTCATCTATTATCTATGATTCTTCTTTGCTTGTTTCAGGGTCATTGCATGTTACATCAATACAATTAAACATTTCTTCAATAATAGATTCCTTACTGCTAGGCCTGGGTTCATCTTCAATCAAAGGTGCATAATCATAGTATCTTTCTTGAATCATGAACTTCTGATCAATATTCACATGTGTACTTTTAATTACATTTTTTAATCTCAAGTTAAAACATCTATATTCTTTTCTTTTAGTAGAGTAACCAAGGAAAATACCTTCATCGCTTCTTGCATCAAACTTACCAACACCATCATCTCTCTTGATGTAGCATTTTCTTCCAAAGATTCTGAAGTATTTTACTATTGGTACATTACCAAACCGAAGTTCATACGGTGTCTTATCTATGCTCGACCTTGATTGAATTCTATTGATAGTATAGACTGCTGTATTGACTGCATCTCCCCAATAGGTGTGTGCAACTTTTTCTTCTATCATTATAGTGCATGTTGTGTCAAGTATGATTCTATTTATTCTTTCTACAATCCCATTCTATTGAGGGGTTCTAGGAGCACTCAACTGCCTTTTGATCCCATGTTCTTTGTAATACTCATAAAATTGGTCAAAGGTGAATTCTCCTCCTCTATCTGATCTCAGACACTTTAGTTTTAATCCAAAATCATTTTCAACTTTAGCTTTGAATATTTTGAACTTCTCAAAAGCTTCAGAATTATCCTCTAAGAATGCAACCCACATCATTCTTTAAAAATCATCAACAAACAAAATAAAATACCTTTCTCCATAGTAAGATCTTGTTTGAGTAGGACCACATAAGTCTATATGCACTAGATCCAATTTGTTTTCTGCTGAGTTCTGCTTGCTTCTGAATGAGCTCCTTACATGATTTACCATGACACATTCCATGCACATAGTATCAATTGGTATTGCAATGCTAGGAAGGTCTCTTACTGCCTTTATATAGCTTATCTTTACTATGTTGTCAAAATTGATATGACAAAGTCTTTTGTGCCATAGCCAACTGTCATCTACTTTTGCAAAAAAATAACTTACTTCTAAATTGAACTGAAAGACATTACCTTTAGTCTTAGATCCTAATGCAATCACATCTCCTTGTTTGTTATTAATGATGCACTTTTTGTCTTTGAATTCCAACTGATATCCTTTGCCAAGCAATTGTCTAACACTTAGTAGGTTATGATGTAAACCATCAACATAAAGAACATCATCTATCTTGTTCTTTCCATCTAAGGTAATAGAATCTCCATCTATGATAGGTTTGAAAGTGTTGTCTCCAAATCTAACCATACCACCTTTTTACTTGTCCAGATGTACAATTCTATCTTTATCTCCTGTCATGTGAAGTGAGCATCCGATGTCAATGATCCAGTTGGTTCTGATGTCTGCTTTGGAAACTAATGTTAACTCTTGTGCTTTCTTTTCATCTTCATTGTTCATTTCTTCAAGAATTTTTTCAATGTATTTAATTTCAATGAATCCATTTTCATCTTCTCCTGAATCTTCATTTGTTACTCCATCTTCAACATGGTAGCATTCCTTTGTATATTTAGGCTTGTAATCAGATCTATACTTTTTGACTCTTGTAGGACACTTGGATGCAAAGTGGCCAATTTTGTTGCATGAAAAACATTTGAATGGTAGCTATCCTTCATATTTCCCTCTACCTTTCCTTTCTTTCTTAGCAATCATAGCAATGATCTCTTCTAGTTATGTATCAACTTCTTCTTTCTCAATATTACTAGAGATATTTAGAGATTTCTTACCATGGACTGAGGCTTTGAAATTTGTTTCACTTTTAGGTTCTGTCTTCAATATTGATATCTCAAATGCAGAGATTTTTTTGATCAAAGTCTCTCTGTTGAAGTCCTTGGAAAATTGCATAGTCTCATCTAAGATATTGATCTTTCTCTCATAGTCTACTGTCAATGTAGTCATCATTTTGTCCATTATGTCTTCCTCTGAAATTTCTCCACCATTATTTATGATTCCTGAAACTACTTCATTAATCCTCTAATTGTAAGCTCTGATGTTCTCTTTAGGTAGCATCTCTAAGTTGTTATACTTCTTTTTCCATGTCTTTCTCCGCACATTCTTTTCTTGAATATCTCCTTCAAACATATCTTCTAAATACTTCCATATGGTGTAGGCTTTGTCAACTTTCTTAATCTTAGAGAATTCACTATTAGATATGCACTTATAAGGGCCGCTTCCTTGGAAATTACATTAGCGGTGAATACATCCTTTTGTTTACTAGTAGCATCATCTTTTGCAAGGTCTTTTAGAGATGGAACAACAATTTCTTGTGTGGCTATTTCAAAAAATATCAAAACCAATGCACTATAGATGTGTTATCATTTTGTTCTTCCAGTCAAGATAATTCTCTCCATCAAACTTAGGAGTCTCTTTTCTGAAGTATGCCATCTGATCTACCTTAAGTTGTTAAGCTTTCTCTCCAAGGCACTTGGCTCTGATACCGATTGCTAGGAATAGTCCCAAGAGATAACTGAGAGTGGGGGTGAATCAATTATCTACTAGATTCAATTATTTGTCAATTAAGTATAGAATAACTTTAAATATAAACTCAACAAGATAACACATAATTGAACAACACAATTTTGGTAATGGGGAAAACCAAATTAGGTAAAAACCCCAGTGGGAATTAGCACCCACAAATAACTATACTAGTTTATAATGATCCTTGTTAGAAGATCTTGCAAACCTATTAGGATTTTATCTTTACAATGCAATAAGTACAAAGACCTGGTCAAAGGTCAGACCCTATTAGGAGTCTTTTACAAATAACCCTGTTAGGGATGAGGACACACTGTCCAAGAGCTCACTGCTCGAGTGGTGAAGGATTCAACCTTTTGTAAGGAAGATATACACTATATCTGATAATGAACTATTTGAATAGACCTACTATCTTGATCAGTTCTAGTGAATTGTAATCTTCTTTTGCTTCTTCACATAGATCTTCAACTGATGAATGATGTAGCTTTACTGTCTAACTTTCTTCTCTGCTCTATCTTTTATTTTTCACTTCATTTTCACACTTATTAATCACATTTGAACTTTTATATGTATCTTCCCTAAGGATAAGGTCACAACGGCTGTAGGAAACACTTCAAAAAATTTCTTGTCGGCTTAACTAAGCACACAATCAAAGTTAGGACCGTGCAACTCAAAATGAGTGGACGCATTGCTTCACATAGTCGGCTCTACCAAATTAACTCAAACATCACACTTCTATTAAAACACATTTAGTGCCTTTGGATAATCATCATAAATCATAAATAAACATGAATACAAACACACATATCCCAAAGATAGGTGCAACTTAAGAAATAATGTAAATATGTCGACTCTTAACATATAATCTCCAGAAACTGTAACTGCCAAAATAGATTAACATTACTCAACTAAAACTCCATATCTGAATCTGCATCTATGAACATGGCATCTAGAGCATGTCTACAACATAGATTTAAATGCACAAGGATCCAGAATATCTGTACTAATAATTGCATAATGGATACTGCTGTATATTATATGTTATCATCAATGAAAAACATGCAATCAACTATTTGCACATAAGCAAATCTCCAACAGCTTGATCCTCATGGATCTGAGTTAGATTGCCCAAATACCTAATAGCTAAGATTTTGAGAACCATCTTCAGAATGAAGCTTGATCCTCAGGGATCCAAGTTAGATTTCTCAAATACCTAATAGCTGATATTTTGAGAACCATCTTCAGAACGAAGCTTGATTCTCAGGGATCTAAGTTAGATTTCCCAAATACCTAATTGTTGAGATTTTGAGAACAATCTTTAGAACAAAGCTTGATCCTCAGGGATCTGAGTTAGATTGCTCAAATACCTAATAGCTGAGATTTCAAGAACCATTTTTAGA
This sequence comes from Thuja plicata, assembly GCA_018584345.1. Taxonomy (NCBI): domain Eukaryota; kingdom Viridiplantae; phylum Streptophyta; class Pinopsida; order Cupressales; family Cupressaceae; genus Thuja; species Thuja plicata. The sequence continues at coordinate 2,445,290 of MU226068.1, read as the reverse complement.
ATGAAGCTTCATCCTCAGGGATCCAAGTTAGATTTCTCAAATACCTAATATATTATCATCTTTTAAAATTCTATCCCCAGAATGAGGCTCAAACTTCAAGAGTGAGGGTTAGATTGCCTCGATACCTATTCATTAAAGGATAGTCAATAGACATTTTTAGGAATATCTTCAGAATGGAGGTTAGTCTCCCAATATCCAGGTTAGAATTCCCAGAAACTGGTTAGATTGAGTTTTAGAATCATCTTCAGAATGAAGCTTGATTTTCAGGAGCCAGGGTTAGATTGCCCCGATTCCTAATAGATGAGATTTTGAGAATCATCTCCAAAATGAAGCTTGATCCTCAAGGATCTAAGTTAGATTTCTCAGATAATTAATAGATTGAGATTTCAAGAATCATCTCCAGAATGAAGCTTGATTCTCAGGAGTCAAGGTTAGATTTCCCCGACACCTAATAGATGACAAGATGTAAGGAACAAAGATGCCCCTAGTGATTCAAGATTGTGGAAGACCCAGTTTTGACTATGAATTATGAAAAATGAACATGCCCCAAGTGATGAGAAGCCCCTAACAATGAGGAAAATCAGATCAAATTGATTAAAATAGATTCGAAGTGATTTAATGATGTAATCATCCCGCCCCCTCAGGAGTGAAATGGAAAGAGGACATGTCATAATGGTGATTGAGAGTGAGAAATCACAGATAGATGTTGATGTGAGGAGTGAGAAGAACTCAAAAAATATTACAGAAGATTTTGGAAGATTCATAAGCAATTTCAAGTGAATTCAAGGTCTGGTTGACCAAGTTTAACTAGGGTTGACTAGAGTTGACTAGAGTTGACTTGTCAAAGATTTGAGAAAATGTTGATTGGATATGATTTTGATAAGAAAGAGACATAATAAAGTTAGTTGCACAAGCATCCAATTGCATTGGTCCCAAAATATTAAAATGCGATTTGAGCTATATAGGAGTGTCAGATTTCAATTTCGAACCCAAAAATTGATTCAGAGCAATCGGTATAGCCACTTTTGAAAGTGAGAGCGAGGATCAAACACTTGGGTAGTCGTGATGAAGATAGAACATTGAAAAAAATCCCTCATCATACAAATCTAGGTGAACACAATGAAGTGACCATCAAAATGTTGTGGCGATGCAAGTCTAGAATGAAAGTGCAATCTTATGCTAGAATGAAAGTGCAATCCTATGCGAGATGCAATTCCTAGGATGTGGTTGTTGGAACCATTGAATAGTTTTCACCATAGAGAATTTTTGGAACATCAGAGTTGATACAATCCTTACTTGTACCACTGTAACCATAAGAATATGAATGTGAATTTCATCAAATTAGATATGGGAAACTAACATAAGCATCGAGGTACAAAATTTGAGATGACCTGAACGTCGTTTCTAGTTGATATAGTAAGAGTACACTAGTAAAAAACTAGAGAAATAATAGTTAAGGAGATAATTCTCACCTCACCAACAAGCAGTAGACAAAGAAAAGATAAACAAAATCAATGAGAACAAGAAACATACAAAGAGAAATTCAATCATAGCTCAGCATGTGTAAAAGTTTTCAGATGTGTTCTTGTATATGGGTGTTGAAAAACACCATTTTTCTTCTGAGCGTTGTGTGTTTGATTGCTATCAATATATTTTGTTTACATTTGCGATATCTAATGTGTTAAGAAACACAGATGTGTCCAAAGATAGTGTTGAGAAACACTTGTGATTGTGGTGTTGAGAAACACCTATTTGTGTTAGTAGAGATTTGTCCTTGAGGAGTGACAAGATCACTGACTTCTAGTGTAATCCAAGGATATGATCTACTTGGGGACTCATGCCCCTAGTAGAAAACAATGATGATGGACTTGACTCGTACTGCGAGGAAAAACTTGATTTGATTGCCCCCAGGATTATGACTTTGGAACAGTGTCAAGTCAAGAGGGTTCTCAAAGGAACCAAAGTGTCATGAAAGTGACTGAAAGATATATACAAATGAAGGAAAAGAATTGCTAGGACTAAGCATCGATAGATAGAGCGTTGAGTGCAACTCCAATTTCAGTGGATTGATGTTGATTTGTAGATATATATCATTTGTGAGAAATCTCATCAGTACAACGATAGTAGAAAGACATTGTGAGGACCACTGGTGATTGACGTGAGAGATTATCAAGTAGAAAGATCTTAGTAATAGCTAGGCATCTGTAATACCCACTCATGTTTTTCTTTTAGTTTGTGATGCTGTACTCTTTTAGGCATTGGTTTCAGTTGATTGGCCAGATTATTTTAGGCTACTTTCATGAGAGCTACTATTCTTTCAGTGATGGTGACTACTGTTTATGATGTTATGGTTATTATTAGGATGTGATGATTTATGTTTCGATTATATTGTACTTACCCCATACTTGCATGTGTATGGTTATCGTGTTTATGTATCTATTTGCATGTTGTTATGGTAGAGGATGGAGACGTAGTTGTTATGGTAGAGGATGGAGACGTAGAGGGCATCATCTTCCCTGAATTGGCAGGAGTGAGCGTGCCCATAAATATTCATCTCAATGGAAAAGAGGGGAGGTAACATACAGATCCAAAATCCTAACCTAAGCCTAATCGTCCTAATGTAGGATGAGTTTTAGTATGACTACCTTATCCGGATTTGTCTAGGATGACAGAATTCGAATACCCTCTCTCTTGAGTTTGTGTGTGTTTTTGCTTGATTATGTTTTCAGGTGATTTTCAGATTATTGAGTGATTTTCCATGTTTAGTGAATTAATGGATTATAGTTGAATTAATGATTTAATTA